>CM062817.1:387960599-388324667 GCA_031772625.1 Pinus tabuliformis
CATGTCTTTGAGCAAGATGAAAAGAAACAAAACATATTTATAAAGAACTTAACATGTTATTTTCATTAAACTCATAGGGATGAAAGGAGTTATACACTTGCAATCTTAATCTTAAACTCAGTCAAAATATCACAATAGCTACAAACCCCTAAGAATTATTTGTGAAACCTCAAATACAAATATTTAAAAACTTCAATGTTCAGAAAATTTAAATGCATTTGTCTAAAATGAACTAAATTGGACTCTCATGGCTAGTGTAAAGGAAAATACCTAGAAGAGAGAGAGAAGGGAAGATAGTAAAAAATAATCTCTTATCATTCAAAATGACTTTGAAATGAAAGGTTGGATGATTTCCAACCGAGAATAATATATATAAAAAAAAGCTCAACTAGAAGGTCACTTTATTTACTATACTAGAAGGAGGTTCTCTCTCTTTTTTTAATGTTCTTCCATCTTTTTTTGTAATAATAATTTCTTCATCTTCTTGAAACTAATTTATGATTGAGTTTTTTTCTCCTTACTACTAATTGAACCAAGTCCCTTTTGTATATATAATCTTTAATATTTCTTCCCTATAGAGGGGTCTACTTTAAATATTCGAAAATTCCCTTAAATCAATCATTTAAAAAAAATATTTTGCTGCCAAGTCATAAATGGAAATGAATTTTATTTAATTTTTTAGGCATTATACACGAAAATTTCAACATGGAAACCATATCCAAGCTATTATTCACATCACTAACTTTCCAATGAGCTCTCTTTTTAATTCCAAATTGGACATTATGAACTCAAGTTATGAATTTCATAATTTAGTAAATCAACAACATTTGATCTGCACCACATCAATCTTCGCGTTTGATATAAAAATTTGTGTTATTTATTCCACATGCATTGTGAGAGAGAATTTGTAAAAAAATATAAGGAAATAGGCTCCCATTATTATTTCTTTATGGAGTAGAAGGAGCCATAGATCCTTCTGTAGCTTGTCTATAGTGTAAACTTGTGGTCACCACCTCAACACCCAGTCATCATGCCAATTCACCTGTATTCAACCAATACCTTCCAAGTGTCACCCAAATTTACTACCATGTGTCATCTGGAGGTGTCCCAAAGAAAAAGGGGGGAAAACATAGGATATGATAATGCATAAAAATAATCTAAGTCTGGAGAATAATATGAATGAAGAGAATAAGGCAGAGAGGTAAAAGTAACATTGAGAGGTGAAAAGTAAGGAAAAACATAGGATACGAGAATAAAAATGACTAAGTGTAAAATGGCATGAAGTGAAATAATGTAGGAGGAAGCCATATGGGAGAAGTAAATTAATGAGGGTCAACCCATATAGAATTAAAATGGATAATAATAACGAATTAATGCATATGCAGGATGAACCTAGTGAAAAGAACAACCCACAAGCCACATAGGCAAAAAAAACTAAGTGTAGGGATGAAGAAAATAAGTGGGTGAAACAACCTGCATGAATAATAAAAATGATAAGTAAAATTAGTTAGATGACTAAGTAAAAATACTCAAATGATGAGAAGAGAAAGAGAAAGAGCAACTCGACATGGAAATAATCACTTAATCAAAATTCTAAAAATGAAAAAATGGATAATGAAAATAACAATGAAAAATGAATAAAAAAGATAAAATGAATATTTGAGGAAGATAAAATGAAGAGGATGTGCATAAGTTAACTTTGTAGGTTCTTAGACCAAATTGACAATATCTCCTACATATGATTTCTATTTTTTATTTCATGAAGTGTTGGATCAAGCAACACACATAGATATCGAATGAGAGGGTGATTACAACAAATTTCCTTATCTTTTTAGATACTTTTAAAAGGAGAAACTATCCATATTGACCTTGAGTGATGGAGCACTCCAAAATTGAAATTGATTATAAATTATTAAGGACTTGTTGGGTATTCATGATCAACAAGTGGAGGTCAAATGTCAATTTCAATATTTTAAAATTTGGTTTCCATCTATTGAGATGCAAGTTCAAGTATTAACCAAAACCACTTTGGTTGATGTGTGACATGAAAACACATCAACGATGACACATGTGATGGTGAATGTCAAGGAATTTAGTAATAAAGAAATTATTATTTTGCATAAAAAGGAAAAATGGCATATACTAATTTTACTATGAAAGGAATACTAGCCATGGGAGAAAACACTTATCATGCACCCTAACGATGGATGGTTGTCCTATTATTAGTGTAATTTTGTGATTAAAATTGTGACTAAGTTGAGATTTTTGAGAGTTTGGCCTTGTGGAAGTTTGAGGAAGTGGGAACTTCCTAAGGTGTGAACTATATTTCAAATTTCTACAAATATTTTTTTTTCTACATACAACCCCATTGTAGCTATGGGGTTCAAGGGGAAGTAGATTATTGATGAAGTAGGAAATGAGCTCCATTTTTGGGTCATTGATATTCAAAAAGTTGTCAGGAGTACGTCAAAGTTGATGTGAAAGTTATTGCAATTAGCATTGTGACATGGATTTCATCCTTCGACAAGGGCTACTCAATGAATGGTATTGATGTTGTAATGTTGGAAATCTAATTATTCATGTATAAAAAATTATTATTTCCATCAATGTATTTGTTATCAAACTCATTTTAAGTAATCTTATATAAAATATATAGTTGTCATTTTATTCATTATGGAAATGTGTTATTAGTTATGAAACTGAATATTCATGTATGAAAAATTATATCCACTACCATAGTATTCTCGTATACACACACGCACTCAATAATTATATGGTTGTATTCGACGGGTTTAAGTTAAAAATGTTTGCACTATTCCACTGGTTTAAAAAAGATAAAATTCTTGTTTGGAGAGACATAATTTTCTGTTCCTGCAAGCCCCTCCAAGAAATGATGTTGCTTAGGCCAAACAAACCCACATATTTCATATCCATAACCATTAACTTGTTCAATCACAACATCCATCATATGGGAAAACTTCATAAGATATTAAAGATAAATAATGGTGAAGGTTATCGGTTTTGGTTCCTTAATTCCCAAAAACTGGAACCAATGTTGTTAGAAGTTAATTAACGGAGCAATGAAATACACAGAATATTGCAGAAACACAAATATAAAAAAACATAAAACAAGAGAGACACATATATACATGGTTCACCCAATTTGGGCTACATCCATGGAGAAATAGCCAGTCATTCCTTCTACATTATCTAGCAAAATGAAGAGATACAACCTGCATCAGATCCATTGTAATTTCCTCTTCGCTCTCACACAATCTCTCTCTCTCTCTCTCTCTCTCTCTCTCTCTCTCTCTCTCTCTCTCAAAATAATAATACACAATCGCAATACAATTCCCTCATATAAACTGAGGGGGTACCTTCTAGGGAAAAAACCCTCAATTAACATAAATTCTACAATCAGTTGATTTTCCTAAAGAACGGCCCAGATTGACTACAAAGTTACAATATTTTACCAAGAAAATTTTCATTTATTTTTAGCTTTGGGGGTGTTTCCCCAGAATCCCCGCAAGGGGGGGGGGGGGGGGGGGGGGGGGGGAGCTCATAAAATTGTCGTCACCCCCCCCTGGACCCCCTTGATGGAAATTAAACAAGCAATGTTTCTAGCTCGTTAGGAACAAGGATCCAATGCAACTAAAACAAAAAACCTCTAAACAATCAGGAAGATAATCAAGCTCCACACCCAACAATCCCCCACTTGGAGACTAATTATAACAACTCCACCGCTACTTCGCTTGTTGAACAATGCTTCCAATTTGGACCTAGTTGTTTCTCATCTTCATCATTGTACTTGAAGTTTAATTGAAACTGAGCAGGATCTCAATTTATCCCTGGTTAACTTTGTTAACATGTCTGCAGGATTCTGACTAGTGTGTATCTTTTCAAGCTTCAACTGTCCATCTTCCAACACTGACTTTATGAAATGGTACTTGAGTTGTATATGTTTAGTCTTGGAATGAAATGTTGAGTTATTGCAATATGAATGGAACTCTAGCTATCATTGTATAAACTTTCCATCTCCTGCTTCTTGTCCAACTCATGCATAAACCTTTGTAACCAAATCCTTTCTTTACTAGCTTATGTAGCAACAACATACTTTGCTTCCATTGTTGAAAGTGCAACAATGTTTTTCAACTTTGAAACCAGATTGATAGTTGTTCCACCTACAGTAAACACATATGTTGTGGTTCTCCTCCTGTTATCTCTATCACCTACCATATCTGCATCAACATATCCCTGTAGAGAAATATTTGAACCACCAAATCATAATTCTTGATTTTTGGTGCCTCTCAAATACCTGAGAATCCACTTCACTACAATCTAATGCTCTTTTCCTGGATTCTTCATAAATATCCTTACAACTCCCACTGCATGTCCAATATCAGGCCTTGTGTAGACCATTGAATGAATTAAGCTTCCAACTGCTTATGCATATGGAACTTTACACATATAATCCATCTCTTCCCGAGTCTTAGCACACATCTCCTTACTTAGTTTGAAATGGCTAGCCAAAGATGTACTATCTGGTTTTGCATTATGCATATTAAAACTTTCCAACACCATTTTCTATGTACTCACTCTGAGACAATGTTAATTTGTGATTTTTCCCACCTCTAGTTATTCTCATACCAAGGATTTGTTTGGCAACACCCAAATCCTTCATTACAAATGAATTTGCCAATTTTCCTTTGAGCACATTTATTTTCTGCATGTTAGACCCTACAACAAGCATGTCATCTACATAGAATAGCAATTTAATATAACTTCCATCATTTTGTTTCTTAAGATAAACATAGTTATCAGAATGACATCTAGTATAACCATGTTTGTTGAAAATAGCAACAAGAAATATTAAAAGTAACATATAGAAATTCAAATTTAATTAGCAACTTGTAATAGCTATTTAAGTTAAATTGAGTTAATTGACTTATGAAATTTGAGTTGGAAGTCTATCTAGAGTCATCTAGAATGATCCCTAAATTTTGGGGGCCCAGGTTGAGTTCTTTTGATTTGTAATTAGATAACTCAGTCTAACTGAGTTATAGTCATTTAAACTACTTCTAACTGTTGGAGGAACTAGTAGAGGTCTAGTAGTCGAGTAGTGCATCACCAGTACCACACCAATTAACTAAATATACACTCATAAATAATTCATGCATGCCATTTCAAATGAAGACTCAGTTGAGATTAGAGTTTAGGGATAATGTACTATCAGTTGTATAATTTTCTGAATTTTGCAGATGGTGCGTGCAATAAGTTGAGGGCCTATGTTTGGATTGCGTAGTTATGGAGAGTGGATTTTCCCATTAAATATGGGTTGATTCCTCTAGGAATTGTGCAAGGAATTAGGGGCTTGGAAGGTTAGTAAATTGACTAAGTGTTGGCCAGAGTCAGCCTAGAAAGCAAAGACTTAGATTGTACTAGTGCAGGAATTGTTCAGGATGAACAAGAACTTTATTTTCTTCTTAGATCTTCTAGTTAATGCAATATAGATAGTCAAGGTTTTGAGTAGTTGCTTTCCCCAGAGAAATATTGTGTTATGTGTGATTGATATTCTTCCTTTTCTTCTTATTGTTTTCATCGATCAATTTTAGTTTACGCTGAAGAGTAGAGTAGATTCTTGTCTTGTGTTTTAACATATCACATAAGTTGATGAAACTACATCAAAAATATACATGGTATTAGAGCTATATTTGTAGGAATTTCTACATGGTATCGAAGTTGAAGACAATATAGAAGAGGAGATTTTAATTTTAGTGTGAAAGTGAAAATCGGGTTTGCAAGTTCATACTTCAGAGAAGCAATCTGTCTTTCTACGGGTTGTGACTTGAGCATGCCTTGGAGGGAAGCTCAAATTACATAGGTTGGAAGGATAGGATGGAGGTAGTGCTGGAAGACAATGGCCTCAAGGAATTTATAGATCATGAAATTCCTAAGCCTCCAACATTGGATGTTAAACATATGTTTTAATGGAGAAAGTGTGTGGAAAAAGAGAGAAGGATTATCCTAGAGGGAGTTCGAGACCACATTATCTCAAGTCTCCATGGCAAGCATACTCCATAATCAATGTGGAAGGCATTGGCGGACCTGTTTCAAAATAGAATTGACCATAGGAAGTTGGCACTAAAGGACAAACTCAGAAAGATCAATATGGAGAAGGGCAACTCAATTCTGAATTACTTGACCAAATTCACCCATTGCCAGGATGAGCTTTGAAGTGTCAAGATCACTATGGTTGAAGACGATATGGTGAGCCTAGCTCTTCTAGGACTTGCCAAGAGTTGGCATAGTTATTAGGACTCTGTCAATGGAAAGGAGAGGCTACCAGATTGGGAACGACTGTGGTCGAATTTGGTACAAGAAGAGTTTTGACGGAACACCAGAGATTGGACCTCTTACAAAGAAGTAGAAGAGGACTTTTCATTAGTCAGCAAAGGAAAGAAAGCCAAAGGAAAGAACTCCCAATTTCAGGAGGGTGGAAGTAATGACTTGGTGAAAGTCAAGTGTTTTCATTGTCACGGGTAAGGGCATTTTTCCATGAATTTCCCACAGAAGAAATCAAGCAAGAAGAAGCCTGCAGTTACAGCAGCAGGTGAAGTTATAGCTTCACAATTCGAACTTGATTTCACTCTCATTGCATGCATGGCCAACACTGTAATGGGAAGTGTGTGGTATCTGATGAGCCTCATTATTGGGTAACTATATGGACCTTAATTCACCACCTAGCTTAGTCAAATCAACTCTTCTCACAATTTATTACATATTTTGAATGTATTGTGTCTAATGAGATGAGTCAAAGCGAGATATTATGCCTAGTGGACTAATGTGCATTGAATGCAATTTTGTGAGAGAAAATCATGGATTTTTGGCTAATTAATGGTTGGAACTCGAATGAGACAAGGAGGAGATATTGTAGGAGGTAGAACCTCCTCATTTACTCCTCCCTCATTCGAATATTCCTCTATCAATCACACTAGCTTGAAGTACAAGCAGCCAAGTCATGGAGATCAAAAGGCAATTGAGCAAGTGACAGTCAAAGAGCTAGTTTATCTCGAGTTTGGGAGCCAATCCTCCCGATATTTAAGGAAGTATTTGGAGACTTCAGTTGTATAAATAAAAAGGCCTAGAGACTCATTAGGATTCGAATTTTTGTTGTAAAAACACTAGTCATTTTCGAGTTCAAGACTTGTGGAAGATATTACTATGTAATTTTATGTTTTGATAATGAGAATGAGCATTTCCTTGATCCAACACTGAGTTAACTCAAAGGGCTGAAGCTCTTGGGTTATGGCTCAACCCTAGCATCAAAGGCTCCTCTTCTTGTATTTTTACTCTTATATTTATTTCATAGATTAATGTTTGAGAATTATTTCATTGCAAGTAGTGTAGATCTTATTGGTTTGCTTATTAGTTTGCTTCCATTTGTGCTTTACTACAACAGTAGTTTAGAAGAGATAAAGAAACATCAAAAAGTTTTCAATAGGTGGTTTTTGCCTCACTCCTTCCTTCAGGGATCATGGTTTGAGGAAATAACTCCTATTCAGCCCCAAAAAGACAGAATTCTAGTTTCTCATGGAATTTAGGGTTTTCTGTACTTAGGCCAACATTTGATCAGTTTGCATGAGTAGGATTTAGTTATCATTTTCTATCTTCAGTCTTACAATAGATCTCATCCATTTTACATCTTATTCTGCAATTTTTCCTCATGCATGAAGTAGGCAGTTAGATCATGAAATTTTGTTTTCCTAGATCATTGAAATTCTTCGTGTTTACATGATTTTTGGGTAAACGCCAATGTTTGATGCAGCGCAGGTGTTTCAAAAGTAAAAAGATATTTCATAGTTAGCAACCTCATTCCAACTTCATCCATCCATGATCATTCTCTGCTTTCACTAAAACCCTCACCAATTTCATCATTTCACAAGGAAACTTCTCTAAGCTTGTTGAGCAAATCCAACCATATCCCAACCTTGGTTTTGAGTTCTAAAGTGGTCCCAGGCACTCCCTTGCTTCATTCCATCCACAAACCACCTTCCCTAAACCTTCCATCACCTTCAGTAGCCATCCATTTTCTCTCGGTTGTATCTTGTAGAAATACAAGGGAACCTGTAGGTTTTTAGGACATCCTATAGAATGCATTAGGACATCATGTAGGTTTTCCTGTAGTGGCCTATTTTGAGGCTGAATTGAGGGAAAATCCTCTAGAAAGCTAGAAAAGGTCACCTACTGGTCTCCCCAACCTTCTAACCATTCAAAAGCATCCCTAAGCCACCTGCCACCTCACCAAAAGAGATTAGCTTGCACACTTTCACATAAAAAAAGGACAAAAAGAAAAACAGAATTGTTGTAGTCATTTACATGCACAGTAGTAAAATGTTTGATGTTTTGAATTTGCATGCTTAGGATAGTAGGATTGCATACATGTTAACTTAGAATTCCTTTGAAGTATAACCTCTTAGTAGTTAGTTAGAAAATGGTGTGTTTTTAGCATTTGATTTTAGCCTTGTTCCTTACTACAGTAGACAAGCTTTCTCTTGGAGTATATTTCTCTTTTCCTCATTAGTAATCAAGCTTCTTATGAATCCATAGAAATCTGGCTTGAGAAGCCCTAGTGGTCTATCGCCAGCTGAGAAGTGACAAAGAGTAGACCCATCACTTTTACTTGTGTATACTATTGGGTTGTGTTATATTCTTTCCACGACTAGCCCACGTAGTTAAACAGGGGGTTAAAGGGAGGGTGGAGCCCCCCCTTTTGTTGCGTTGATTGCGTAGTGGGGGGAGGTCACAGGGGGTTTGAGGGGCACAGTTAACCCCACTCTATGGGGTCTGGGGCAGCACCCCGGAAAATTTTGGTTTTGGACCCTATGTTAGGTTGGGCGAACCCACCTATGGTTTTGTGCATGATTTTCACACATGGTTTTGGACGTGATGGCTTTCAGTCCATGGTTTTTGACATGATGTTTTTCGGTCCATGGTATTGGATGCTTTGGCATGTATAAATATGTATTGTAACATTGAAAGGAACATAATGAAAAATCAATCTGGTAATCCTGGTTTTAGGATCCCGGGGAAAATCTCTATGTATATGTCTTTTATGTGTTATGATCTCGCATTATTTATTTTCTGTGTTTTAGAATTCATATGCAGGTAATTTCTGTATGGGGTTAAAGCCTACATTTGGTATCACAGTTGTTTTGGCTTCAAGGGGACACGTTTGTTGCTAAGGGTTTTCACTCAGGCCTATGGTAGACCCTGTTTAGTGGGAGATCTGCGAGATCGATTCTGGTGGTGAAAGAAGATGGCGAGCAGTGGAAAGATAGAGATCGAGAAATTTAATGGTCAAAGTTTTGAGTTGTGGAAACTCAATATGGAGGATTTGTTGGTGGATAAATATCAGTGGATCGCGGTAGATTTGGGTACTAAACCAACGGGAGTGTCCGATGAAGAATGGAAGAAGTTGGATCGGAAGGCAAAGAGCACAATACGACTGTGTGTCTCAGATTCAGTATTGTTGAATGTATCAGGGGAAGCTATGAAAAAGGTTTTAGGGGACAAGTTAGGGACTTTTTACCAATCTAAGTCTCTGGTTAATAAAATGTTCCTGCGAAAAAATCTGTATAACCTGAGGATGAAAGATGGAGACTCGGTGACAGAGCATCTGAACACATTTAATACTATGGTAAGTCTATTAGCATCTGTTGATATTAAAATTTCAGATGAAGATAAGTGCATCAGTTTGTTGTGTTCTCTACCAGATTCGTGGGATAGTATAGTTATTGCAATAGGTAGCAATGCAACTACCTTGTAGTTTGATGAAATAGTCTCATCCTTGCTAACGGAGGAGATGAGACAGAAAAATATGGAGCCAAAATGGTGATGCCTTGTCTGTACGAGGACGGTCCCAAAACAGAAACAAAAATAAGTCATCAAGTGGGAGATCTAAATCTAGAGGGAGATCTAAATCTCCAGGAAAACCTGTAAAGGTGGTGTGCTGGAAATGCAGAAAGGAAGGGCACTACAAAAGGGACTATAAATCTAAAGCTCCTGATAAAGGAAATGGATCTGATGATTCTCCCTCTGCGGAGGTGAAAACCACTTCAGATGAAGGTGGGGATGTGTACTTGGCTTCTTCAAGTACACATGTAGATCATGAGGCATGGTTGATTGACTCAGGTGTATCCTTTCACTTCACTCCCCGTAGAGAGTGGTTCTATGAGTATGAGAAATATGATGGTGGTGATGTCTTCTTAGGGAATGACAGGAAGGCTAGAATCGTTGGTCGCAGAAAAGTAAAGTTGACGTTGCAAGGTGGAAGGGTTAGAACACTTCCGGGTGTTCTGCATATTCCTGCATTGGCCAGAAATCTGACTTTTGTAAGAAAGTTGGATGATGCCGGTGTAAAAAAGTGTTTGAGAAGGATACTTGGAATATGGTTCGGGGAGCAATGGTATTGATGCGGGGAATTTGGATTGGAACTCTGTACAAGCTGCAAGGCAGCACAGTTTTTGATGGGTGCAACAGTTCTATCGTTCCTGAAAGTGGAGCAGAAAATCTAGTGGTCTCTAGAAAGAATACCATGCTATGGCATCAAAGGCTTGGACATAATGGAGAGAAGGGCCTTCAAATACTTCATGGTAAAGGTATGGTAGAAGGTATGATTAATAGCTCTCTAGATTTTGATTTCTGTGAAAATTGTGTATATGGGAAGCAGAATCAGGTGAGTTTCCCCTCTGGTGGTAAGAGAGTGAAACAAATATTAGAGCTTGTGCATAGTGACGTGTTTGGACCTGTGAAGGTTCCATCACTGGGTAAGTCTGTGTACTATGTATCATTTATAGATGAATTCTCAAGGAATACATGGATATATTTCCTTAAGAAGAAATCTGAAGTCTTTAACAGGTTTAAAGAATTTAAGGCTCTGGTGGAAAAGCAGACAGAGAAGAAGATAAAGGTGTTGAGGACAATTAACGATGGAGAGTTTTGCAGTAAGGAATTTGAAGAATTCTATAAGAAGTGTGGTATAGCACGGCAGAAGACTACTCCATATACACCTCAGCAAAATGGAGTTGCAGAAAGAATGAACAAGACGTTGATGGAAAGGGCAAGAAGCATGCTCAATGGTGCCGGGTTAGGACAGGAATTCTAGGTAGAGGCGGTGCAGACTTAATGTTACCTGGTCAATAGGTCACCTTCATCAGCATTGGAGGATAAGACTCCACAAGAGGTATGGACTGGTAAGAAACCCTCTCTTTCACATCTGAGGGTATTTGGATGTGATGCATATGTACATGTTCCAAGGGAGAAAAGAACCAAGTTGGATAGTAAATCTGAAAAGTGCATCTTTATTGGGTATAAGGATGGTTTAAAGGGTTATAAGCTTTGGAACCTAGTAACAAGGAAGGTTGTGTATAGCCAAGATGTGGTGTTCAGAGAGGTGAAAGATGTTATTAAACACAATTTCCAACCAAAGGAACCTAAGAAAATAGAGTTTTAGCTAAAGGAGGAAGAATTAGACTCTACAATAGAGGAGATCTACATGAAGCAACCTGAAGGCTTTGTGGTGAAGGGTAAGAAAGAACTGGTATGCAAGTTAAAGAAGTATTTGTATTTGATTTTAGCCTTGTTCCTTACTGTAGTAGACAAGCTTTCTCTTGGAGTAGATTTCTCTTTCCCTCATTAGTAATGAAGCTTCTTATGAATCCATAGAAATTTGGCTTGAAAAACCCTAGTGGTCTATCACTAGCTAAGTAGTGACAAAGAGAAAACCCATCACTTTTACTTGTGTATACAACACTGTCACCTCCAAGTTTGTATGAACCCGAGGTTGATAAAGTAAAGTTGGTAGCCCCAGGAGTTGCAGAACTCTTGCTGCAATATTGGTTCTCATCACTTTTTGGTGTCGTTGCTGGGGAGGTGTCTGAGTAATATTTGATTACTTCTTTCTTTCTTCCATTTCTTGTCTCTGATAGTCTACTATTAGTTTCATTTCTGCAAAAGTAATTTAGTTTTCTTTCTTTTCCATTCTGCATTCTTTACTTTTCTTTCCATTCTGCATGTAAGATTTCATTCAATCAGTTAGTTTTTATTTAGTCAATTAGCTTTCATTAAGTCTACAATTTCGATTTTGCAATTATTTTCAAAGCTTGAAAAAAACACAAAACAAAACAAAAACACTTTCTTTCATGCCTCGTAGGAATAGGGATAACTTAGGGAAGTTTTTTCCAAATACCCCCACCGCTTCAAATAGCCAACCTTCACTCTTCTTCGATGGCTGTGAATTGGAGGAAACCTTAGGTGAGCAATGAGATATATTTGAAGAGCCTAAAGGGGGAGAAGAAGAAGAAGAACCCATTCCAATTGACCCAATGGTTGAAAATAGAAATGACAAAGGAAATAGAGAAAGAGTTGAGGGTGCCTTCCCCATCAGGGAAACTAATGGGGATACCAAGATGAAGAATATAAGCCCCTCTTCCCTTCCTCATTTCCATGGCCTGACCTCAGAAGATCCAGACACTTTCTTGTTTGAGTTTGATGTTATATGCAGAACGTATGATTACACCAATGATGAGCATAAGTTGAAACTATTCCCATCCACTCTCAAGGATGCAGCTTTGCGCTGGTTCATGGGTTTACCTGGGATAACATCACAACTTGGGCTCAGATGCAGCAAGCCTTCAACAACAAGTATCGAGACTACTGTAGGTCTAAACACACTAAAGAGGAAATTTTTAGGATCACCTTAGGGCATGATGAATCCCTAGGGGATTATGAAGAAATATTCTAGCTTAGCCTCAAAATGGTCAGGTGCACACTTGACCCTGAGTCACTAAAGCTAGTCCTGCTTAGAGGGGTAAGGGAAGATCTTCTGGATACCCTAAACTTTCTAGCAGGAGGGGATGTATACCAATTACCCTATGAGATTATCAAGACTGTCTTTAGAAACCATTCTATGTGATCTAAATAGAAAATGGCATCAACCCATTGTTTCATCCACCCTATGTTATTCATCCACCCATGGAATTTACCCATGGTATTGTAAGTGGCATCCACCCACGGTATTTATCCACCCATGGTATTGTAAGTGACATCCACCCATGATATTTTCCCATGGTATTATGACATCCACCCATGGTATTCATTCACCCATGGAATTGACTAGTGGTATTGTAACTGAAAAATACTATAAGTAACAAGTCACATTTTGTAAAAGGACAGTTTGTTTGCCACAATGTAGCTTTTACAGTTATTCTTCATTTTAATAAAAAAATTCTTTGTGGTTTTGTTTATTTGGCATTCTCCTATTTTTCTTCTAGCATTTCAATTTTTAAGATCTTCAAGGCCTCTCCCCCAAAATCCATTTCAATCTATTAGATCTTGGGGGCCTCCCCCCAAGATCCAAATTAGTGGTATCAGAGCAAGTTATGATTCCATGGGAATGAGGGTTTGATGCATATTTCAATTTCAAACTTTGCAGCAGTATTCAACAAATTTTAGGAATGTGTGGTGTCCTCCAAATAGAATTTTCTTGCACCAAGCGAGAAATTTTTTTATGTTTTTCATTTTTTTGCAGGAATGTTTTTGGGAAGAAGTTTTCAGATCAGATCTATAATTTTTGGTGACAAATTAACAAAAAATAATAACATATCTAGATTCCTTGTGAAAAAATACCCAAATTAAAAAAAAAAAAAAAATATATATATATATATATATATATATATATATATATATATATATATATATATATATATATATATATATATATATATAAATCGGCCGAATTGGAATCTGGATGAGGGAGATATCGCTGATTTAAAATCAGATATGTTGCAAAAATGTTTTTGACAGTAATTCATGGATGGTTGAACTCCTCTCAAAAAATTGCTCAATTTCAAAAAAAAAATAGGTCGAATCAGAGTTCAGATGTGGGAGATATCGTTGATTTCAAATCAACTATTTTTTCAGAACTTTTATTGACGGCGGAAAAGTTGCAGCGCATATCTGAGATTCTACAGTGTCCAGATAAGGATTTCCAACACATGGGAAGATGTAAAATGGTCCTTCTGTTTCCAAAAATATGTTATAATAAATATTCTAAGTTATATTAACCGAATTATGTCCATTTTAATTTTGGAGCAACATTCAGAGCAGGTTCCCTTTATAGATGTGCCCTCCCACCCCGCTTCAGTAGGCACCTGCTTCACATTCATCAGTTTCAACATAGTAGCATTCGACTTGGGTTCTTTGGAGACATGCCCTCCCACCCCAAGCTATGTAGGCACCTACTACTTCATCAACACCCAACATCACGGTTATGGGTCAACCACACAAAATCCTTGTCATTGAAATCCATTTGCTAGGTTGCACACTGTTAGTATAACAATTGGTCACAAGTATTACAGGGTATCTCTATCCTTGGATCTTCATTTGTCATGGTTATGGGTCATTCAAAACCCAACACTTCGTCGAATTCCATTTTCTAGGCCACACACTGTCGGTATCACAGTTGATCACAAGGGTATCTCTATCCTCAGATCTTCATTCATCATGGTTATGAATCATCCACAAACTCACACTTCATTGAAGTCCATTTGTTAGGCCACACACTGTTAGTATAATAGTTGGTCACAAGCACTACAGGGTATCTCTATCCTCGCATATTCGTTCATCATGGTTATGGGTTAACCACATAAAACCCTTCTCTTCAATGGCTCTTCATATTTGACAAAGGCCTCGTAGGAGGGAACTTCACGCAATGGGGACCATTGCTTCTTAAGGAGGGAGGAATGATCCGAATAGAAAATGGCATCAACCCATTGTATTCATCCACCCTATGTTATTCATCCACCCATGGAATTTACCCATGGTATTTTAAGTGGCATCCACCCATGGTATTGTAAGCGACATCCACCCATGGTATTCATTCACCCATGGAATTGACCCGTGGTATTGTAACTAAAAAATACTATAAGTAACAAGTTGCATTTTGTAAAAGGACAATTTGTCCGCCGCAATGTATCTTTTACAATTATTCTCCATTTTAATTAAAAAAAATCTTTATGGTTTTTTTTATTGGGCATTCTCCTTTTTTTCTTCTGGCATTTCAACTTTTCAGATCTTGGGGGCCTCTCCCCCAAACTCCATTTCAATCTATTAGATCTTGGGGGCCTCCCCCCAAGGTTCGGATCAATAGGGCAACTAGGAAAAAGGGTAGGGGTAGTCAACCTATGGTCAATCCACCCTCTTCCAAAGCATCCATCAAGGGTGAAATTCGAAACATGCTGGAATATTTCAAGTGTGAGATGTCGCAAACCCTTTCCCTACAGATGGACACTATGCACATTAAGAGAAAGCAGGAGGAAGCAAAGAGAGCCTTAGCCATTTTCTACCCTAGATGCAAAGTAAGGCACCCTAGGAATGAATTTTCATTAAACCTGATTGAAGTCTGCTCAGTCTGTGAAGAAAAACACTCCACATAGAAGTGCCCTTCTCTGCCTAGACTAAAAGTTGTATATCAGGGAGTTGAAGGGGTGACTAAACAGCTCTACTACATAAATCAAAGGAGACCTCATGGGCTTTGACCATACCAGTAGGGAATGAAAGGGTCATCCCATGCATATTACAACCCCAACTAGACCACATCCATTCCCTCTTGCAGGGGCCTTTCTCATCCTTCCTATTCTACACTTCCTCCTTGGTCCTTTTCACCTTAGTATCATTCCCATCCAATCAGCTAGTCATTTCAACCATGTGCTCTGCCGCAGCCTCAATGGAATGAACCGCCCAGGGGTGGAGGCCCCCATACAACAATGCTCCAACTTTATTTCCCTCACCACCTGCTCAACCACATATTTTAAACCCTGCTTCACCTAAACAGCCCCAGATGCCTGCCCAGCCAAATCCAAACCTGAACAATAGACAGGCACAACAAATATACAGTGGAGAGATATCCTATCCTACTAATGTTGTGGAGATTCAGGAAATCAACCTGAGATATGGGAGAGCACTCCTGGACAACCAACCTCTACCTCCACATAGGTAGAGTGAGGAAGAAAGAGAGAAAAGCATGCCTAAAGTAAATCCACCACCCTTTCCTGAGAGATTAACCCAACCAATCCAGCCTACCCCGAAAGAGATTGAACTTTTGGGAGAATTGAAAAATCTATGCGTCAAAATTCCACTTCTCTAAGCTATAAAATATGTACCTATTTACAACAAGTTGATTAAGGAGAAGTGCTCCAAACATCCAGGGAGGCGGAAAAGAGATGCCCCTACCATTAATGTCATTGGACAACTGTCCAACTTAATGTTGGGGCAAGTAATCTATCCAAAGTATTTGGACCCTGGAAGCCCTGTAGTAGATGTGCACGTCAATGGAACCATTGTTCCACACACTTTGATTGATCTTGGGGCTGCCATTAATGTGATGACCAAGGACACCATGCTCAAGCTCAACCTCCAAGGTTCATTGAGAAAGACCACAACAGTCCTACAACTTGCAGACCGTTCCATAGTGACCCCTGGCGGGATTGTGGAGGATGTGATGGTCTCTATTGACTCTTGGGAGTACCCTATAGATTTCCTATTTCTCCAACCTAAGGCTAAGCTTACTGGTTACCTCTCATCCTTGGGAGGCTGTGGTTAGCCACTTCTAATGCCTACATTAGCTGCAGGGTAGGAAATATGAATATAAAAAATGGGCATATGTCCAAGTAGTTAGTCCTATACCCTCCTACTCAACCATCTCTAGAACATGACTTACCTTTATGGCTAGAGGAGGAGGAAGAAGATGAAGTTTATTCAGCCCAACTCTACACCTTAGAAACAACCATGTGGGGAGGAAAACCAGATGAAGATGATTTGATTGAACACATACTCCAAAGTCCAACTCCCAACACATTGTCCTTAGAAGAAGTAGTAAAGGAAACCCGGAACAACCATCAAATTAATCTATGCTTAGCTAATTCAAACCCTGTCAGTGTCAAAACCATAGAATTTAGCCTTGAGAGAACTTTGAAAATCAACCCATCTCTTTCTGTACACCAAGAAGAAAAGTTGTGCAACATGCTAAAGGAACATCTAGATTCCTTTACTTGGAGTTACAAAAAAATGAAGGGAGTGCACCCCTCGGTGTGTACTCACCACATTTATATCAAAGAAGTTTGCAAACCAGTCCGACAACCCCAAAGGAGAATGAATCTAGCTCTCAAGGATATATTTAATTAAGAACTGCAAAAGCTGCTAGATGCATGATTCATTTACCCTATCTCAGACAGTGAGTGGGTCTCTCCTTTGGTGTTGGTTCCAAAGAAAAATGGTAAGTGGAGGGATTTTTCGATTACAGAGAGTTACAAATCCAAAAAGAAGGACCATTTCCCTCTACCTTTCATTGACCAAGTGCTAGATGGCCTGGCAGGGAAAAAGTTTTTCTCTTTCCTAGATGGGTTCAACGGGTACAATCAAATCCAGATCAACCCAGAAGACCAGGATAAAACCACCTTCACTTGTCCTTGGGGTAATTTCGCCTATAGGGTCCTTCCTTTTGGCATAGGCAATGCCCTTGCCACTTTCCAAAGAGCAATCCTGAGTATATTTGTCAAGTTATTCCATGGTGCAATAGAGATTTATATGGATGATTTTACACCCTATGGGTGTGATTTCCAGGAGGCTCTGTCCAACTTAGGTAAGGTGTTGAACAAATGCATTGAAATGAACCTGTCCCTTAGTCTCGAAAAATGTGAGTTCTTGATGACTGCAGGGACTGTGCTAGGTCATTCAATATCCCAACAAGGACTATAGGTGGACCCAAACAAAATAGCCATCATCCAAAGGGTCCCACCTCCACAAAAGCAGAGAGATGTCAAAATTTTTCTAGGTTTAGTTGGATACTATCAGAGGTTTATAAAAGACTTCAACAAGTTAGCTTCTCCTTTATTTGGTTTGTTGGCCAAAGACTCTGAGTTTGTATGGTCAAAAAGTTGTCAAGAGGCCCTGGACACCCTGAAGGACAAGTTGACCACTGCACCTATTCTCCAAGGCCCAAATTGGGCCCTTATTTTTCATATACATGCTAATGCCTCACACAAAGCCATAGGAGCAACTCTAGGCCAGATAGATGACAAATTGCCTTATTTCATTTACTTTATCAGTAAGAATCTATCAAATGCCGAACTAAACTACACAACGACCAAAAAGGAGCTCCTGGTTGTTGTGCATTCATTGAACAAATTTAGGCATTGAATTATAGGTTATCAAAAATTTGTACATATTGACCATGCTGCAATCAAATATTTAATGAATAAACCTAATGTGAATTCCCATGTTATTAGATGGTTACTTTTATTACAACAGTTTGATCTAACTATTGTTGATAAGCCTAGTAAGGAAAATGTTGTTGCAGATTTTTTGTCCAAATTAACTTTGCCTGTAGGGGAGGAAGGAATGGTTGATGATCAGTTACTGGATGAAAACCTATTTGCCATTTCAATTCTCTCTCTATGGTTTGCTGACATAGCAAACTATTTGGTGATTGTACAGTTCTCATCGAATTTATCCTCCAAAGAGAAAAGAAAGATTGGAAGGAAGAGTGCCCCATTCACTTGGATTGGGGGAAACCTCTTCAAACTAGGCCCAAATCAAATTCTAAGAATATGTGTCAGGGAGGAGGAAGTCTTTGACATCCTTCTGACCTGTCATGATGGGCCTTGTGGCGGTCACTTTGTAGCCAAGAGGATAGCATTCAAGGTGTTACAAGCTGGTTATTATTGGCTCACTCTTCATTAGGATGTGAGAAGGTATATTAGTCAGTGTGATCGGTGCCAAAGGATGGGAAAGCCTACTCCAAGGGATGAAATTCCTCTGCAACCTCAAGTGACTTTTGAGCCATTTGACAAGTGGGGCATGGATTTCATTGGACCTATTGACCCTCCTTCTAAGAAAAATCAGTACATCATTGTGTGCACTGACTATTTGATTAAATGGACTGAAACCAATGCAATCAAGGCAGTAACAAAGAAGAAGGTGGCTAAATTCTTAAGGGAAAATGTATTTTACAAGTTTGAGTACCCTAAAGAACTAGTCACTTATCAAGGCAACCAGTTTACATCCAGCATGATCGAAGACTTGTTAAGCCAACACAGGATCAAGCATAGAACCTCCACTCCCTATCACTGACAAGGTATGGGCAAGTGGAGGTGACCAACAGAGTGCTAGAGGTTATTCTGATGAAAGTGGTTAGCGGAAATAGAAAATATTGGGCAGATAGATTAGTTGAGACCACCTAGGCCTACAATACCACCTAGAAGATCACCACTGTATTCACATCCTATGAGTTGGTGTATGGGAAGAAGGCCCTGTTGTCCATTGAATTTGAGTACAATACATTGAGGATGGTAGCCCAACTAGATCTAGATCTTAGCAGTGCACAAAAAGAGAGATTGCTCTAGTTGAATGGGTTAGATGAGTTCAGAATGCAGGCCCTCCTACACATAGAGGTGACTCAAATTCAGAGGAAGATCTGGCATGACAAAAATATAAAGGACATGAAATTTCAAGAAGGTGATTGGGCGTTGTTATATGATTCCAGATATAAAGAATTTAAGGGCAAGTTAAGGACTAGATGGTTAGGGCCTTATGTCATAGAGAAATGTCATGATAATGGTTCAGTGCAAATTAGAACCATAGATGCAAAGGCCATTCTTTTACATGTTAATGGGCACAGATTGAAAGTTTACAAGAGGCCATTGTCAAAGCAAGAGTTCATTGATGGTATCAACAAAATAGTGATGGTGGTGGAGTAAGTCTTAGCTCCTACCTCATCAAGTTGCTAAGAGAAAAAAAAAAAAGAGAAAAATAGGGAGACTCAAGTGAAAACCTTCATGAGGCGCATGAGTCCCACTATTGGGTTGAAAACCTCTTTAGGCGGTCCAATGGTGTCAAAAAAAAAGAGAGAAATAAAAAGATCTCTGGATGAAAACCTCTCTTGAGGTGCCCAGGGCAAGAAGCTAGGATGAAAACCTCTTGGAGGTAGACAAGTTGTTTTCAATAAAAAATAAAATAAAAAGAGAAGAAAATTATGAAAATATGTTTGCAAGTCAGTAGGAGGACGATCAGAGCAACAAAAGAGAACCAAAAGGGACCTGTCCAACTCATGCTTTTACTTCTCCATTCATTATCCTTCGTCATTCCATCATTCCTTCAATTTTTTCCACTCATTTTCCTCAGTTTGCAAGAGTTCTGTGTTTTCTAGAAGATTCCCTGTAAACCTACAAGATTACCTAAAAACCTACAAGATGATCCTATAGGAATTATAGTGGCTTGGGAATCCTAAAATAAGTAACCCTAGAGAAAGGGGATGACCTGCCCATATCAAAAAAAAAATCCTACTTCACCATCTCATGACCATACCTCTCTCCACCATGATCACCCCTGCATTTATAAAAAAAAGTCAGTTTTCAAAACAATTACAGTTTTCAAGAAAAACATAGAGAAAAGAGGATGAAGACAGAGAGCAAGGGGACAACACCTAAAGGCTATTTTCCTCATGCACAAATCCCTAGACCCCTTCTCTGCCCATGCCAGCCATCCTCAGGTTCCAGCAATAGAAAATGATTAAAATTTTTGAGGGAGAAGCAGCTATAGGACATCCTATAGGAAATCCTGTAGCAGCCTATCCCACAAAACAGAAATCATAGGTTGCAGTCAGCTTCAAGCATGGAAGATCCAAAGGTAGAAGAGGCTCCTCTAGAGCCTAGCAGCAACATCAGCATCATCATCATCAACACCAAGTATCTGCACATCAAAGAAAATCATCAATGGACAATGAAAAAAAGGAGAAAAGCACATGCAACCAACACACAACAAAGAATTCATTTCTTCAACAAACTACATCAAGGCATCATTACCACAAGTAAGTATCTCGCTTCCACTCTCTCTTCAGCATAATGTGACCAAAGGATGTAAAAGTTGTGAAAGAGTTGGTTTATAAGCGAAAGGTGGCCAGTTAACTTGGCCACCTTTGTTCAGTCAACGAGGAGAAAGCAGTTAGTCCTCACACATGTAGCAGCAGTCAAGTCAAGGAAAATAAGGATGAGGTCGAAACTAGTTAAGCTACGGATGCTTTAAGTGGGAGTTGATGACGAGGTGAGGAGAATGATGATGTGGTCATGGGACCAACAATCCAAAAATAGATATTCATACCCCGGCTGCTAGCACACCACCTCACTCAAATCACCCATATGAGGAAATAAACGTTGATACCCATGCATAGAAGCATTCACTTTCTCGAGGCTCACACTAAAAAAGTCGCTCTTAGCCCTCAAGTAGTCTACAGGGAAGGAAAATTTCATTTTCTTCCTGCGCAGGACCACCTACAGGATCCTATAGGAAATCCTACAGGATCCTATAGATACAGTCCAACACCTATAGGATTGGTAGTGAACAACTTCAGAAGGGAAAAACAAAGGGTGGCTTCATCAAGCAATGTTAAGGAGGTAGGCTCTACATTTCCCCACATTTTTCCAAGTGAAAGGAACATAAAAAATCTTCTAGTTTGTTGAAAGTGATTGCAGCATAAGGGAATTGTATACATAGGATTTTCATTTACATTTCCTCATTCATTAAAATTTGCATCAGACATATACACTTCTCCATACATCAAAGAAAATGACAGGGGATAATAATAAAATGGAACCCATCAACACAGTGAGGGTTCATCAGTACCCTCCTATGCAAGAGATATTCATAAGGCACAATTGGATGGGTTTCTTTGATAAATTGAGGGGGTATGATGATGAAGTATCCAGAGATTTTTCTCTCTCCCTCATTCCACTGACTGGGACCCATGCCACTGTGCGGTGAGAGGCCTCTCCATAGAGCTCACCCTTGAAATCATAGGCAGAATTACCACACTTCCCTTAGGAGTGCCTTGGAGGAAGGAGGACAAGAGAAATATCCAAACTGCAAAGAAGAAATTCTTTTTAGAAGGAGAGGAGGCCATGGAAGACAAAAATGGAGTGAGAAGAGAAAGCCTACCCTATCCTTGGAATGAAATTAGTTACCACCTTATAAAGTATATCTCATGTGAAGGTAGGTACAGTGTGGTATATGGATACCACTTTAGGCTTCTTGAAGAATTGAGGTTTGGAGAAAACACACCTCCTCAAAACAAACTCAACATACCCTACTTTCTTCTTCAATCAGTGATAGATATGAGCATGAAGGTGTAGGAAGGAAACCACCAAAAGCTAGCTCATCATAGGTTAATTAGACCTATCATAGAAGATGCCCTCCAAAACCTCATAATTCCTATCACATGGGAAATTTTCAGAGACATGTAGACAGAGGAGGATATTAAAGCCCTTGAATATGACAAGAGCCCTGCTACCAATGAAATGGATGAAGAAGAAATTGAAAAATATGAAGAAGAAACAGAGAGGGATGAAGAGGAAATAGATGAGGAAGAAGAGGAAGAAAAAGAGAAGGAAAGTGGTGAAGAAACAGAAGAATATGCAAAGAAGGAAACCAATTAACAGAGTGAGGAACTAGAGGGAGAAGAAGAGGAGAAAGACAAAGATGAGAGGGGTAATGGAAAAGAGGAGGCAGAAGACAAGGAGGAATCATCTAGGGTATCTCTAGATGAGAAAGAGGCAGTAGCTTCCCTCACTGCCCTTAGTGCCCCTATCAAACAAAAAGGCAAAAGATAGAGACAAACTCCATTGTACTTTAGGATAAGAAAGAGTACAAGAATAAGGCAGGGAAAACCTCAAACTCCCACCAAGGTTCCTATTGTTATTAAAGACTCACCTAAAAAACAAGAGAAGATGGCCCCTCTTATGAAAAATCAATGAGAAGGATCCTCAGGACCAACCTCCCCCAAGTCTCCTATCACTTATGTGACAAGGCCTATGACTAGATCTGCCACATCCAAAGGAAACAGGATACACAGAAGGACCTACAGGAAGCAAAGGCAATCCTACAGGAAACTCTACTAAATCTATAGGATACTCAAAAATTGGATAAAGAAGTTAGTGTGCAACAAGAAACAAATAAAGAGGACTGATAGCTAAGGGAACCTAGTCCTCAACCTAACCTTGACTCCTACTATAGGTTTATTGAGTGGGGTAGGGTCATTCCACAAAAATTTTCCATCCCAATATTCTTTGATCTTGAGAAAGAAAGAGCGAGAACACATAGATGGATGCAGATTGCCAAGTCCAAGGGAGTGGAGGACATAGGTCACATTGGAGGATAGGGCTAAACTATGTGAGATCTATCTACATAACCTAGCCTTGACAGATCTGAATGTATGGGACTCTAATGCAAAACTAGTGGATTTACAGTTAATGGCTTTGGCATCATGGATGAGCCATGAGGAAGCAAGGGCTACTGAAATGAAGAAAATAATGGCAAGGGAACAAATAGAGCCTCTCATGATTAGAGCTGAGAAATCAAATCCAATGGTTTTCATCAGCACACATAACTTAATTGAAAATTACCCTCAACTTTCACCCAAGTATCTTGTTGCTCAAGAGCAAGCAATTACACATTTTGAGGATATGTTCAGGCTATTATGGGATGACAGCATGCAATCTTTCCAAATGAGATGGAATACTTTGCCCTACAGTTTGAAAATTAGAGAGTACCATTCTCCTCAAAGAATGAGAGAAGCACTGAATAGGACATCCATGTACAAGCAAACCCTCCAAAGACTCAAAGTCAATTGGACTGGCTTGAGACTCAATCCACCACTGCTCTTAAGGATGTTAGAAGGAAGAAAGGAAGGGGAAGAAAGAAAGAAACAGGAGGAGATAGAAAGGAAGGCAGGATTCTATGCATAGGAGGAGAAAACTACAGTAGAAGCATGGGATGTCAGGGAGGCCACTAGAGTTATGAAATACATGGATATTGATTGAGTTTCTCAGAGGATGAGCAACACTTTCAGTAGGGGGGTGATGATGAGCCTCATCATTGGGTAACTATATGGACCTTAATTCACCTCCTAGCTTAGTCAAATCAACTCTTCTCACAATTTATTACATATTTTGATTGTATTTTGTTTAATGAGATGAGTCAAAGTGAGATATTATGCCTAGTGGACTAATGTGCATTGAATGTAGTTTTGTGAGAGAAAATCGTGGATTTTTTGCTAATTAAGGGCTAGACTCAAATGAGACAAGGAGGAGAGATTGTAGGAGGTAGATCCTCCTCATTTACTCCTCCCTCATTCGAATGTTCCTCCATCAATCACACCAGCTCAGAGTACAAACAGCCAAGTCATGGAGATCAAAAGGCAGTTGAGCAAGTGACAGTCAAAGAGCAAGTTTATCTCGAGTTTGGGAGCCAAGCCTCACTATATTTAAGGAAGTTGTTGGAGACTTTATTTTTATAAATAAAGAGGCCTAGAGCCTCATTAGGATTCGAATTCTTGTTGTAAAAACACTAGTCATTTTCGAGTTCAAGACTTGTGGAAGACATTGCTATGCAATTTTCTGATTTGATAATGAGAATGAGTATTTCCTTGATCCAGCACTGAGTTAACTTAGAGGGCTGAATCTCTTTGGTTAGGGCCCAACCCTAGCAGCAAACGTTCCTCTTCTTGTATTTGTATGCTTAGATTGATTTCATAGATTAATGGTTGAATTGTCTTTAGAATTATTTTATTGCAAGTAGTGTAGATCTGATTAGTTTGCTTATTAATTTGCTTCCATTTGTGCTTTACTTCAGAAGTAGTTTAGAAGAGATAAAGAAACATAAAAAAGATGTCAATATGTGTTTTTTTCCTCACTCCTTCCTTCAGGGATCATGGTTTGAGGAAAGAACTCCTATGCAGCCCCAAAAAGATAGAATTCTAGTTTCTCATGGAATTTAGGCTTTTCTGTACTTAGGCCAACATTTGATTAGTTTGCAAGAGTAGGATTTAATTATCATTTCTTCTATATTCAGTATTACATTAGATCTCATCCATGTTCCATCTTATTCTGCAAGTTTTCCTCATGCATGAAGTAGGCAGTTAGATCATGAAATTTTGTTTTCCTAGATCATTGAAATTCTTCTTGTTTACATGATTTTTGGGTAAATGCCAATGTTTGATGCAGTGCAAGTGTTTCAGAAGTACAGATAGATTTCATAGTTAGCAACCTCATTCCAACTTCATCCATCCATGATCATTCTCTTCTTTCACTAAAACCCTCATCAATTTCATCATTTCACAAGGAAACTTCTCCAAGCTTGTTAAGCAAATCCAACCATCTCCCAACCTTGGTTTTGAGTTCTGAAGTGGTCCTAGGCACTCCCTTGCCTCATTACATCCACCAAAAACCTTCCCAAAACCTTCCATCACCTTAAACACCCATCCTTTTTCTCTCAGTTGTATCCTGTAGAAATACAGGGGATCCTGTAGGTTTTCAAGACATCATGTAGAACGCATTAGGACATCCTGTGGGTTTTCCTGTAGTGGATTTTTTTGAGGCAAAATTGAGGGAAAATCCTCTAGGAAGCTAGAAAAGGTCACCTATTGATCTCCCCAACCTTCTAACCATTCACCAGCATCCTAAGCCACCTGCCACCTCACCAAAAGATATTAGCTTGCACACTTTCACATAAAAAAAGGACAAAAAGAAAAACAAATTTGTTTTAATCATTTACATGCACAGTAGTAAAATGTTTGATGTTTTGAATTTGCATGCTTAGGATAGTAGGATTTCATACATGTTAGCTTAGCATTCCTTTGAAGCATATCCTCTTAGCAATTAGTTAGAAAAAGGTGTGTTTTTAGCATTTGATTTTAGTCTTGTTCCTTACTGCAGTAGACAGGATTTCTCTTGGAGTAGACTTCTCTTTCCCTCATTAGTAATTAGGCTTCTTTTGAATCCATAGAAGTATGGCTTGAAAAACCCTAGTGGTCTATCGCTAGCTGAGCAGTGACAAAGAGCAGACCCATCACTTCTACTTGTGTATACAACACTTTCGCCTCCAAGTTTGTATGAACCCTAGGTTGATAAAGTAAATTTGCTATCCCCGGGAGTTTCAACACTCTTGCTGCAATACTAGTCCTCATCAGTATCTCGATAGCGTTGCCTCATTCCATATGATGGGGAATAGCGATCTCTTAAGTGATTTTGAGGAGAAATACCTTAAGTAGAACATAGAGTTTGGAGATGACAAGAGGTATAATGCTACCAGGATCAGTACAGTTACCTTTCAGAGGGATTCAGGATCCCCTCTAAGAATCACAGATGTGATTTATGTTCCAGGACTAAAGAATAATATTGTTTCCATCGCGATATTGGAAGACTGTGGCTATGATGTTATTTTTAGTAAGGGAAAGGTTTTCCTTAAACACATCACAAAGGGATAGGTGAAACAGATTGGTGTGTGAGTCAAGAACCTATATGCTCTCGAGGTTGAAGATGAATGCAAATCCATGAGAAATGCAAAGGTTAGAGACTTGGTGGTTGAGAGGGAGCGTGAATTACCTCTCAACATGTAGCCCTAGAAGAAGCCTTAGAAGAAATCTCACAAAGTTATCGAGCAACCAAAATTAGAGAGGCAGAGAGGAGACTAAGTGGAGAGATCCAGTTAAGCAGAGAAGAAGCAGCCTCAAAAAGGCGAGACTAAGTGGAGAGATCCATTCAAGTAGAGAAGAAGGAGCTTTTTCATTGCATTTCCTTGTTAAGGATGGCACTATCAGCATCATCAAAATTTAAAGTGTTAGATCTAGAGACAAAGTTACTAATATTCGTAACTAAGCCATTCCAACTTTCTGACAATGAGAACATAAATAACAAAGCCCTAACTTTATCAGCAAAATTTACCCCTACAGAACTTAACTAACTGGTAACCCTGTTAAATTCATTTAAATGATCAACAAAATATTCGTCTTCTGACATCTTCAAATTATATAAACGCTTCATAATAAATATTGTATTTGAGGCCAGGGGTTTTTCATATAGTTTGGCTAATGCCATCATTAAACCTTATGTCGTCGTTTCCTTTGACATGTTAAATTTCACCCACGTTGCCAGACACAGTCATATTGTTCTAGTTCCTTTCTGTCGATAATCTCCCGTTCTATGTCTGTCATACTCATCGGCTTCTTCTATTTTCCGCTCAATTGTAGGTATAGATCTTTCTAATACAGATAATGTTTCATCTGCATTTTCCATAGCTGGTAGTTTTGGCCGTTAAATTTCTTGACCCTAAACCTACCATCTTCTGCCATTTCTCCCAATCAAAACATGTACCCTTCTCTCCTACAAGTTTATCATCCAAATAGACCTTCGTCTCTGATACTTGTTTTTAGAAATGAATTGACGGAGTAATGGAATACACAAAATATTCCGGAAACACAAATACAAAAATGCATAAAATAAGAGAGACATATATACGTGGTTCACCTAATTTGGGTTATGTCCACGAAGAAACAACCAGTCCTCCCTTCTATATTATCCAGCAAAATGAAAAGATACAACCTACAACAGATCCGTTGTAATTTTCTTTTCGCTCTCTCTCTCTCTCTCTCTCTCTCTCTCTCTCTCTCTCGCTTAAAATAATAATACACAACCACAATACAATTCCCTCATATAAACCGAGGGGATACCTTCTAGGGAAAAAAAACCTAAATTAACATAACTTCTACCTTTATATCATCCACCTAATGAACGACCCAAATTGACTACGAAATTACAATATTTTATGAGGCATTTTTCATTTATGTTTAGTTTTAGGGGTGTTTCCCCTGAACCCCTGCCAAGGGGAGGCTCATAAAATCGTTGTCGCCGGCCACCCCCACACCCCCCCCCCCTCCACACACAACCCCCTCTTACGGTGATTAAATGGACAACCTTGCTGCCCAGTCAGGAACATGGATCCAACGCGGTTGAAACAAAATACCTCTGACCAATCAGGAAGATAATCATGCTCCACACTCAACAAATATTTTATTATTGGGAACCATGTATTGCATTTTCTACACATGTTTATTTATTCTTCCTAAATTTCTTCTATACATGAATCCAACACTTGTAAAGTCAATTGGTCTCTATATTAGCAAGTCTATGCACTATAATATGTTGAAATAGTGTTATATATATATGTGTGTGTGTGTGTGTGTGTGTGTTATTATGTTTATGTTGTTTATGCTAGGTCACATGAAGAGGAAGGTCTCTAAAGAACAAAAATAAAATGTTTTTGTTATTCCATTAGTGTTTAATTATACCTTAGAGGGACATGATCAATAATCATCCAAACTACATTCATTGGCCATTCAAATGAACCACATGAAAGCATAAGAGAATTTGATAAAAAAAATGTGTATGGAACCTCTAGCTTTATATTTTGAATATTTTACCAATTGTGCGCTCCAAGACTTGTACACTTGTGAAATCATTTTGCTAAGAATACCCTGTACCTCTATATGTGAAAAATGAATACCATTGGAACCAAAATCTAGTGAATATTGAAGGATGATGTCCTTGCACTAGAATACTTGATGATTTGTACCACCTAATTAAGAAGGATGTTGTTGTTAGGAAATACTTTGAGAGGAATTGCAAGGATTAAGATTCTAAGTTCCAACTGACTTAGTGGAGAATAGAATCCATCAAATAAATGAATACTATAAGAGGATTAAGAAGCTTCCAGTATTTGGAAATATGAATTTTCCATTGCCAACACTCTATGGCTTAAGATTAATCTCATGGTCTCGAAGATATCAACTTTGGGCATCCTTTAAATTTTATTCTTATTGAATATAGTGAAAGAAATCAAATACAAGTTTCAATGTAAGTGATCCTAAGATTGTATGTGCTATCTAGAGCTCAACACACTCCACCAAAATGTTTAACAATCCTCCTTCAAAGAAAATCATCTTCACAAGAAAGCAACCAACTTGTATATATCCAATATGAAGAATGTCATGAAGTTCAATAAATGTCTCTAATTTTATAGGAATGGAATACATATAAGAATCCATGTAAGATTTTTTAAAAATAAGAGAAATAAACCACCACGTGTGCATGCCCATGATGGAAAAATATAGGGGCCATCCATACAATTTTCATCACATGAAACACCCCCAAACATGGTGTAAACATTTTTTTGAATAACCTCAAAGCTAATAGTCCATTTTACTCATAATACTTTTGTATTTGGGAATATTTGAAGACCTAGAAGGAGGGGAAGAAGGCATGTTCATTACATATAATATAAAAGAATACCTTATACACTTTGCACCACTAGATACCCAGTGGTTACTTGTATAGAAATGATTGGATACAAAGGTTAGCACAAGAAGAATTTTAAATGATTAGGGAAGGTGCAATAAATCCTTAACAACTAATCTTGAATAGTATTACAAACTATCCAAATTTGAAGTCCACTTCACTTATGATTGGATGAAGGATCTCATTCATGAAACCCTTCCCAACATAAAGATATAAATAAGATACACTTGGGTTGATCAATTGATCAATATAATATTTGAAGAAAAGGATTCAACTCATGTGAAAAATGGTTGGATTCTATTTTTTCATGAAATCACTGTAGGAGGTAAATTTTCAACTAGGTTGTTATCCTTTCAAATTCACTTATGGAATCCATTATCAGAGCTCAATTTTTTTTCCTTAGGATTCATAAGATTCTAAATGTTTTCTTTTTTATATGCAAGATATTGATTTGGATTTGTAGAAAATCCTGTAGATTCACAAGCTAATGCAATTTTCTAAAGCAAGAGACAAGAATCTACTTCTACTCTTTACAGCGGAAGCCCATAAACATCGAGAAAAAAATAATCAATAGAGGAAGAGAATCAAAGGCACATAACACAATAAATATCTAGGGAAAGCCACAACTCAAAACTCCACTATCTGTTTTGTATTAATCCAAAAAATCAAGATGAAATTACAATGCTTGTTCTCTCTAGAACAATCCTAGCACTCAGCAAATTCAATCTCCAACTCATAAGCAAGCTCAAGGCCAAAGCTTAGCCTCTTCAAAAGCTCTCAAAGTCTCTATTCCAATGTGTAATTCCTATGGAGGATAGCTTGTATTTAAAGGGAAATAAAGTCTCTAAAAATTGTACAATCCCTCAAGGGTCAATTCCTAAATGCATGCACTGTCAGTGCAACTCCTCCACCATCGCATCAACCCAAACCGACTGCTTCACTGCTTCTTGAAAGGAATATGGCTTTGTCACAAAACATGCACCCATAAGTGCCATGTATCCAGTGTACCTCTCTGGTGACCTCCTCTATCTGTGTTAAGAAGAGGGTTCTCCCATATTCTCTCGTGCATCATCCAACAATCTGTCAGCCTCTCTAGTGCACTTTCTTCCCTCTTTGAAAGACTCTACCTGAGTGGATGTCTCCACTCTCTGAACCTCTGCATGTGGATTCTCCACATCAATCTGAGGTCCCTCAACCTTAGGAGCTAAAATCTCCACATCCACATGTAGTTCAAGCTCCCTCTCAAGGGATACTTGCATGGCCTTCTCCCCATTGAATCTGATATCCCTGTGAACCAAAGTCATCCAACTAGTCAGCATGTACACCCAATAGTTGTGGGGTGTATCATTGTACCCAAGAAAGATCCCTAACTCTGTTGTTGGCTCAAGCTTCTTCCATGCATCTTTGGTCACATGGCAATAAACCAATGACCCAAAAATCCTGAAGTGACCAACATCTAGCCTCTTACCAGAATAAGCCTCCTTTGGTGTCTTCATCCCAAGTATCCGATGTGGGCTACAGTTTTGAACATAAACCATTGTGTTGCATGCCTGATCCAGGTCTAGGTGTGACGAAGGACCCTTCCAAGACCTTTTACTTTTGTGATGTGTTAAATTTCATTTTTAAAATAACATAAATGAATACGTCTATATGTTGTAAATAAGAGGAACATGACAATCATCAACACATGAAAACATAAGCCATTGATAATGGAGTTCATCTAGGAGGAACTACATCTTTCGGCCCTGATGTCAAGATGGTGTAGGCCGCTGCATTAAGTGTTGTCAATAGTGATGATGTACATAAGAGGTGATGTCACTATCATACAAGGAAAATCCCCTCATGCAGGAGTGGCTCCAAGAGATGTTCCACTACAGGAACTCTCAGCCAAAAGGACTCCTATCACTATGACACAAACTCATGCATGATGAGCATGCTGCCAACATGGCATAAAAGGGATCTCAATGCAAACATACATGACGACACATGAGTATCCCATCAACATGATTACAAAGGGATCTCAAACAAAACATGACGAATCATGACAACAAGTACATCACACAAATGATTCCACGACACATCAAGAAGGAATCATGAAACAAGTAAGAAACAGGATCCCACATGAAACATCAAACAAGGATATGTGTAGCACACTGCATAGAAAAAGAAGTAAATGAATAAACTACATATACCTCACATCCAAGGATCATCTAAAGAAAAGTATGTCAAGTTTTTGAAGTTGTTCGTACCATCGATCTTGCAGCATTGAATAGCATGGAAATGACTGCTCGCACATGAATGCTGACACCTGCACTCCACTTAGAAAATTGTCCAAAAAATGAAAAGAGAAAATGGAAAATCTAAATGCACCATCAGATTTGTGGCATCAAATAGTGCAAAATCAACTATCAAAATTCTAAATTCTGAGAAAGTGAAAATCTAGGGCTCAAGGAATCTTTTAGATTCCCCCTAGATTCCTCAAAGATTCCCTCCTCCAGGTCCTCTACAAATCGGCTGCTCAGATCAGGAAACTGACTGCACCATCGGGTTCGTGTTGCTAAGAGGTGTAAGATCGACATAAAGTTTGTCCAATTTGGACACTGTGAAAATTTCACCCTCCTAGAAATTTTGCTCAGTCATGGTTCCACCTGCATTAAAAAATTAATAAAAAAATTTGTGTCTCGGTTTCCATGCCCGCTCCTAGTTCCTCCATGCTTGGGCGTACCGATGAAATGCAAGTTTATATAAAAAACTGGGTAGATATTCCCATGTGGTTTGGTTGGCATGGTGGTAAAATTTAGCATGTTGTTGGCGATGGTCCCAAGTTCGAAATCCCATGGAACCAAAATTAACTCGTAACAGTACCTTTTGTTTAATAGTGTGAGGTTATGGTCATAACCGTATCAAATGGCATGGTAACTGCAATTTGGAGTGTGCATTTGGTTTATACGTTGAATGGAGGAAGGTACATGGTACTGTTTTCATGGGTTGTTGGTACTTCATATGAGGTCGACGAGTGGGGCTCGCCCAGATGACCGAGCGGGTTCAACTCCCATCAGCCTCACCTTAATCGTTGTTTTGGTACATGGTATGTAAGGTGAGGTGTGGGGTGGTGGGGGTGGTGGCCCACCACCTCTTTATATATACATATATATATATATATATGTATATATATATATATATATATATATATATATATATATATATATATATATATATATATATATATATATATATATATATATTTTAATATATAACCATGTGAATTTGCAAATTCTCAAACATTGGCCGCAAGAGTCAATTTAACGAGGCGACAATTTCTCCCGAAATCTGGCTGGAGTTGGTCAGATTCCTTCCACTGGAAATATTCTAAATTGTGTCTCCATTAACTTGCCCAGTCAACATAAGTCAACCAAAACTTTGACTGCCTTTATCTTCCTCATCTAGACTCGGATTGATGAACCATTCACACCACCACGATCACGACGACGAGATATTTAACATGAAATTGGTTCAAGAATAATTAAAACACTTTGATTTTTGACCCTTCCTGAGTCCTCTTTGTCCTATGTGTCTCTGGAGCCACCTAGATCAATCCTCCCCACTGAGGAGCTTTTGGTCCTCCAAAATCATGAAAAATAACTTGCAACTTCTATGTACCTTGTCTACATCACAAGCGTCCTGAAAGGTCTCGCTTCCATCTCCTTCACCTTCATTCTTCGAAGCTTGAAGTGATGAGCCGACACTTGCAACCTCTAAAACCTGTAGTACATTGTCTTGCAAATTACATGCTTGACTTTCATGACCAACTAATGACCCAAGTATCCCACACTTGCCACAAGTTTATAACACATACTCGATGGTCAAGTTTACATCAAAATGGAAACAATACCCCAGCTACGACAACACAGACGAAATATCATTGTTTCTTCAACAAGTGATGGAAAACACATCATCACTGCAACACATGATTTACAAAGATAAGGCCAAACATTATTTGCTTTGACAAGTGATGGAAACACGACATCACTTTCACAGTTTATCATGCAACACAAAATAAGACCAGAAATCATTGTTGCCTAACAAGTGTTGGAAAACATCATCACTTTTACATTTTAAAATGCAACAAATGATTTACAAAAGCACGACCATGAAACGCTAACATATCTAGAAACCATTTCTCACTTATCAAGGAGAACGGGTCACCTCTCTATGGTGGTGTTTCTTGTCGAACAATCATTTCACTTGGTTCATGCACTGATGCCTTGTCTTTAAGGTGCTGCTCTAGATGGAGCCTCCAACAAGTGGCTCTTTGATGACCATTTCTATCGCAATGACTGCAATACATCTTCTTCCTCTAAATCTGTTTAACATGTTTCTTTGCCTGCTATTGAGAGGGTCTTTCACACCTCATCCTTTTGTGTGCTACTATTCTTTTCCAACACTTTGAAAATGTATGGTTATGTAATCCACAAAAGGTACAGGTTTTTCGATTCCATGATTTACGTTCATCATCAACAACATGATCATAATCGAGAACATTCGAATGTCGGAAGTGGTTCTACCTTTCCTTGTCATCTCTATTGTAAGTATGGTGATGAGAGCTTGCCTCGGCTCTTCTCTACCATGGGCACTACCATGGGATGATGGGGATGTGTTCCCATCATTCTCTTTCCTCAACGATTTCAATGATGTCTCGAAAGCATATGACACCTTCGAGCATTATCCCTTGGTGTATCTCAAGCCTGCAAATTGAGGTCTTTGCACAACCTCCACTAGTTGGATTATGCCTTGGTTATTAACGCCAAGTTCTTTTTCCTCTTCGTGCCTTGTCCTTGTAAGGAGCCTCATGTTTGTCCCTATAATTGGGATCTCCAAATCTCCAACATAAATCATACTATGTGACGATGAAACTGAAAGGAAATCAACATCTTTTACCTCCTTTGTCGATTTGGAATGAATTGATGAGGGTTGTTCATCATCTGTTGTTGGTAGTTTGCTAACTGTCTTGGCACATTCCCCAACTTCTTTCCTAATATATACAAGTCTTTGATGGGGTTGACAATGCCCTGGCCATTAACGCCCAAGCCCTTTCATCCATACCCAATTTTCTTCAACATTTTGGAGCCAATCCCTATGGTATGAATTCAGAGAACTACTTTTTACCTCACATGGGTCTCACTGCAGCTTTTCCAAGGCCTTGTCCTTTGCTTGTAGCTATTGTAGCAAATTATGTTTTTCCTCCTTCTCTTCTTGTAGATGCATCTTCAATTCAACGTTCTATGTTTGAAGGTTTTGGTTTTTGTGCTTTAGTTCTTCCAGGGCCTCTTCCATGGCTTGCAACTAAAGTTGCAATCGCTCCTTTTCCTCTGTCTCTTTTTGTAGAGTTCCATACATTATTTCCACCCTTTTGGAAATTTTGAGCATGGTCTTGTACATCGCTTTTTCATCCTCTATCGCTGCACGTTCCATTGTTCACTCTTGCAATTCACATCAACGCAAAGACTTCTCTGATACCACTTGATCCAGGTCTTGTTGTGACAAAGGACCCTTCCAAGACCTTTTACTTTTGTGATGTGTTAAATTGCATTTTTAAAAAGAACATAAATGAATACATTTGCATGTTGTAAATAAGAGGAACATGAAAATCATCAACACATGAAAACATAAGCCATTGATAATGGAGTTCGTCCAGGAGGGACTATGTCTCCGGGCCCTGATGTTAAGATGGTGTAGGTCGTTGCATTAAGTGTTGTCAATAGTGATGATGTACATAAGAGGTGATGTCGCTATCATACAAGGAAAATGCCCTCACACAGGAGTGGCTCCAAGAGATGTTCTTCTATAGGAACTCTCAATCAAAAGGACTCCTATCAGTATGACACAAACTCATCCATGATGAGCATCCCGCCAACATGGCATAAAAGGGATCTCAATGCAACATACATGGTGACACATGAGTATCCCATCAACATGATGAAAAAGGGATCTCAAACAAAACATGACGAATCATGAAAACAAGTGCATCACACAGATGATTCCACGTCACATCAAGAAGGAATCATGAAACAAGTAAGAAACAGGATCCCACATCAAACATCAAATAGGGATCTGTGTAGCACGATGCATAGCCAAAGAAGTACATGAATAAACTACATATACCTCACATCCAGGGACCATTTGAAGAAAAGGATGTCAAGCTTCTGAAGCTGTTCGTACCATCGATCTTGCGGCATCGAATCACATGGAAATCACTACTCACACATGAATGTTGATACCTGCACTCCACTTAGAAAAGTGGCCGAGAAATAAAATGAGCAACTGGGAAATTTGAATGCACCATTAGATTTGTGGCATCAAATAGTGCAAAATCGATTGTCAAATTTCCGAATTCTGAGAAAGTGAAAATCTGGGGCTCAAGGAATCTTTTAGATTCCTCAAAGATTCCCTCCTATGGGTCCTCTGCAAATCGGCTGCTCAAATAAGGAAATTGACTGCGCCATTGAGTTCATGTTGCTAAGAGGTGTAAGATTGACATAAATTTTGTCCAATTTGGACACTGCAAAAATTTCACCCTCCTGGAAATTTCGCTCAGTCATGGTTCCACCTGCATTTAAAAATTAATAAAAAAATTATGTCTCGGTTTCCATGCCCACTCCTGGTTACTCCATGCTTGGGCATACTTTTGAAATGCAGGTTTATATAAAAATCTTTGCAGATATTCCCATGTGGTTCGGTTGGCGCAGTGGTAAAATTTAGCATGTTGTTGGCGGTGGTCTCGGGTTCAAAATCCCGCGAAACCAAACTTAACTCGTAACAATCCCTTTTTTTTAGTGGTGTGCGGTTATGGTCATAACTGCATCAAATGGAATGATAACCACAGATTGGAGTGCACATTTGGTTTATGTGTTAAATGGAGGAAGGTACATGATACTGTTTTCATGGGTTGTTGGTACTTCATATAAGGTCGCCCGGTGGGGGATAGCGCACGTGGCCGGGCAGGTTCAACTCCTGCCGACCTCACCTTAATCGTTTTTTTGGTACATGGTACATAAGGTGAGGTGTGGGGTGGTGGGGGTGGTGGCCCACCACCTCTTTATATATATATATATATATATATATATATATATATATATATATATATATATATATATATATATATAACCATGTGAATTTGCAAATTCTCGAACATTGACCGAAGGAGTCAATTTAACGAGGTGACAATTTTGCCTGAAATTTGGCCGGAGTTGGCCAGATTCCTTCTGCTGGAAAATTCGAAATTGTATCTCCATTAACCTGCCCAGTCAGCAAAAGTCAACCAAAACTTTGGCTGCCTCTATCTTCCTCATCCGAACTTGGATTGATGAACCATTCACACCACCACGATCATGACAATGAGATATTTAACATGAACTTGGTTCGAGCATAATCCAAACACTTTGATTTTTGACCCTTCCTGAGTCCTCTTTGTCCTGTGTGTGTCTCTGGAGCCACTTGGATCAATGCCTCAGCCCACAAGTGTAGTGGTAGGCCCTAATCATGCAACATCACCCTTGTTGCCCCTAATATACTCTTGTTCTTCCTCTCGGAAACCCCATTTTGTTGAGGGTTATGGGGTGTCTGCAACTCTCACTTAATCCCTTCCACTACATAGTGTTGAAAAGTGGGCAACAAGAAATGCTAAATTTAGAATGTGCTAAAAATAGAATGTCTAAAAGTAGCAGTTTGGCCAGTGAGGTCATTGGCCACCTTGGGTGAGAGGTGAAACTGCTAAAAATAGAAAGTTCTAAAAATAGCATTTCTGGGTCCCTTCCTATTTATAGCAGTCCCTAGTCTATCTATAGGAAGTAAAACTAATGTTGGTCTTAACAGCAGTTGGAGATATTAATTAATTAATTCAGTTGAGTTAATTAGTTAAGGAAATTTGAATTTGAAGTCTTTGTGGGCATGCACATGAGTTGTCCCACTGATTGAGGAATTGATCCTTAATTTCCTCCACTGATTGAGGGAATAAGTATGAGTTCTATAGTGAGAGAATCAGTTGACATAGTTCTAACTATTCAAGTCCAATTAGATTATTTTAACAAGTTGTTAAAATAATAAAATATAGTTTGTTAATGCTTGCATGCATGTGACAACTATTATTTTAGATAACTGAGGATTCACTCATGGATAATTCTTGCATGTCAGCTCTGTCAGGACCCAGTTGAGATCAGATGAGGGACAATGTACTATCAGATGCTTGGATCTTTCCATGGAATATTCCTTGCATGCATGAGGAACTAGTGTCCTCAAGGATTGTGTAGTAGGACCTATGGTTGACAGTAGGTATGATTCGGGGCCAATTCACATATGGTTTATAGTTGGACCCCAATCAAAATTGCGCAAGGAAATAGGGGATTGATGGATGGTTGCCTACATATTGAGGCATATTCTGTCTATCATCATCATCTTTTGATTGCAAGAAGTACATGATAGCTCTTGAGCTAATATTTTTTGTAAACAGAAGAGGATTACCACTTGATTGATAATACAATGTTGGGGGTTTTATGCTGGTGCTTTCCCCAGTGATATATCTGTGTTATGTGTGATTATTTCTCTTGATCAGTTATATGTGTTTATGGTTGATGTTTCTCATGAAATCGATTTTGCTTCCGCTTAATGTTTTGTAGAAGTAGATCATGTGTTTTGCTTTAGTACATTGCATTACCAGTTTGATCTACAGGTGAAATTTCTACACACAGAAGTTCTTAAACTCATTCGAGAGATACTCACCACCATTATCACTCTGTAGAGCTTTAACCTTCTTACCATACTCTTTCTCTACCAATGCTTTGAACTCACAAAACTTTTTGAAAGTTTTATCCTTTTTATGCATAAAAATTACCCAACATTTACGAGAATAGTCATCAACAAATATAACATAATACCTGTGTTTGGTCGTGGATATTGTCGAGAATGGTCCACGCACATCTGAATTGACTCTCTCTAGAATAGACTCTGCTTCACTGTCTCTTTTTCCAAAGGAAGACTTGGTGTATTTTCCCAAAGTACAACCCTTGCATGTATCAACTTGCTCAAGTGTATCTTTGGGAAGACTGGTAGAGATTTGTTGCAATATTTTCAAAGCCCCATGATGCAAGTGGCCCAATCACCTATGCCACAACTCATCAATGTCTTGACTCAACATATTTTCTGCTTTTGAACTCAAAGCAGCACAATACTCTACCTCTATCTTATAGAGATTTTGAACTTGAATCCCTATCTTCTTTACTTGACCCATGGCTATGTGTCTAAGGAATGCCTTTCCTTTCGAAAAGATCACATCATAACCTCTATCCTCAAGCATCGCAACAAATACAAAGTTCTTCGTTAGTCTAGGTACATGCATAACATTCTTCAACGTGAGTGGAGTAGCATGCTCCCTCTGAAAAGTAATAGCCCCCACACTAGTAAAACTATACTTACCATCATCACCCATCTCGATATGCATCTTGAGATATTTCTCCTCCAGTTCACTGAATAACGCTTGGTCACCAGTCATGTGGAATGAAGCTCCACTTTCTAAGTACCAGAAACTTCCCATCAACGAAGACACCATGTGTGCAATGAGGGAAAATTCCAATTCAAATTGGGAGGCCAAAGCCTCACCTGCCACTCCTCCTAAGGACTTCTCCTTAGACTTCTTCAATGGACAATTTGTAGCAAAGTGTCCCATCTTATGACAATGAAAGCAATTAACTTTCATCGTGTCCTTCTTCTTACCTCCATGATAAGAATTTGACTTAGAATGGGAAATTTTACCTTTCCCCTTCCTTGCCTTAATCGATAAGGCACATTTCTCTTCATCATCAGTCTTTGATGAAGAGTCATCCTTGGTGTTCCTCCTGATCTCATCCTGCATCAAATCCAACCATAGTCATTCCCAATCTGGCAGCTTCTCTTGACCATTAACAGAGTCCTGATAACTATGGAAACTCTTTGGGAGTACAAGAAGAGCAAGGCTCACCATATCCTCCTCAGAAACCGTGATTCCAACACTTCCAAGTTCATCCCAACATTGAGCGAACTTGGTCAAGTACTTCGGAATCATCTCACCTTTCTCCATCTTGATTTTATGAAGTGTATCCTTCAGTGCCAACTTCCCTTGATCATTGTTATTCTAATACAAGTCTGTCAATGTTTTCCACATAGCATGCACTATTTCCTTTCCATGGAGACTCGAGACAATATGATCTTGAACTCCCTCAAGGATTATCTACCTTGCCTTTGCCACACACTTCTTCCACTCAGCCAAGTTCTATGCATTAGTAGCTATTGGCTTAGGAATTGCTTGTTCAACAAATTCCTTCAAGCCATTTTCCTCTAACACAGTCTCCACCCTATCCCTCTAGGTTATGCAATTTGAGTTTCCTTCCAAGGCACACTGAAGCCTCAACCCATGGAACAACATATGCCGATCCTAAAGTATGTATTGCAAATTTGACTTTTACATGTAATCTAGAAACTCAAAACTTCAAAATCTCCTCTATTATACTATTCTCAACTCCGATACGATGTGTTGAAATATGGCAACAAGAATATTTCAATTTAATTTTTCCTTGAATTAAATTGTGAATTAAAATCGAATTTAGTCTTAATAGCTACTTGGAAATAATTAATTAATTAATTTTAAATTAATTAGTTGGAGAAATTCAAGTTAGAAGTCTTTCTGAAGTCATGCAAGAGTTATCCCTTAAATTAAGGAGATAATATTGAGTTATATTCGAGTTGTAATTAGTTAACTCAGTTTACTAAGTTAAGTCTAGTTAAATTAGTTCCAAACTATTTGAGAAACTAATAGTGAGTTAACAGTCTGTTGATGCATTAATGCACTCAACTAGTGCTACTCCAGTTAACTGAAGATTCCCTCATCAGAAACTCATGCATGTCTATTCTGAGAAAGACCCAGTTGAGATTAATATTCAAGGACAGTGTACTATCAATTGCATGTGTTTTCTCATGGATAAAACTCATGCATTCAATCAAGGATTCATCCTTGAGGATTGTGTGGTTTTGAAGGCTTATTTTCCACTTGGTAATAGGCTAATCATCCACAAGGAACGGCATGAGGAAATAGGAACTTGGAGGGTAGAGAGGAAGGATGGAGAGAAGCCAAGATTGCCTATAAGCATCTGTGAGGATTTTACTGAGAGCTGGCTAGCTGTGAGAGCTAAGGCTTTGTATAATTCCTATGTATTTCCACCATCTATCATAATACAATAGTGTGGGGTTTTTAGCTGAGGCTTTCCCCAAAGTATTTTCATGTGTATTGTGCCATTTATTCTTCTTCTTTTGGTTATATTGTTCAACTCGATCTTTAAGCTTCCGCAAATTGATAGTAGAAGTAGGTTATAGTATCTTACTTTGATTTATATTGCATTATCAGGTTAACCTACACAGATTTTCTACATGGTATTAGAGCTAGATTTGTAGAAATTTCTACATGGTATCAGAGCTATGAACAATATACTGAGAAGAGAATTCAAAGTTTGAAGTTCAGGGTTGTAGGTGCAAATCGAATTCATATCATACTTCAAGTTTGTCCAATGGCATTCTATGGCTTGAGACTCGAGTATGCCTTGGAAGGTAGCTCGAATTACATAGCATGGAAAGATAGAATGGAAGTTGTATTAGAAGACAATGGCTTGAAGGAATTCATTGATCAAGAAATCCCAAAGCCAAATTCAACTAATGCACAAGAGTTGGCTAAGTGGAAGAAGTGTGTGGTGAAGGCGAGACAGATCATCCTTGAGGGAGTTCAAGAGCATATTGTCTCGAGTCTCCATGGGAAGGATACTCCATTTTCAATGTGGAAGACATTGAAGGACCTCTACCAGAACAGTAGCGACTAGAGGAAATTGGCGCTCAAGGACAAGTTTCGAAGAATCAAGATGGAGAAGGGTGATACTATTTCCACATATCTGAACAAGCTCACTTCCCACAGAGATGAACTTGGCAATGTGAGAATAACTACTGTTGATGATGATATGGTGAGCCTCACTCTCCTTTGCCTTCCAAAGAGTTGGAATAGCTACCAGGATTCTGTGAATGGAAGGGAGAAACTGTCGGATTGGGAACGACTGTGGTCGGATCTTATGCAGGAGGAGATCAGGAGGAGCACACGAGATGGTTCTTCATCCAAGAATGATGATAAAGAAAATCTGGCATTAGAAACTAAGGCAAGGAAAGGGAAGGGGAAGGCTTCCCATTTCAAATTGAATTATTCTCATGGAGGCAAGAAGGGTGACATGTCTAAAGTAAGATGCTTTAATTGTCACAAGATGGGACATTATGCGACTAATTGCCCATCGAAGAAGTCCAAGAAGGGATCCTCGGAAGGATAGGAAGGTGAGGCATTAGCCTCTCAATTCAAAATGGACTTTACCCTAATCGCATGCATGTTGTCATCGATGATGGGTTGTGTCTGGTATCTTGACAGTGGAGCTTCATTCCACATGACCGGTGATAAAAATTTATTCAGTGCCTTGGAGGAGAAAGACCTCAAGATGTGCATAGAGATGGGTGACAATGGAAGGTATAGTGTTTTAGGAGTGGGCACAGTTGCTTTTCAGAGGGAGCATGGAGCTCCTCTCACCTTGATAGATGTGATGTATGTGCCTAAACTAAAGAAGAACTTGGTATCGGTCGCAATGTTGGAGGACAAAGGCTACGATGTTGTCTTCAGTAAAGGAAAGGTGTTCCTAAGACACATAGACATGGGTTAGACCAAGAGGATAGGGATTCGGGTGAAGAATCTTTATAAACTAGAGGTAGATGATTGTGCATCATTGAGTATGAAAGCAGAATTGGTGCAAAAGCAAGACATTGGCGAGTTGTGGCACAAGTGGTTGGGCCATTTGCATCATGGGGCTTTGAAGATAATGCAACAGATATCTACAGGACTTCCCAAAGGTAAACTTGAGGAAGTTGACACATGCAAAGGTTGTACCTTTGGAAAGTACACCAAGTCTTCTTTTCATGATCGAGACAGTCGAGCAGAGGCTATCTTAGAGCAAGTTTGTACCGATTTGTGTGGACCATTCTCGATGGCATCCACAGTGAAGCAAAGGTATTGTGTGATTTTCATTGATGACTATTCTCGTAAATGCTGGATTTATTTCATGCAAAATAAGGACCAAACTTTCACAAATTTTTGTGAGTTCAAAGCTTTGGTCGAGAAAGAGTTAGGGAAGAAGATCAAGGCCTTGAGAAGTGACAACAGTGGAGAATATGTCTCTCAAGGGTTTAAGGACTTCTGTACAGCAAAAGGAATTAAATAAGAGTTGACGGCACCTCATAACCCACAGCAGAATGGGGTGGCCGAGAGGAAGAACAAAATTATTGTAGGGGCAGCACGGGCAATGTTGCATGACCAAGGCCTACCACTTCATTTGTGGGCTGAGGCATGCAACACAACGGTCTATTTGCAGAATAGAAGCTCGCATTGCATACTTGGGATGAAGACACCAGATGAAGCTTTCTCTGGTAAGAGACCAGATGTGGGTCGCTTCAGGATCTTTATCTCATTGGTATATTGCCATGTGACAAAGGATGCATGGAAGAAGCTTGAACTGACAGCAGAGTTGGGGATATTTGTGGGGTACACTGATACACCTCACAAATATCAAGTGTACTTGCCTACCAGTCAGAGGATAGTGGTTCACAGAGATCTCAAGTTTGATGAGTAGAAGGACATGTGAGTTTCCCTTGAGAGGGAGCTCCAACTACAGGCTGTGAAGGAACTGTTAGTTCTTAAGGAGGAGGAGCCTCAGACTGATGTGGAGAAACTGCATGCAGAGGTTCCAGGAGTGGAGACATCCACTCAAGCAGATTCTTCCAGAGATGGATGAAAGCGCACAAGGGAAGCTGACAGATTGTTGGAGGATGTGAGAGAGAATGTGGGAGCACCATCTTCTCAGCACAGACAAAGGAGGTCACCTGAGAGGTACACTGGATACATGGCCCTTACTAGGGAGTTTGTTGAGACCGAGCCATCTTCCTTTGAGGAAGTAGTGCAGCAACCAATTTGGGTTGATGCTATGGTTGAGGAGTATGACTCCATAGTTCGTAACAGTGTTTGGGACATGGTTCCAAGACTAGAGAATAAGTCAATTGTGAGTTCCCATTGGCTTTACAAGGTAAAGCAAGTTGTTGATGGTAGTGTGGAGAATCATAAGGCAAGATTTGTTGCCCGTGGCTTTTCACGGATCAAGAGGATCATGTTGTTGTAGTATATTTCAACAGAGGAGCAAGATGCTGACATTTTGACAAAGGCATTGTCAAAGTGTCAATTCGAGTGCCATAGAGACAGGATCCGGGTGGCAGATAATCCCTTTATTGTTGAGAGGGAGTGTTGAAATATGAAAACAAGAATATTCCAATTTAATTTGTCCTTGAATTAAATTGTGAATTAAAATCGAATTTATTCTTAACAACTACTTGGAAATAATTAATTAATTTATTTTAAATTAATTAGTTGGAGAAATTCAAGTTAGAAGTCTTTCTGAAGTCATCCAAGAGTGATCCATTAAATTAAGGAGATAAGATTGAGTTGTAATTAGTTAACTCAGTTTACTGAGTTAAGCCCAGTTAAATTAGTTCCAAACTGTTTGAGGAACTAATAGTGAGTTGACAGTGAGTTGATGCATTAATGCACTCAACTAGTGCTACTCCAGTTAACTAAAGATTCCCTCATCAAAAACTCATGCATGTCTATTCTGAGAAAGGCCCAGTTGAGATTAATGTTCAAGGACAGTGTACTATCAGTTGCATGTGTTTTCTCATGGAGAAAACTCATGCATGCAGTCAAGGATTCATCCTTGAGGATTGCGCAGTTTTGAAGCCTTGGTTTTCCACTTGGTAATAGGCTAATCATCCACAAGGAACAACGCAAGGAAATAGGAGCTTGGAGGGTAGGGAGGAAGGATGGAGAGAAACCAAGATTGCCTGTGAGCATCTGTGAGGACTGTACTGAGAGTTGGCTAGCTGTGAGAGCTAAGGCTTTGTATAATTCCTATGTATTTCCACCATGTATGATAATACAATAGTGTGGGGTTTTTAGCTGAAGCTTTCCCCAAAGTATTTTCATGTGTATTGTGCCATTGATTCTTCTTCTTCTAGTTATATTGTTTAGCTCAGTCTTTAAGCTTCCGCAAATTGATAGTAGAAGTAGGTTATAGTATTCTGCTTTGATTTATATTGCATTATCAGGTTAACCTACACATATTTTCTACATGGTATCAGAGCTAGATTTCTAGAAATTTCTACACCATGTAGAAAATCCTGTAGATTCACAAGCTACTGAAATTTGCTAAAGAAAGAGACAAGAATCTACTTCTACTCTTTATAGCAGAAGCCCATAAACATCGAGAAAACAATAATTAATAGAGGAAGAGAATAAAAGGCACATAACACAATAAATATCCGAGGAAATCCACAGCTCAAAACTCCACTATCTGTTTTGTATTAATCCAGAAAATCAAGATGAAATTACAATGCTTGTTCTCTCTAGAACAATCCCAACAAACAGCAAATTCAATCTCCAACTCATAACCAAGCTCAAGGCCAAAGCGTAGCCTCTTCACAAGCTCTCCAAGTCTCTATTTCAATGTGTAATTCCTATTGAGGATATCTTGTATTTAAATGGAAATAAAGCCTCTAAAAACTATGCAATCGCTCAAGGGTCAGTTCATGAATGCATGCCTACACTCTAGTCTCAACTAGGTCTTTCTCAGAATTGACAGACATGAGTTTCTAATGAGTAAATATTCAGTTAACTAGAGTAATACTGGTGGAGTTCATTAGTGACACCATTGACTGTTAACTCACTATTAGTTCTCTCAATCGATTTGAGAACTAATTTAACTTAATTGGCTCATGAAACTGAGTCTTATATTTTACAGCTCACAATTAACTCACACTGGACTCCTACAAATTAGGGAAAACATACACATGACAACAGAAACACTTCCAACTCGAATTTCCAAAGTTAAGTAAGTTTAATAAACTTAATTAACTAATTTTAAGTTTCTATGAGAAAAGAATTCGAAGTTAATTCATAGTTTAATTCAAGGACAAATTAAATTGGAATTTCTTGTTTCCACTTCTCAACAAGGTTGTAGAAAGAACAAAATGAAAGGTGGGAGAAGAAATGGAGTGTACACACACAAAGATAGTGAAAACCAGACTTTTTCTATCATATAAAATAACATAATGTTATAGAACACATGCTATCTAGAATGGTGCTAACCTATCTTTGAAAGGGAGATATGTCAGCTATGCTCATTGGTGAGCCCTAGTATTGCAATAATCATGGTGCAATTCCCAAGGCTACTACCTTAAATTATCATCTCGGATTTCGCTGCAACTCCCAAGGCTACCAACTTAAATTATCAACCTAGGGTTCATACAAACTTAAGATGTGTCGGCACTATATGTGCAACATGAAATGTGTCCTTCCTCAGTTGATATAATGCAATGAAGTAAATATCATGAAATCAAAGCCTAAACTAATTGAAAAAATGGAAATGTTACTCTATTTGAAGAAATGGAAATGATGCTTGCTCAAATGTAAATGGTAACCCTAATTGCAGAAATGTAAAGGCTATAATACTTGCAGAAATGTAAACATTAAGCTACTTGAAGAATGTAAATGTTGCATTGAAAGAAAACCTAGTCCATGGAATGGAAATAACAGTGCTTGAAATAGAAGCCCTAGCTTAAGAATAAAGAAAGCAAACTAATCCAACTTGCATGAAGGAAAGAACATGTAATCAATAACTGCATTCTAAAGAGGTTAGATCCATTGACGGAGTTCATTAGATACTTCATGTGGCAAACAAGAAAATCATTATTGTGCCAACCAAAGTGGTCTTAGAGCATTTATAGATAAAATCTACTTCTACCATGAATTTGGATTGAAAATGGGGAAGGAAGATAAAAAACAATCTACTACAAGATTGTTATAGGATGTTCTATACTACTACAAGATTGCGTCCGAGGGCATTTTGAGGGTTCCAAAGGTTTCCAAATGATGGAATCAAGAATCATGAGGTTGGGAAAGGATATGAAAGACCTTGCTAAACCTAGAGCTCTCCAAGAGCCCATCTTGCACAAGGGGAAAAAGACAGACTAATGGTCTCTAGAAAAAATGTGATTTTTCTGTGCAAAAACAATTTTGGAAAAATGAGTGAAAATGGAATGAAGGTTTTAAGGAACAAGGTGTGAATGTAAGGGAGATGATGCCAATTTTCCCTACAATCCAACAAATTTCACCTGCAAAGAGAAAAGTTATGTCTTTCTATTTGAAAAGGTTGATTACTAATTTGAAGAAAACCAGGGCCATGAATGAAGTGTAGTTAGGTGACTAGGTTGCTTAGAGGATGAGCAACACTTTCAGAAGGAGGTATGATGGGCCTCTAAATCAGATGCAATTTAAGGCCCATCTAACCATCCTTCAACAAATTTAACTTCTCTCTTTTCATTTGATGACATATTTTTGAGCTATAATGTGTTCATTAGGAAATTTTAGAGATAGTTACATATTATGTGCCTAATATTATTTAGTTTTGTAGAATATGTAAATCCTATTGAGTAAATTATGATTGAGATAATATAGGGACTCGCTCCCTTCTATAGGATGGACCAAGATTTGATAGTAAATGAACATACCAGATCCACTTTTTGAGGGATTTTGGAGGGGAAAGCTACCTCCTTTCAAGGGTGATGTTTCCTCATCAGTTTTTATAAGTACCAATTCGAATTAGCCTCTAGGGGCATGTATTTCTTAGTCTTCTTGTGGATAAAACTTGTTATTTAGTAGCTTTACTTTCATGTTTCAAAGGGATGTACTTGGATTGATTCAAATAATGAAATTTGGTGTAAGTTTTAACTTCTAAAGCTTGGTTTCTTTCATAGGAAAATCAATATACTTAGGCTTGGCCATCCTAGGAGCCTCAAAGCCCTGCTATACAATTATTTATCTTCTTTGGATGTTTTGTTCACTTGCATTTCTTATTCTTGCTTTTCCTATTTCTGCATTTAGTATTCATCCTTCATTTGTTGTAGATTAGAGTGGTTAAATGATTGAAGTAAGTTGTTTTGCAAGTTATTTATACATGTACAAGCATGATGCATACTTTTAACTTTTAAAATTAATATTCATCATTGAGCTACTTGGATTGGTTTATTAGTTCACAATTTTGGAATTTTTGGAAGAATATTGTAGCAAATAGTAGTATTTCCCGTTAAATTTTAGCACATGTTAACGAATATATTTCGATTTTATTCCACTTGGATTGATTCCTAATAAAATTATTCTTAATAAAAAAATTCACCCCACAACATTTGCAGTTGATTAGCATGGACATTTCCATACCTAGATCATCTTTCTAGTCCATTGCTATGAAATTTTTTATTTTTAGTAGTAATTTTATGTTGAATTTTAGCACGTGTTAACGAAGCTATTTTTAGATGATTCTACTTATATTGAGTCCTATTAAAATTCTTACTAATAACAAAATTCATCCCATAACTTTTGCACTTGATATAGTTAGGCATTTGGTAGGTTAACTAGCTCCCGGAGACCAAAATTTCTAGTTTTTAGAGTAGTAATTTTCTGCTATTTTTTATCACATGTTAACAAGGTATTTTTGAGTGGTTCAACTTGTATTGGTGTCCTAGGACATCCTAATTAATAAAAAAAATTACCACATCTCATTTTCATTTGATTTTCTTGAGAATTTGGCAAGTTAACTCAAGAGACAAACCTCCTATAGCAATGATGTAAAAGTCTTGTAGCAATCCTATAGCAGTTTGTTTCCAAGATCTTCCTTACCCATATCCGCTCCAAATTCATGACAGAAGTATATTTACAGCCCATTAATTCTCTAATACCACTTTGGTTGAGTTGAGGATTGGTTAGGTCATCATTTAGCTCTTACATTTCTTGCTTCTTGAATGTTGATTTTTGCAACTAGTCTAGATTTACTTTCCAACAAAAGTAGAATAGATTTGCTTATTGTTATTTATCTTTTTCAACATAGGATTGTAGGCTTACCTATATATTTTCTCACTTGAAGTTGTTTCATTGCCTTCTTTCACTTACATCAAAGGGAGTCAGACTAGGAAGAAGAAGGTGCTTGATGCATACAGTGCCAACCCCTCTTAAGTTTGTATGACCTCTATGTTGATAATTTAAGCTGGTAGCCTTGGGAGTTACACTAGACATCTTCCTCTTCCTAGTCTGAACCACTTTGATGCAAGTGAAAGAAGGTAATGAAACAACTTCAAATGAGAAAATATTTAGGTGAGACGTTAATCCTAAGTTGCAAAAGGTAAATAAAAATAAATAAATCCATTTTATTTTTGCTGGAAAGTAAATCTAGACTAATTTCATAAATCAACATCCAAGAGACAAAAAATGTAAGAGCTAAATGGTGACCTACTAAATCCTCAACTCAACCAAAGTGGTATCAAAGCATTCATAGGCTTTAAATCTACTTCTCTTATGAATTTGGAGTGAATCCAGGCGAGGAAGATCTTGAAAACAAACTACAAGATTGTTGTTTTCAAGTTAACTTGTCAAATACTCAAGAAAATCAAACGCAAATGAGATGGGGTAATTTTTTTTATTAAGTAGGATGTCTTAGGACTCCAATTCAAGTTGAATCACTCAAAAATACCCTTGTTAACATGTGCTAAAAACTAGCAGAAAATTACTACTCTAAAAACTAGACATTCCTAACTTCGAGAGCTAGTTAACCTGCCAAATGGCTAACCATATCAAGTGCAAATGATATAGGGTTATTTTTTTATATTAAGAATAATTTTATTAGGACTCAATATAAGTGTAATCATCTAAAAATATCTTTGTTAACATGTGCTAAAATTTAGCAAAAAATTACTACTAAAAACCATAAATTTCATAGCAATGAACTAGTAAGCTGATCTAAGTACCCAAATGCCTAAGAAAATCAAGTAAAAGTACTATGGGGTAATTATTTTATTAAGAAAAATGTTATCGAGACTCAATCTGAGTGGAATCAACTCAAAAGAGTAACACGTGCTAAAATTTAGTAGAAAATTACTACTATTTTGCTACAAGATTCTTCTAGAAATTCCAAAATTATGAACTAGTAAACCAATTTAAGCAGTTTAATTATGAGTATGGTACTTGTATAAATGACTTGTAAAACAACTTTCTTGAATCATTTAACCACTCTAACCTACAATAAATGAAGCATGAATAATAAATGCAGAAATAAGAAAAGCAAGTGAACAACACATTCAAAGAAGATAAATAAATTGTACAACAAGAATCTGAGGCTCCCAGGAATGCCAAAGCCTAAGGATACTCAGAGTCCTATGAAGAAAACCAAGCTTTAGAAGCTAAAAATGACACCAAACTTCATTATTTGAATCAATCCAAGTACATCCCTACTAAAAATGAAAGTAAAGTTGCTAAATAACAAGTTTTCTCCACAATAAGACTAAGAAATACCTACCCCTAGAGGCTAATTAAAATTGGTAATCATAAAAACTTGATGAGGAAGCATCCTCCTTGAAAGGATGTAGCTTTCACCTCCAAAATCCCTCGAAAAGTGGATTTGGTTCCCAAAAATAGGAATCTTCATTAAATGACAAGGAGCACATTCATAGATTTTCTCAATCACTAGAGCTCCAGAATCTATTCAATAATTTCATAATATCATGTTCATTTATTATCCAATCAAGGTCAATGATGTAGAAAGGAGAAATTCCTTATATTATATCATTCATAATATACTCAATATTCTCTCCATATTCTGCAAAAATAAAGTATATTAGGCACATAATATGCAATTATCTCCAAACCTTCGTAATCAACACATTATAGCTCAAAAACATGTCATCAAATGCAAAGAGAGAGGTTAAATGTACTAAAGGATGGTCATATGAGCTTTAAATTATGTCTAATTTGGAGGCCCATCACTCATTCCAAAAAGAAATAATATAAGACGTTGAAAGAATTACCTTTTAACATAGAACAAGAACCATAAAGGTCCAATAAACAAAGTTTATGAACTTAAGGTGGTTAGTTGATACATCAACTTCCAAATCATGTAACTTTTGCATAAAATCATTGTTTTGGGTGAATATTAACCCATTGGAAAGTTCTAACTAAGAAATAAAATATTACAAATGGCGTGAATGTGTCAATAATAAACTCTAGCCCCTTAATTAAAAAATGTTTAGGACCACACAATGACCCCAAAAGTTTAAAGACCCAAAAAATAATAACAAAGCTACCAAGATGGAGGTCCATGTTTATTTAGTGGAAGAGGTGGATGGCCACTCATATCCACCTAACACATATGTGATTTTACACTTTCATAGGGTTAGGTTAGTCTTGGATTCTATGTGATCCTCCTATTGATTTATTAAATCACATCCATAGGGTTAGGTTAGTCTTGGATTTTTGTGATCCTCCTACTCACATATTTTGCAGAGATTTGTGGAATGACATATAGCATTATCAAAATACACTTATTTATGATCGTCATTTGGCATTCTTATATAAACTTATGATATGTGAACAATGCCTAATGATAGCTCTAAAAGAATTATAAGCGTCAAAAAACATTAATGGTTTGGAGGATTATTCTACCTACATTGGGATCTATGGTGGCACATATGTACCTCACATATTTCTAGCCTATGTGTCAAATAGGTTGATCATTCAAGAATTTAGATACTAAACAACCATTTGATAAAGCAACAAAATGGTTATTCCCAACCTCTCCTTTATACAATCATGTGTGAGCTAGAAAATTCCACTTGGGCTTTATGGAAGGAGGAAAGATTGAAGCATACCATTTTGATTCAAGAAAATCCTAAGTGCATTACCCCTAGGAAATATTCCAAGGCACAAATTAGACGTGATGCTATCTTTTCCTTAACATTAAGAAAATGAGGCTAGAAAATGGGAGGAATAACCTTTGCATATTTGTTGAATAAATTACTAGTAATTGTAGAGAAGGAAAGAAAATAATAGGAACAAGATACAATGTGATGCAGGAGCATCTGGTCAACAGGGTGAAGACCGAGGGAAAGCGAACAAAGTTTCTGAAAAAGATTGGGGATGAGAAACATTTCACTGAACGGACAGCAAGTCCGTCAAGTTCCTATGTTTTTGTTTTCTTTCTTTCGTGGTCAGCTACATTGTTAACTGTTGTTATTTTAATTTCTTTTCATTATGTTTGAAATATTGTAATAGGTTCTAGTTAGAAACGATAATAGTAGGTTAGGGTCAGTAGGTGGTTAACAACGAATTCCTATGGTAAAAAAGGCAGACTAAGTAAACTATTGATAGTCAAAGAAAGTCATGCCTATAGTAACTGCTAAAACTGTAATTGAATAACTACCAGCAGTTATCAAACTGCCTGAAAACATTGTATAAAAAGACAAGCAAGCAAACCCATAGGGGTTCAGCAGCGGAGCATATACAAGAGAATAATAAATATACATTTTCCTTCATCTTATTTCAGTGCACAAGCAAACAAATTGTTCATATATGTGTCCTCAGTAACAAAAGCCTGTATGTACAGTGCTGCGTAAATATTTCATTTTTTTATTTAAATATATCAACAGTGTTTTACAGTATTCAAAGAGCTACGAACTGGCAGAGAAGAAAGCAAACAAGAGGCGGAAAGAACCAGCACCCACTAAGGGTTCAAACCAAACAACCACAATAACCGGGTAAGAAACCAGAACTGGCAGCGAATGAGTCTATCTATCACTTAATTTTACAATGTATTTCTTCTGCATAAAAATTACATAGAACTGTGCATCGTGGTGCAACCGAACAGCGTTGCAACCGACCCACAAACCCTCCTAAGTTACGGCCAAGGGTTTGACAAACCCAGAAATTCCAAACACAACAAATAAACAGGCATTTCACATAACAAGCGACCATAATCTGTGATCAGGACCAAGACCCATTACAAGAAAGAAAAATAAGAACAGGACTACCCGGAAGGAGTCGACGGAAGCCATTGCTACGACACGGAAGACGGCCACACCTGCAAAAGACATAGAAGGTGGAAGGTCAGGGTTTCTTTCCAATAAAACCCTTGCATGAGAATTGAAGCCATAACGCCTGTAAATGAAAACCTTGAGTATGGAGACAGGAGAGTAATCATACCTGACAGTGTGCCGGATCAGTAGGCCAACAGAACCCTGAAACAGAGACCCCTGTCCACAGAGGGGCCAAAGAACGTTAGTCTCGGTGCAAACAGAGGAAAAGAAATTCTAGCATAGAACTGTGTCATACCTTGTCCAAATAGCCGAGCGCCGGAGAGGAACGAAACCGGAATTCCATCGACCTGTGCAACTGTCGAGCTGAGCGGACCGAGCATCATTACACCATAGTCCTTAACCAAAGAATTGTCAAGAAGGCCAGACCAGACAGTAACCACGAAATCAAACAAAGGATAGTTCTTACAGCCATGAAAACGAAATGAACATGCGATGGAACCATAGCAACTTACCAACGAAACCAAGTGTCGGATAGACAAACCCACACATTAATGACAGGGTATAGTTGAGGCATCATCATATCACCACGGAACAGGCAGAAACCCAAAGGGTTTCATCACAGACAAATAACCAGAGGCGGAGCCAAAACAACGCAGAGACCACCGAGACCAAGCATCGAAGGCAAAAATGACCGCAAAGGCGCGAACCGGGTAACAAAAACAAGGTAGGGTTTGCCAAGTTCGAGGAGAACAGGTGTCCAACGGAGGGTTAATACAAAGTACAGCCGTGTTGATTGTAAATTAAACCATAATCAATTCCCAATTACCGCATATTCCAACCAGTTCAATAACGTAAGTCCACATCAGCTGAGGCAAGGCGGGACCACGTGGGCTGGCCCCATCAAGTGGTATCAGAGCAGTTTTTTTTTAAATAGAAGAGGATGGAAGCACCAAGACGAGGACGTGGAAGAGGTGCACGTAGGGGAGCAGATGAAGGATTGAGGGAGCAGATTAGAGTTCTTACAGCTCGTTTGGAAGCAGTGGAGGCGGGTAGGCGAAGAGACCCGGAACTTGGAGATAACAGTGAGGAGGAAGCGGTAACTGCTACAGACGGGTCAGACGAAGAAGCTCCGGAATTGAGACTGCTGCGTTCAGTTCTATTGGCCAGCAGCAAACCCAAAACAGAGATTTCTAATTACGATGGCAGTCTGTCCGCAGATGTCCTGTTGGACTGGATAAGCGAACTAGATAAATATTTCGAAAATGAGGAAATCAGTGAGGATAGAAGAGTTAGGTTCGCTGCCACTAAGTTAAAGGGACACGCACTCTTGTGGTGGGACAGTGTCCAAGCGGACAGAAAACGAATGAATAAGTTGCCGATACGACAATGGTCAAGGATGGTGGCAAAATTGAAGGGCAGATTTCTACCAAAAGACTACCAGGTGGAATTATATCGGCGAGTACAGAATTTAAGGCAGAAGGGTATGACTGTCAAGGAGTACACGGAAGAGTTTTACCGAGTGAATTTATGTGCTGGTTATACGGATGATAACCCAGAAAAAACAGCAAGGTACGTAAATGGATTGAGGATGGAGATATTGGATGAAATCAGTATTCTTTCTCCCTGGAATATTGAAGAAGCCTTTCAGAGTGCTGTAAAGGCTGAGGAGAAAATCAACAGAAAACAGAACAGTAGGAGAGGGAGAGGGAATGGCAGAGGACGGGGACAGTCCTACGGCGGAGGAAGGACTGCTGCGAACAACGAAGAAGGCAGCAGTTCTAAAACTTCAGGGATAGCAGAGAAAGGAGAAAGCACCAGAGGAGGTCGGTCATATCAGCGAGGATGAGGGAATGGCCGCGGAAGAGGGACGAGTGTCCAGTGCTACAGGTGCCATAAATGGGGGCACAGATCCTTTGAATGTCCAGAAGTTGAACAGGCAGGTCAGAGGGGAACACTTATGGCACAGCCTGAAGAAGCTGAAGCACAACCCCGGGAGGTGGAAGACATGGCGGAAACGGGAGAAGCTTTGATTTTGAATAAAGTGCTATTAAAACCAGCCAAGGAGGTGGCTGAACCAACACAGTGGAAAGCACTATTCCGGACAGTCTGTAAATCACATGGAAAGTGCTGCAAAGTGATAATAGACAGCGGGAGTACGGATAACTTGGTTGCCACTGAGATGGTGGAAAAGCTGGGGTTGAAGCGGCTGAAGCACCCCACACCTTACAAGGTGTCGTGGCTACAGAAAGGCCACCAGCTGTTGGTTGATGAACAATGTGAGGTAGAGTTTCACATTGGCAAGTACCACGACACAGTGGTCTGCGATATTATGCCAATGGACGTGTGCCATATACTGCTTGGAAGACCATGGCAGTATGATAGGAAGGTGACACACGATGGAAAGACCAATTGTTATAAATTTACAAAGGATGGGGTCAAACACACACTTGTACCCATCAAAGAGGAAGACACAACAGAATCAAGCGGAACAAAGGCGTTGTTAATTGGAGGAAAACAGTTTGTAAAACAGGTTGAGGAAAATGAAGTTAATTTTGCAGTTGTGAGGAGGATGAAGCCAGTATTGCTGAACTTGGAAAAATCAGAACTGCCCAAAGAAATACAGGAGCTGTTGGAAGAATTTCAAGACATTGCAGCTGATGAGTTACCTGATAAATTGCCTCCCAAAAGGAGTATCAGCCATCACATTGATTTTATACCAGGAGAAAGCTTGCCGAACAAGGCAGCGTACAGGATGAGTCCAAAGGACAATGAAGAAGTACGCAAACAAGTGCAGGAGTTGTTGGATAAGGGACTGATCAGAGAAAGTCTGAGCCCCTGTGCAGTACCAACAGTCCTTGCACCCAAGAAAGGTGGAGAATGGCGAATGTGCACGGATTCACGGGCTATAAACAAAATTACGATTCGTTACAGGTTTCCCTTGCCTAGAATGGACGACATGATGGATTGTCTTAGTGGGGCAGCTTACTTTACAAAAATAGATCTGAAGAGTGGGTACCATCAGATCAGAATTAGAGAGGGAGACGAATGGAAGACAGCCTTCAAGACCAACGAAGGACTGTACGAATGTCTGGTCATGCCATTTGGGTTGAGTAATGCTCCGAGTACTTTTATGAGACTGATGAATGAAATGTTAAAGGAATTTATTGGGAAATTCGTGATAGTCTATCTGGACGATATTTTAATTTTCAGCAGGACAAAAAGAGAACACCTTTAGCATATTCGAAGGGTATTCGAGAAGCTACAGTAGAACAAACTGCTGATAAATTTGAAGAAATGCACTTTCTTGCAGAAGGAGTTGATCTATCTGGGATTTGTAGTTGCAGAGAACGAGTTAAAGATGGACCCAGAAAAGATTGCAGCAATCATAAGTTGGCCGTCACCTAAGAATTTGTTTAAGGTACGTAGCTTTCACGATTTAGCAAGTTTTTATTGAAAATTCATTAAGAATTTTAGTGAGATCTGTGCACCAATGCTAAAGACCATCAAAAAGGCCAGCCAACCTTTTTGTTGGACCAAGGCGGCAGAAAACAGTTTCCAACTTCTGAAGCGGAAAATAACGGAGAGGCCGATCTTGAGACTGCCCGATTTTAGTAAACCTTTTCAGGTTCGTTGTGATGCAAGTGGGACAGCTATTGGCGCTGTGCTCAGTCAAGAGGATAGACCGGTGGCGTTTTTTAGTGAAAAACTAAATGAGAGTCGGCAGAAGTATTCGTCATATGACAAAGAGTTCTATGCAGTGGTCCAAGCTTTGAAACATTGGAGGCACTACTTACTGGGCAATGAGTTCGTCTTGTTCTCTGATAATTCAGCGTTACAATATGTAACGCAGCAGCACAAACTGAACCATAAACATGCCAAGTGGGTGGAATACTTGCAGAGTTTTACTTTTGTGTTAAAGCACATAAGTGGGCAAGCCAACAAAGTGGCGGATGCTTTAAGCAGAAGAGCCTTGCTCTTACAAGAAAGTGGCATACAGGTGATGGGATTTGAGTACTTGAAGGATTTGTACCAGATGGACGTGGATTTCAAGGAAGCTTTTGAAGCATGCCAAAATCTCGTATTAAGGAATACGAGCCCATGGCTAGATTTCAATTTACAGGAAGGATTATTGTTTCGAGGTGGACAGCTATGTATTCCGGACTGTTCGATGAGGGAAAATTTAGTAAGAGAGAAACACAGTGGCGGACTAGCGGGACATTTTGGCATCGATAAAACGTTGGAGCAGCTCGGGCATTTTTATTATTGGCCAAAAATGAGCCGGGACGTGCAGAGGTATGTAACCAGGTGTAAAATCTGCCAACTGGCGAAGGGACACAGCCAGAACACTGGACTGTACACACCCCTACCTGTTCCGAGCAGGCCGTGGGATTCGCTCAGCATTGATTTTGTCCTAGGATTGCCTAGAACGCAGCGGGGATATGATTTAGTGATGGTGGTGGTGGATAGGTTCTCGAAAATGGCTCATTTCATTCCTTGCCGGAAAACTAGCGACACCACAAACGTGGCACACCTGTTTTTTACAGAAGTAGTTCGATTACATGGCTTACCTAGAACTATTGTTTTAGACAGGGATGTGAAGTTCACGGGACATTTTTGGTGCACCCTGTGGAAAAAGTTGGGCACGCAGCTAAATTTCAGTTCTGCGTATCACCCGCAGACTGATGGACAGACAGAGGTGGTGAACAAGAGTTTGGGCAACTTATTACGAAGTTTGACAGGAGAAAACTCACGATTATGGGATCGAGCTCTTGCCCAGGCAGAATTCGCTTATAACGATTCGCCCAATCGGAGCACCGGATTTAGCCCATTTCAGGTTTTGTATGGTATGCATCCTCGAGGGGTACATGAACTACGAGATTTGGGACAACTAGAACGGAGAAGTGCAGATGGGGAAGATTTTGCTGAAGCAATGAGCGAACTTCATGAAAAGGTCAAATTAAGGTTGCAGGACAGCACGCAGACATAAAGCGACGAGAGGTACATTTTGATGTTGGAGACGAAGTCCTTGCGCATCTGCGCCGGGAACGGTTTCCTAAGGGTACATATAACAAGTTGAAATTCAAGAAATTCGGTCCATGCAAAATTCTGCGGAAATTTTCAGCTAATGCATATGAAATTCAGTTGCCACCTGATATAGGTATATCACCTATATTCAACGTGGCAGACCTGTTCCCATATCATGCCCAGGCGGAAGATGACAGGATGGTACAGCCACAACGGGACACCCAATTAGAGAGCAGTCTTTGGAAGAAACAGTTGCCTTCGGTCCGGACCCATGAAATTGAAGGAATCCTCAGCACCCAGGTAGCCAAGAAGACGCGCAGGAAGGAGTATCTGCGTTACCTCGTCAAGTGGAAGGACCGTCCAATGGAGGACAGCTCATGGCTCGACGAGGCACAGATTCAGAAGGCTGGCTACTCGGTGGAGGAGCTCATGGGACGGAGCCATGAGTTCTCTTTTACCCCGGCAGCCTGATGCAGGAGCATCTGGTCAACAGGGTGAAGACCGAGGGAGGGCGAACAAAGTTTCTGAAAAAGATTGGGGATGAGAAACATTTCACTGAACGGACAACAAGTCTGTCAAGTTCCTATGTTTTTGTTTTCTTTCTTTCGTGGTCAGCTACATTGTTAACTGTTGTTATTTTAATTTCTGTTCATTATGTTTGAAATATTGTAATAGGTTCTAGTTAGAAACGATAATAGTAGGTTAGGGTTAGTAGGTGGTTAACAACGAATTCCTATGGTAAAAAAGGCAGACTAAGTAAACTATTGATAGTCAAAGAAAGTCATGCCTATAGTAACTGCTAAAACTGTAATTGAATAACTACCAGCAGTTATCAAACTGCCTGAAAACATTGTATAAAAAGACAAGCAAGCAAACCCAGAGGGGTTCAGCAGCGGAGCATATACAAGAGAATAATAAATATACATTTTCCTTCATCTTATTTCAGTGCACAAGCAAACAAATTGTTCATATATGTGTCCTCAGTAACAAAAGCCTGTATGTACAATGCTGCGTAAATATTTCATTTTTTTATTTAAATATATCAACAGTGTTTTACAGTATTCAAAGAGCTACGAACTGGCAGAGAAGAAAGCGAACAAGAGGCGGAAAGAACCAGCACCCACTAAGGGTTCAAACCAAACAACCACAATAACTGGGTAAGCAACCAGAACTGGCAGCGAATGAGTCTATCTATCACTTAATTTTACAATGTATTTCTTCTACATAAAAATTACATAGAACTATGCATCGTGGTGCAACCGAACAGCGTTGCAACCGACCCACAAACCCTCCTAAGTTACGGCCAAGGGTTTGACAAACCCAGAAATTCCAAACACAACAAATAAACAGGCATTTCACATAACAAGCGACCATAATCCGTGATCAGGACCAAGACCCATTACAAGAAAGCAAAACAAGAACAGGACTACCCGGAAGGAGTCGACGGAAGCCATTGCTACGACACGGAAGACGGCCACACCTGCAAAAGACATAGAAGGTGGAAGGTCAGGGTTTCTTTCCAATAAAACCCTTGCATGAGAATTGAAGCCATAACGCCTGTAAATGAAAACCCTGAGTATGGAGACAGGAGAGTAATCATACCTGACAGTGTGCCGGAACAGTAGGCCAACAGAACCCTGAAACAGAGACCCCTGTCCACAGAGGGGCCGAAGAACGTTAGTCTCGGTGCAAACAGAGGAAAAGAAATTCTAGCATAGAACTGTGTCATACCTTGTCCAAATAGCCGAGCGCCGGAGAGGAACGAAACCGGAATTCCATCGACCTGTGCAACTGTCGAGCTGAGCGGACCGAGCATCATTACGCCATAGTCCTTAACCAAAGAATTGTCAAGAAGGCCAGACCAGACAGTAACCACGAAATCAAACAAAGGATAGTTCTTACAGCCATGAAAACAAAATGAACATGCGATGGAACCATAGCAACTTACCAACGAAACCAAGTGCCGGATAGACAAACCCACACAGTAACGACAGGGTATAGTTGAGGCATCATCATATCACCACGGAACAGGCGGAAACCCAAAGGGTTTCATCACAGACAAATAACCAGAGGCGGAGCCAAAACAACACAGAGACCACCGAGACCAAGCATCGAAGGCAAAAATGACCGCAAAGGCGCGAACCGGGTAACAAAAACAAGGTAGGGTTTGCCAAGTTCGAGGAGAACAGGTGTCCAACGGAGGGTTAATACAAAGTACAGCCGTGTTGATTGTAAATTAAACCATAATCAATTCCCAATTACCGCATATTCCAACCAGTTCAATAACGTAAGTCCACATCAGCTGAGGCAACGCGGGACCACGTGGGCTGGCCCCATCACAATGTTTTTTGTTGAAAGAAAATACCTTTAAAAATGGAAAAATGGTAGAAAATAAGAGTTTGGAATCATTAGAAAATATCAAGGAAAAAGCTAAATCTAAAAGGAAGGAGCAGGCATAGAAGAAACCCACTTTGAAAGAAAGAAGCAAAGGTCAAATCTAGAGATGTTTTGGTAGACAAAAAGGAAGAAGAGGAGAGAAAATATAAATTTGATGCAAAAGCTAAGGAATGAACAAGAAAAGAAGCTAAGTCAAAACACAAATATCAATAAAAAAAAATCATAGGGAAAACTAGGCATACTACAAAAGGAAAACATTTTCTAGTACTTTTGGTTCAATCATGGTTCTAAGAGGTCATAAAACTATTCCAACTAATGTGGTAGAAGTTGTTGACTTGATATATTTTCATTTGATTGAGGATGAAAATAATTAGATATAAACATAAAATGAGAAAAATCTAGTTGGATTCTAAAGTGATACTCAACCATGACATTATGGTGATGGATACAATAAAGGTGATGGATAGAATAAAGTTGGGTTTAACTTCCTTTACTTCTATTAGAATGATTATTACTTAAGCTAATGTAAATAAAGCCATAGACATAGAAAATAAAATGAATGAATATGAAAGAAAATCCACTAGAGCCATAGATGTAGAAAAAAATGAACGAATATGAAATAAAATTCAGTTTGTGGGAAAATCAAGACAATTATTAAAACTTAAGACAATAAAATTTTGTTGATTTTGCTTTTGGAATTCAAAAGTCCTAACATTTGCAAGCTTATGGTCACTATATTGTTGGTGTCATGACTCACATCTAAACTTGGAATCATGCATAGTAGGAATTTTTAAACTCGACAAGGTTAAAGATTAACAAAATTCTTCAACAGAAATCTTTTATAAAAATTAATGTATTCGCACTAAAAACATTTGAGTGAAATGGATTTTGAGATAAAATATTAGAAAAGATAGCCAATAATGACCTTTTTAGAGTTTTTCATGAAGTAATAGATGATTCCTTGTTATGAAAAGCCATCCTTTGGGCCAAAGGAATTTTTACCCCAATAACAAGTATCAAAAAACCCTTCAAGAAAACAAGCATGAGTAAGAGAAAAAAATATTGCAATCATTAGAAAAGATTATGGAAAAATTAAATCCCTAAAGGATCATAGAATAAAGCTAATAAGAAAAAATAATTAGCAAAGATGGAAGTAGAAGACCAAGCTCAAGCACAATTGGTAGCAAAGAAAAAACAAGAGGATAGAAAAGCTAAAAATCAATGAACGGAAAAATTGGTTAAGATAAGAGTTGAAAAATAAAGAAAAAACGATTTTGATAATATTCTATTAAAAAAACCAAAGAAAGGAACAAGGAAGACCATAAAAATGGAATTAGATAAAAAATTAAAATGAGAATCACTCATCATTGTTGAAGTCATTGTAAATAAAACAATTTACATAAAAAAGAAAATGGAATATGAAATCAAAGTAACTTTTTTGGAAAATCAACTACATAATTATAAACAACTGATATCAATCAAAATGTTATAGAAGGTGATAATCCAATTCCAACCACTCTTGGATGAAGTTACTAATTTGGAGTTGTTTATTAGCTATTCAAAACACTATGAATGAAGTTGCTAATTTGGACTTGTTTATGTTTGATAAACAAAAAAAAGTTACTAATTGGAGTTGTTTATTAGCTATTCCAAACACTATGGATGAAGTTGTTAATCTGGGCTTGTTTATGTTTGATAAATGAAAAAGGCAAGTAATTACTAAAAAAAATAAAATGAAAAAAACTAACTTAGATGCATAATCAACTAGGATAAAAATTAAACCACCAAGGATGAATTTGCTAATTTGGACTTGTTTATGTTTGATAAACAAAAAAAAGGGCAAGTAATTACTTAAAAAAATGAGAAAAAATAAATTAGATGCATAATCAACTTGGATAAAAATTAAACCACCAAGCACTTTTCTAAAAGAGATGAATTAAAATTGAAAGAGAAAAAAGACAATAAAAATGAAATTAGATAAAAAAAAAAATGATAATTCATTCATCATTGTTGAAGCCATTGTAAATATAACTATTTACATAAAAAAGTGAAACCATTGTAAATAAAACTATAGAAAAAATAAATTAGATGCATAATTGACTTGGATAAAAATTAAACCATCAAACACTTTTCTGAAAGAGATGAATTAAAATTGAAAGAGAAAGAAGACAATAAAAATGAAATTAGATAAAAAAAATAAAATGAGAATTCATTCATCATGGTTGAAACCATTGTAAATATAACTATTTACCCAAAAAAGTGAAACCATTGTAGCGGAAATCTTAATTGGAGGTCCTGTCCTCATCCCCCACATCCACAAGCTTTTCAATCAAGCAGTCAAGCAAGGGTTCCCTAAACCTTGGACTAAGAGCCTCATTATCCCTATTTTTAAAAGTGGGGATACAAATAACCCCTCTAATTATTGAACAACTATGATCAGCTCTCTCTTAGCCAAGTTATATGGTAGTATTTTGGAAAATAAGTTAAGCATATGGCTTGAAAGTGAAGGTAAGCGGGCTAAAGGCCAAGCAGGTTTTAGAAGGCATCACTCAACAACAGACCACCTTGTTACGCTTAGTATCATTGTAGAGGAATGTCGTAATGATAAATCCAATTTATTTTGTTGCTTTGTGGACTTTAGAAAGGCTTTCGATATGGTTCCTAGATACAACCTTTGGAATAGATTAGAAGAGTTAAAGGTTCCTTTCGAGTTGAGAGCTGTCGCTATAAGGTTATACGAGAATGTAATTGCCAAGCTAAAGAGCAATGAGGGGTGGTTGAAAGATATTAAGTGTAACATCGGAGTTAAACAAGGTTGCCCCCTCTCCCCTACCCTATTTGGCATTTACATCGATAAGCTCGAAGGCTATTTAGAGGAAGCAGGATGTGATGGCACGATCTTAGCTGGGATAGTTGTCATCCTTCTTCTTTATGCTGGCGATATTGTTCTTTTGGCAAGGTACCCATCTGATCTTAATAAGCAACTCAGGCTTCTTAAGGATTTCTGCTCTACCATGGGTATGACTGTTAACACTGACAAAACAAAAGTTATGATTATCAAATCCAAGAAGGACACTTACGTTAATTTTATGTATGACAATAATAACTTGGAGGAAGTGTATTCTTACAAGTACCTAGGAATTGATATTCATCACAAGCTCAACTGGAACCATAGCATTGAGAAAAGGATTAATGGGGGGTGGAAAGCTTATTTTGGTCATGAAAATAATTGTAAAATAGCAAACCTCGTAATGTGGGATAAAAAGAAGTTCCTCTTTGAAACTTTAGTCCCTCCTGTTATCTTATATGGCTGTGAGGTTTGGGTTGCAGCATCTCCAAAGAATCATGGAGAAAGATTGAGCAAATCCAGAAGCGTTTTATAACTTATAACCTGAAAATTAAAAGTAATACACCCTATCCTATTCTCCTTATAGAAGCAGGTCTTTCCCCTATTGAGAGCCTAGCTATGCTTAGGTTTCTGTTGTACAAGCACAAAATCAGTAACATAGACAATCATAGACTTCCTAAGCTAGCTTTAAATTCTAGCCAAAACCACCTAAGGCTCAATTGAGGGTGGCATAAAGACACAAGGGCCTGGTTAAACTATTGGGAGATCAACGAAAATGATGCATTGCAAAACATAAATAACATTAAAGATATTGTTACTTCTAAGTTCAAAGAAAAAATGTGGTGTGAGAAAGATTTAGCGGCTAAAAGAAAATTAAGTTATTATAAGGTCATCAACCCCACCCTAGAAGATCAAAAGTATCTCTCTATTTTAACTAGCTCAAAGAAGAAAATTAATATAGCAAAGATTAGAACAAATTCTCATGAGCTCCATAGTGAAACAGGTCGTTGGGTAGTTCCTAAAACGCCATGGATGGAAAGGATCTGCCATATATGTGAGAATAGGAACATCGAGGATGAAAACCACTTCCTCTTAGAGTGCCCCGCGTATAACCATATTAGATCTCAGTTTCACAATCTTTGTTACAATACTGACCTTGCTAGCCTTTTACAATGTCAAAATTATAGTGAGCTCGAGAGGCTTCTCTCCAAGCTTTTTGAGCATAGGAATAAAATCTTAAATCAAAATAAATAATTTGTTTCTTTAGGTCTGATAGACCATTGTTTGGTCTCAGTGGACGTTAACCATCATCATTATCATCAAATAAAACTATAGAAAAAATAAATTGGATGCATAATTGACTTGGATCAAAATTAAACCACCAAGCATTTTTGGAAAAAGATGAATTAAAATTGTAAAAAGCCATTTAATTGTATATATCTTGTATATTCGTCGTAGGAAAAAATCCACTACCTACCAAGTGTTAGAAAAAATCCATTACTCACCCAGGTTTGAGGGAACAAATTTAACTTTTTGATTTCTCCTTTCTATAAAAGCAAGATAAATTCAAATTGATTTCTCCTCTATTTCACTTTTCTATAAAAGAAGATGAATTCTAATTGTAAAAGGCCTTTTATTTCAAAATGTTGTTTATCAATATATTTTTTGATTCAGTATGTTGTTTATCAATATATTTTTTGATAAAGTGTTACTCACAAATCCACTATTTACCAAAGTTTTTTTACACTTTTCTAAACAAGATGAATTCAATTTGATTTCTCCACTTTTCTAAACAAGATGAATTCAAATCTATTTCTCCTCTAGTTCACTTTTCTATAAAAGAAGATGAATTCAAATTGTAAAAAGCCTTCCATTTTAGTATGTTGTTATATTTTTTTGATAAAGTGTTACTGAAAAATCCACTATTCACCAAAGTTTTTTTACACTTTTCTAAACAAGATGAATTCAAATTGATTTCTCCACTTTTCGAAACAAAATTAATTCAAATTGATTTTTCCTCTAGTTCACTTTTCTATAAAAGAAGATGAATTCAAATTGTAGAAAGCCACTATTCACCAAAGATTTTTTACACTTTTCTAAACAAAATGAATTCAAATTGATTTCTCCACTTTTCTAAACAAAATGAATTCAAATTGATTTCTCCTCTAGTTCACTTTTCTATAAAAGAACATGAATTCAAATTGTAAAAGGCCTCCTATTTCAGTATGTTGTTTATCAATATATTTTTTAATAAAGTGTTACTAAAAAATCCACTATTCACTAAAGTTTTTTTACACTTTTCTAAACGAGATGAATTCAAATTGATTTCTCCTCTAGTTCCTTTTCTATAAAAGAAAATGAATTCAAATTGTAGAAGGTCTTCTATTTCAGTATGTTGTTTATCAATATATTTTTTGTTTTTGATAAAGTGTTACTGAAAAATCCTATTCAAATTTTTTTTGGAAATAAAAATAATGATAAGATATTTCATAATATGTTTATTCTATTAATTTTGTTAATTCATCTTGATATCATTTTAAATTCTAAATAACAAATTAGTTTCATTACATTTTAATTGTAATAAAATTAAAATGAAAATGTAATAAAATATAGATAATGCATGTACATAACAAATTAATTACACATATATCAGCAGATTAATTACACATATATTGATAATACATCTGCTTAATAAATTAATTACAATACATTTTAATAAATTGCAATAAAATGTAAAACATATATTGATTAATAATACATCTACCTAACAAATTAATTGTTAATTACAATACATTTTAATAGATTGCAATGAAAAACATTACATTGCAAGCATTTTAATAAATTGTCTAAAAAACATATATTGATTAAGCATGTTGATAATATGTATATTAATAATGTATAAAATATTTTTTGAAAAAGTCACATTGAAGATTTTGGTCGATGCGTTTCGAACTAGCAAGTGTGGTTCATCATGTCCTGAAGATGAACCACACTTGCTGGTTGGAAAAGTGTGACTTTTCTAAAAAATATTTTATACATTATGATATAGATCACAAAAGCTTAAATTACACATATTGATAATACATCTACCTAACAAATTAATCTAATTAGATTAATTAAATTACATTTATTTGTTAATTACAATACATTTTAATAAAAATGTATAAACAATACATAAAAACATATAAATAATATATCCAATTCAAAATAATTAGATTAATAAACAATTCAAAATAATGATTATATTTTAATAATTTAAAATAAAAAACATATAAACAATAAATCCAATCCATAATAATTAGATTATATTTTATAAATTAAAATAAAAAAACATATAAACAATACATCCCATCCAAAATAATTAGATTATTAGATTATTTTAAACTCTTTGAAATCCCCCTTATTGAAAAATGACAAATAAATCCAAAATAATTAGCTTATTAGATTATTTTAAACTCTTTAAATTCCCTTTATTGAAAAATGACAAATAAAGCCCTTGGCACCCTCTCCTTTTTGTCCTATTCTCACCTTGGCACCCTCTCTTTTTTGTCCTATTCTGGCCTTGTATTTTAATACAAAATGTTTTTCTTTTATATTTTAATAAATTAAAATAATCATCTCATTTTGTATTTTGTATTTTAGTACAAAATGTTTTTTCTTTTATATTTTAATAAATTAAAATAAAAAACATATAAACAATAGATCCAATTAAAATAAAAAATAAACCCTTTGATTGCACCCACATACCCAAATAAACCTTTTGATTGCACCCACATACCCAAATAAACCTTTTGATTGCACCCACATACCCACATATAAACAATAGATCCAGTTAAAATAAAAAATAAACCTTTTGAATGCACTCTCTCTTTTTGTTCTATTCTCATCTCTTATTTTGTATTTTAATATAGAATGTTTTTTTGTTTTTTGTTTTTGTTTTTTTGTTTCTGTTTTTTTTTTTCACTTTCTAGTAAATGGATACCTGGGTCAATGGGTAGCCGCTACATCCAAGGTTGTTTAACACTGAGTGGACGCCATCTGAAGGGCATCAACACCCCTTGGCCTATTTACTAACTTGACCCCAAGAGCTTTTGAGAATTGACCCTGTGACCTCCCATTGACGAGTCCCATTGACGAGGAGAATGTTTTTCTTTTATATTTTAATAAATTAATATAATCATCTCATTTTGTATTTTAGTAAAAAATGGGACATTTTGTATTGTAGTAGAGAATGTTTTTCTCGTTTTGTATTTTAATAAATTAAAATAATCATCTCATTTTGTATTTTTAGTACAAAATGAGACATTTTGTATTGTAGTACAGAATGTTTTTCTCATTTTCTCATTTTGTATTTTAATAAATTAAAATAATCATCTCATTTTGTATTTTTAGTACAAAATGTTTTTTTTTATATTTTAATAAATTAAAATAAAAAACATATAAACAATAAATCCAATTAAAATAAAAAACATATAAACAATACATCCAATCCAAAATAACTAGATTAAATAATTAGATTATATTTTAAAATAATTGCAATTTGTTCATTACAAATGAAAAACATAACCTATAAACAATAGATCAAATCTGAAAAACATATAAACGATAGTCCAATCCAATTTATAGATCAAATCTGAAAAACATATAAACGATAGTCCAATCCAAAATAATTAAGATTATATTTTAAAATAATTGCAATTTGTTCATTACAAATGAAAAACATATAATTATAGATCCAATCTGAAAAACATATAAACGATAGATCCAATCCAAAATAATTAGTTGCATTACAAATGAAAAACATATAAAAACAATAGATCCAATCTGAAAAATTAGTTGCATTACAAATGAAAAACATATAAAAACAATAGATCCAATCTGAAAAACATATAAACGATAGATCCAATCCAAAATAATGATTAAAATAATCATCTCATTTTGTATTTTAGTACAAAAGATAGATCCAATCCAAAATAATGATTAAAATAATCATCTCATTTTGTATTTTAGTACAAAATGTTTTTCAGTTAGTACAAAATGTTTTTCAGACACCTAAACGATAGATCCAATCCAAAATAATTATTAAAATAATCATCTCATTTTGTATTTTAGTACAAAATGTTTTTCTTTTATATTTTAATAAATTAAAATAAAACTAAAATAATCATCTCATTTTGTATTTTAGTACAAAATGTTTTTCTTTTATATTTTAATAAATTAAAATAAAAACATATAAACAATAGATGCAATTAAAATAAAAAATAAGCACCCTTTGAATTCTCCCTTATTGAAAAATGACCAATAAAGCCCTTCCCCCTTATTGAAAAATGACCAATAAAGCCCTCCCCCCTTATTGAAAAATGACCAATAAAGCCCTTCCCCCTTATTGAAAAATGACAAATAAAGCCCTGGGCACCCTTCCCCTTATAGAAAAATGACAAATAGAGCCCTTGGCACCCTCTTTTTTGTCCCATTCTCATTTTGTACTAATGTATTTTAGTACGATATAAAAACAACAACAACCGTCCCATTCTCATTTTGTACTAATGTATTTTAGTACGATATAAAAACAACAACAACAGATCCAATCTGAAAAACATATGAACGATAGATCCAATCCAAAATAATTAGTTGCATTCAAAAACCTATTAAAATGTATCAAAAAACATATATTTTAATGGCATTCAAATACATATTAAGATGTATTAAAAAACATATAGATAATAGATCCAGCCCAAAATGGTAAAGCCTAAACAAAAGTATTAAAGGGCAGTTGGATCATAGCCTGCACACATTCGCATGAAAACACTATTTAAAAGTGGTTGGACAGTAAGCTGCACAAAATCTATTCCCTTCCAACAATGATTAATTAGAACCTTTAATTACGAAAAATCAATGATTAATTAGAACTTTTCATTACCGAAAAATCAATGCCTGCTGAAATTCAATTCCATATTCGAACAATGTAAAGATTTCATTATGAAAAATCCTTATTGATTACACTAGGAAATCACTAGATTTCCTAGTGAGAAAAATCCATATTGATTACACCAGGCCACTGAAATCTATACTGAATATAAAAGGTTCTTTGAAACAATAAGGCTCTTTTTGCCTTGGAATCATGATGGAAGAGAATTTGATACTCAAAGGAATGAACAAATCTCAAATCTCAAGCGATAAGCAGAATATAAACATTCACCACATTTTAAAATAGGTAAAAAAAAACATAAACATTAACCACCATTTTGAATATATAAAAAGGATACGCAAGGGTGCAGCACATTCACCACCTTTTAAAATAGGCAAAAAGAATCACAACAATCACCATTTTAAAAAAATTGGAGTGCAACAAGACAAACAACAAAAACAACCATCACCATTTAAAAAAAATTCAAGTGCAACGAGACCCTCATCACCTAAATGGTAAAAAGATAGATTTATAATGTAAAAAAATGAATTATTAAAGCAAAAAATAAAGTAGATTTATAACTTGTTGATCATGAAGACTGGTGAACCCTATTTTTCCAGGGGGAATTCTACAGTGAACCCTTCCCCATTTTCCCCATTTTGTTTCAAGTTTCAACTCACCCATTTTCAGTAAAAATTTCAGGTCACCCGATCTAACTCTACGTTGAACCCTTTCCCCATTTTCAGTAAAGCTTGAAGTCCTAGTAAGCTTCATAAAGATGTGTGAAGAGTTCACCCCCTCATTTTCTGAAGATTCTTCAAAGTTTGAAGACGTATCAACTCTAATATTAGACAACACGATCTTCAAATATTTCAACATCAACTTTCTGAAGATTCTTCAAAGTTTGAAGACGTATCAACTCTAATATTAGACAACACAATCTTCAAATATTTCAACATCAACTTGACAAAATCAAAGGTTCACCTGAAACGTATCAACTCTAATATTAGAGTACACAACCTTCAAATGTTTCAACAACTACTTGACAAAATCAAAACAATAGCGAACTGTAAATGATACCATACTGCACTGTAGAATTAAATGATACCATACTGCACTGTAGAATTAAAGTGCCCTTGTTTACAAGAAAAGGGTACATTTTATTGTATGTCCTCTTACACACATTATTACTATAAACCAAATAACAGACAAATATCACTATAATCCTTCAAACATAGAGACGAACACAAAGACTTTAATGGTGGGTCTAATTATCTTCCTCTTCCCTTCTATTCCTTATCATGGTGTCCAGGAAGCTTGTCCTTGACTTTATCCACCAGTCCCTTCTTCTCCCCTTCATGCCTCTTCTCCCCTTCATATCCATGCCCATGGGCATCTGAAGAAGCCTGGTGCCCACCAGGGAGCTTTTCCTTGATCTTGTCCTTCAGACCTTTCTTCTTCCTGCCCCCTTCTTTTTTCTTCCCTCCCTCTTCATCGCTCGACTGCAATTATAATACACATTCACCACTACATTATCAACCAACCCAGCAAGGAATAAAAAGAGATCACACAGTAAGAAAGAGAGAAAGAGACTTACAGAGCTAGAGCTGGAGCTGGAGCTGTTTGTGCGGTGAAGCTTTCCCAGTAAGCCAGTGTGCTGCTGTTTCTCAGCTTCCGCAGCTGTGACTTGCCCCGCGTGACCGTGGCCGTAACCCTGGGCATTTGGCTGGTTTACTGCAGCAGCGTGCGGGGGATTAGTTGGATAAAGATGAGCGTCCAGAGTCTGAGTGTGGGTGGAAACAGGCGGCTTAATGTGATCGCCCTGCTTTGCCTCCCCTTCCTTCTTCCCAAAGAGACCGAACAGACCGCGGTCCTGGTGCTCAGGCACAGTCTCTGCAGATGGTACTGGTTCCGCCATACTTATTATACTAAAAGCAGATAGATCTCAAACAACAAATTGCAGAATGAATATAGAACTTTGATGAAAATTCTGAAGGGCCGATTGATGGATCGAATGAAATGGATAGCGATATTTATAGTTTGGGCTCGGATGGAAAACGCGACGTGACTGTACACGTGTCTTTCTCGCCACTGTAAAACGTCCATTATTCATTGGGCAGCCGAAACGTGGAGTCGGTGGGATAAAATAAAATATGCGGCGTGGGGATACCTACTTTTTGTTTTCTCCGTTATTTATGGATAGTGATATGGTTCGTTCGTTTCGAGACGGTTTGGGGCCAAGTGTTAAAATGAAGGTACAACGCATGTAGTGGAATGGGAGATTGAGTTTACGTAGGAGTGTTTTTATTTATTTTAAATCAAGAAATCTGTTTTTTGTAAGATCGATTCGCCACCTGGTTTTATCCTCATACCACACGTAGGACACAAATAACAATGTAGACGCTATACCACAAATCTCTGGATTACGATTTTCGATGAGACTTCCTAATTTTTAATTGAGTAACAAGTCTAGACATTTTATATTTCAGAACTTTTCCCAATGCTTATTACCATTACATGAAAGCGTGGTCGAAAGAGCAGATAAATTGGCTCCAAAAATAATGGAAATTTTTGTAAGATTATGATAAAGTTTGGCATTTTTTAAAAATTTGGTTATAGTTGATGAATGTTTTTCGGAATAATTACATTATTAAGATTTGGTTATAGTTGTCAAACTTCAGAATTTTGGGTATTCTAGGGTTTTTGATGGTGTTAATCTATTTCCACTATAAAAATGATTCAAACACTCCATCATTTTGATTTTTGAATTTTTTACAAGATTTTCCACCATAAAATCTAATATATGGGTGGATTTGTAGTGTCGGAATTTCACTTAATAATTTTTTTTAATTTTTTATTGGATTTTGAAAAGAATGGGGTGAAAAACTATATGTAAAATAACGATTTTATTTTTTTATTTTATTTTTATGTAAATTTGGTAATACAATTATTAATTAAATTATTATTTTTCATTGCTCTAAATAGAATTTTAAATGCAAAAATGAAGTGACTATTTAAACCATAAGTTAATATTAAAATTTTAATTTAATTAAAATAAATAAAATATTTGTTATTTAACTAAGTATAAAATAAACTTTTTAAAATTTTAATTTAATTAAAAATAATAAATAGATAGATGGTATAGATTTATTTTTTACAAAATAATTTTAGTTATAACGAACTAAAAAGTTGGAATTTTAGAATAATTTTAGTTATAATGAATATAAAGGTTTGGAATTCTAGAATAATTTTAGTGATAATGAATATAAAGGAATGGAATTTTAGAAGTTAGTTATATTATTGTTACTTTTCACTTTAATTAAAAAATTTTATAAAATTAAATTAAAATAAAATATATGTAAAATATTTTGATTGTGAAATAAGTTATGTTCTAGAGAAGTGGTGTTGATAGACCATGATATTGTAGCAAAAATTATTTGCAAATGAATTTTAAAAGTGGAGTAAGTCTTCATAATTAAAAATCATGTTTCATATTTTTTTAAATATATATGTTTAACTCATATATTAATTATTTTTACAATAATGACAAAAATAAAATTATAATTTAGTTAATTGTAATATGAACCGTCATAAAATAAATTTCTAAATACTTATACATATTCACCATCCATTTAATTTCTACAACTACACTAGTTTTTGTTTTTATTTAATAATATTTTTAATATTAGATTATCATATTAATTTTATATTCTATTATTTTATATCCTCTCTATAAGGCATTATTCACAACTATTTTACTTATTATTATATAATTTTATATTATATTTTAATCCCTACTTATTGAATTTTCGCTTCGCTCTCTTTTCTTTGTGCACCACTATTTCCCTAGTACGAACCTTTGTAATTAAGTACCAGTTATGTTATGGGTTTTTGACTCAATCCTCTTCCATACTAATAATTTCTCTTAATTACTAATTCTTGTTACCTTCATCATATTTGACCCAATCCTCCTAACGACTAGTTTCCTATTTCTTATTCTATTAATATTAATTAACTTTCTATTTTGGATTTTGACCCAATTTTCCTCTATCTTAATATTCTATTTTAATTATTAATTTATTAATTTTCATTATCTTTACTAATTTGACTTAGTTCTCAATAATATTTAATATTTATTTGTGGTACTATCCATTAACATTTAGTTTTTTTAATTTCTATTTTATTAATGAAAGTTGTATTTTTTTATTTTTTATGTGTCAAGTGTGTACTTAAAACGTTGGGATATTTTTAAAATCTTATATATTATATTTTGAAAGAATAATTTTTCCCTTTTATATATAAACAAATCATTATATTAAAGGGTGTTGTTTTTAGTGTAACTTTTTGGATTTTTTAGTGCTAGAATCCCGCAAAAAATTTGAGATAAAATCTTGATTTGTGTTATTTAAGCTGGTTTTTATCAGTACCCTAAAAAACTCCTAGGGCACTTCAATTGTGTAGGGGTTACCCATCAAGCTTGTGATTTCAATAAATTCCTGCGGGATTTTAGAGAAAATAGACTGGAAAAACCCACCAGAAAAGCTTCCAAAAAGTCGCACTAAAGAGAACTTGATATTAAAGGTTGATAGGGAGATAGAGCCCTTTTTTTTTTAAATAATGAAAGATAGAAGGGGGAGTGATGCTAATGAGTTAAATATGGAAGGGGTAATGGTAATGAGTTAAATAGGCCAGCCATTGAATCTACTTTGTAAAAGAAGGAGAAGGATGAGCTTAGGATCAATGATGGAGATATAAATCATGTAACCAAAGTTTCTTAGGGAAGTAGCCTCATTCAAAGGTGTACAATCAAGACAATATAGAAAATCAAAGGAAATGGAGGGTGTAAGAAAGGTAACCTTAGTTGGAGAAGAAGGTACGACAAGTAGAAGCCATGCTATCATTAAGGTTATGGTCGAATTCTCAAATCTAACCTTAGGACAAGAAGTGTTGTAAGGGCTTCCTAGATCAAATAACAAAAATCCAAGATTTGAAGTTATCTCCTCCAAATTTAGTAGTTACATACAATACATGAAAGATCATACATTCTTGCAAAGTTTATGTGAATTTAGTTCTTAAATAAAGCCTTAATTTGGTGGATTAAATCTATATTAAAACCAAAGGTATGGGTAGACCTCAAACTTCGACCCATAAGGCTTCTTTACAATGATCTTTATAAGCATTGAGGATATGGAGCACATATTTGAAGATGGCCCTTACTTTTTCAACCCAGTAGGCCTACTCCAATGTTTTTGGAAAAACATGTTTAACTTGAAAAATGAATACTTCACAATGGATTGGTTTTGATCCACCTATAATCTCTTACGCAATAGTTTTGGGATGAAGAAACCATGGCTAAAGTAGGGAATATGCTCAACAACTATGTCAAAACCTCTAAAATCACAAGGACATGGAAGTATACTACTTATGCTAGAATCTATGTCTACATGAATGTTCTAATGTCTTTCTCAAATCCATTTGGAATAGCTCTCAAAATTTGTAATCGAGTTAGAATTTGGAGTATGAACATATACCCTTAAGATATAGAAAATGCCATGAACATGGATACATGTTAAAAGACATTATTTGTAATGCTATACTCAATACCAATGCATAGGAAGGCAAAGAAAATATTAAGGTTTTTGTCAAAATACCTAGTAAAATAAAATTAGATAAGAAGCAAATCACTTAGGCAACCACAATTTCTACCATGGTGTTTAATAGTTTCTAGTCGCTATCATATAAATAGTGGAACCAAGGTTGAAACTAGGAAATGCAATAAAAGAGGCTCAACCCCAACCTAAATACTTTCAAGAGGAGCCCAAATGAAGAAAATATGACCTAAAAATCTAGATAGTAGAGAAGGAATCTAAGAACCATGGAAAACAACATATTGCCCCTCATGATCTAGAAATTGATTTCGATGAAAGAGATAAAACCAACTTGAACAAAGAAGATTGGGACTAGATAGAAGACATTAACATGCAAGAAATTGATCTACCCACTCTCATAGAAATCTATGGTTAACAACACCTCACCAATATTCAAGAAAAATTGCACCTATTATCAAAGGAGCTAATGTAAACCAAGACCAAAGTGAGCTCATAGTTCCCACAATAAAAGGAAAACATCATGACTAGAAATGAAAACTAATCCATTTAAATCCACAAAGAAAATGGGAGGAGATGAAAAGAAAGTGGAAGGAAACCCATAAAATAGAAGCTACAAGAGGAGGGAGCACAATTGTTAGAATTAGGTATATCATTTCACTCTATGACAAATAACTCCTCAACCACCCAAACATTAACTCTTAAGATCACATCATGGAACATTAGAGGGATCAATGGTAAAATTAAGCAAAGATTCCTTAAAAATAGAATCCCTAAATAAAAGCTTGATATAGCTATGATTTAGGAAACAAAATGTGTTGGAGACACTATAAAAGAAATGGTTTGTGAACTACAAGTGCAAAAAGTTTTTCTAAAGGCATATCCATTCTATACATCCATATATTGGTAACCATGGATAATTTTATAGAAGTATGAAGCAGTGTCATAGCCCACTTTAAGGAAATTGGTACAATAAGAGAGGGTACCATTACCAATGTTTATGGTCCCAACATCTTAACAAACATACTTGAAAGTATGGATCATGTTCAAAATATAGGATCAACAATCAAATAAGTACCATGGATCATTGGCAAAAACTTTAATATGATCACTTCTCTCATAGAGAAAATCGTAAGCATAAGGTCCCTAGAAGAAGAAATATTAAGATTCAAATATATCATTTCAAAGTTGAGAATTGTAGACATGAAAACCATCAATGACCACCATACATAGAACACTAAAAGAGGAGGCATAATTTATCAAATTTCAAGAGGACTGGATTATTTAATATTCTCCAAATCTCTAATAAATATGGATGTATTCATGAAAGAAATATTTTTACTTGGTGGATGCTCAGATCACTAGCCAATTTATCACTCACAGAATAGCATGACCCCTCCTAGATCCACACCCTTCATATTTGATAAATTTTGATTGGAGCACCTAATTTTAAAGAAAATATTAAATAGTGGTGGATGGAGAATGGGCCAACAAGAGGCCCACCTAATTTATTATTTCCAACTAAGACTAAAATGTTGAAATATCAAGCTCAAAACCTATAACAAAGAAGTATTTGGGAATATAATTGAAGCATAAAGCACTTTAAAATATCAATGAAGTACAATGTACTATTTCAAGGAAGGAATAAATTAATACTTAGTACAGAAGGAGGAAATCCTTAAAGATCAAATAGAAACTAGACAAAATCAAGAAGATATATTTTGCAAATAAAATTGAGAATAAGATAACTCAATGAGAGAGACAACAATCCCATAGTATTTCATAAGTCTATGAAAAATAGAAGGAAAATAAACAAAACCACCTCTCTAAAAATGCTTAAGGGGGTAAATTGGATACTTAAGGGGACATAAGAAAAGAACTTAAAATGTACTACAATGAGATCCTCTTGGAATTGGACTTCGAAAAATAAGAGGCCATAAGATATATCCTAAAATAGATCCCCAAGTTGGTAATTCTAAATTAGAATGCAATTTTTATGAGAAAAATATCAAAAGAGGAAGCTAAGACAATAGTAATGGAGATGGTGTCAAGAAAATTACCAAGGTAAAATGGTTTGATAATAGAGTTGTTTCAAAATTATTGGTCAGTGGTTGGCACTAATATATGGAGGGTAGTTGGGGAATCCAAGCAAGCTAAGGAATTATATAAATGCTTAACTAAACCTTTATCATGCTCATTCCTAAGGAATAAATAGCTAGCACTCTAGAAAAATTTGGGCCTATCTCTTTTAGTTATGTGATCATTTCTAAGTTTAGAATGGTAGACATGAAAACCATCAATGACTACCATACAATAACACTAAAAGAGGAGGCGTAATTTATCAAATTTCAAGAGGAATCGATTATTTGCTATTCTCCAAATCTCTAATAAATGAGGAAGTATTCATGAAAGTGTTATGAAACCAGCTCACAAAAAGATAGAAAATATAGATGAACGCCTTAGAAATAAGCCTCTTTGAGGAGGCGACCTCGTTTACATTACACAAATGAACAATTCTTAGATGATTCAAATGACAAAACCTCCTTTCTATATATAAGAGTCTAAGGGGCCACAATATAACCAAGTCGACCTAACAATAATAATATAAAGGCACAAATATAACAATAGTGGGATTCTATGGGGCACAATAATAACAATATGGGGACAATAGGGGCACAATAATAACAATAAGGGATACAATGACAATAGTAATGGGGGAATCACTAGTATTATAGGGCCATAACATGCCCCTCTCCTTCAAAAAAATGTTGTCCTCAACGCTTGAGTAGTTCTGGGTGCTTTTGTATAAAATTCTCATCCTCCCATGTGGAATCTTCAACAGGTAAGTTCTTCCACTTGATGAGATACCCTGAAATTGATCGATTTCGTAGTTGTCGAGTTCTTATTTCTTTTACTCCTTCAAGTTCCAATATGATTTTTCCTTCCTCATCAAGTTCTGGCAATATTGTTTGAACTGGAATCTTGTCACCTATAACCTTCTTTAAGCATGAAACATGGAAATCTGGGTGCACTCGGGAAGCTGCAGGAAGCTCCAATTTGTATGCCATAGTACCTATCTTTTGCAACACCTTGTACAGACCATAATACTTTGGTGATAATTTATTATCCTTCTTAGCTTGCTTGAGGGACATTTGTTTATATAGTTGTAGCCATAGGAATACCCAATCACCTACATCAAAACTTCTTTCGCTACAATGTTGATCTCCTGTTGTTTCATTCTATGCTGAGCCAAGGTGAGGTCATCCTTTAAGAGTTGGAGAACTTGTTGCTGATGCTCAATGTGATCTTCCACTGCTTGAACCTTAGAATTTTCTCTTAAATATGATGTGATGGATGGTGGATGATATCCATAAAGTGTCATAAATGGGGTCATTTTTGTTGCAGTATGGAAGGAAGTGTTATACCACCATTCAGCCAGAGGCAACCATTTGACCCATTGTGTCTGTTTATCAGGTACAATGCAACGAATATATCCTTCCAAAAATTTGTTTTCTATCTCAGTTTTCCCATTAGATTGAGGATGATAAGATGAGCTATGAGCTAACTGAGTACCAAGAAAAGAAAATAATTATGTCCAAAAATTTCCAGTGAAAATGGGATCTCTTTCGCTTACAATAATCTTTGGGTTTCCATGTAGCTTTTGAATTGTTTCCATAAATGCAGTAGAAACTGTACTCTCTTTAAATGGATGAGATAATGCACAAAAGTGTGCATACTTGGTAAGTCTGTCAACTACCACCATGATAACACTCTTTCCTTCAGACTTGGGTAAACCTGCGATAAAATCCATTGAAACCTCCTCCCAACGTTGGCTTGGAATGGATAAAGGTTGTAATAGTCCTGGGGTCTTAATTGTTTCAACTTTATTTTGTTGGCAAACCAAACATTCCGCGACAAACTTTTGAATATCTGATTTAAGGCCATCCAAAAAAAAGTCCTTCTTAACCCTGCGGTAGGTTTTTAGAAATTCTGAGTGCCCTCCTAAGGGAGAGGCGTGCAATTCCCTAAGAATCTTTTGTTTGAGTTGGGAATTCTTACATAGGTATAACCGATCCTTGTACCACAACAAACCATTTTTCTAGCTAAATGTATCAGATGTACTGGGATCTTGTTTTATCTTTTGAATGAGTGCCCACACTTCCTCGTCATTCTTCCATTCATCCCTTGCTTCGTTTATCCAATCTTGTTGGATAATAGAAATGGCACAAAGAAATGCTTCCACATCCTCATCTTTTCTTGAGAGTGCATCTACCACAACATTTTGCTTCCCTTTTTTGTAGATGATTTCAAAGTCATAGCCCAACATCTCTGTGACGCATTTTTGTTGCTCTTCTAAAGATAATCTTTGTTCTAAAAAGTATTTAATACTATCATGATCTGTTTTTACCTTGAAGTGTCTTCCCATTAGGTAGGGTCGCCATTTTTTAAGTGCATGTAGTATTGCCAGCATTTCCTTCTCACAAATAGCTTTATGTAAATACTTTCCTTTGATTAGATGACTTTTGAAAGCAATGGGTCTTTCTTCTTGCATTAAAACCACACCAATTCCATTTCCTGAGGCATCACATTCCACAATAAAGGTTTTTGTGAAGTCTGATGTAGCTAAGACTGGTGCTTGGCACATTGCCTCTTTAAGATGTTCAAAGGCCTTTGTTGCTTCTAGAGTCCATGAGAATGCATCTTTCTTCAATAATGTTGTTAGAGGTGCTGCTATTCTCCCATAATTCTTAACAAACTTGCGATAATACCCTGTCAACTCGAGAAATCCTTGTAGATGCTTTATGGATGTGGGGATTTTCCATTCCTTAATGGTTTTAATTTTGCTAGGGTCTACCTTAACACCTTCACGATATACAATATGACCCAGATATTCCACCTCTTGTACTCCAAAGAAACATTTGGAGCTTTTTTGCATATAATTGTTTCTCCTCCAATAGTTTGAGCAGCATGTCAACATGTTTGAAATGATCCTTCCAAGACTTGTTGTAGATTAGTATATCACCAAAAAATACTAACACAAATTTTCTAAGGAAGGGTTTGAAAATGGAATTCATCAAACCTTGAAACGTAGAAGGTGCATTAGTAAGGCCAAAAGACATGACCAAAAATTCATAATGACCCTCATGAGTTCTAAATGTTGTTTTCGGAATGTCTTCGGTATTCATTCTGATTTGATGATATTGTAAACGAAGATCCAACTTGGTGAAGTAAATTGATCCATGCAATTCATCCAATAATTCATCAATGATAGGAATGGGAAATTTATCTTTAATAGTGAGCTTGTTGAGCTCCCTATAATCTAGACACATGCGCCATGATCCATCCTTCTTGTGAACCAATACTACGGGAGTAGAGAAAGAACTTTGACTAGGTTGAATTATACCAGCCTCTATCATTTCTGCAACAATACGTTCAAATTTCACTCTTTTGGACATAGGGATATCTGTAAGGCCTGATGTTTGGAGGAACACTTGTTTGAATCAAATTGATAGCATGATCATGATCACGAATAGGTGGGAGGCCTTTGGGAGTCTCAAATACCTTGGAATGATTGTCCAAGACCTTTTAGAGATCTGGAGAAATGGATGATTTCGATGTGGGAACCTCTAGTGAACATAATTGTGCAATTATGTCTCGTTGTTGTTTCTTTAGAAGCTTTGTCATTCCGTTAGAGCTAATTATCTTTCTCGGTTTCCTTGCGATACCCCTTAATTCAACTTCCTTTCCTTCTAAAGAGAATTTCATGAAAAGTTCTTGAAAATTAAAAGCTATTGTACCCAAGGATTGTAGCCATTGGACTCCTAGTACAACATCAACACCACCAATTGGAATGGAAAGCATTGGGCTATTCAATACATATTCTCCCATGGATATCTTGATATTATGGCACTTTCCTAAGCAATTTATGGTTCCTCCACTTGCAACCATCACTTGGCACTCTAGTGCTGGATATAAGAAGCAATTCAATTCCTTGGCTATCTTACAATGAATAAAATTATGGGTACTTCCCGAATCAATCAACACTATTATCTTTTTCTTCTTGATATGCCCTTCTATCTTGATAGTTTGAGGAGTGGTAATTCTGGCCAATGCAATACAAGATATGGTTGGATTAATTACTTCTTTTTCTAGGGTTTGTTCCTAGTGTATAGCCTCTTCTTTTGACGTTTCTTGTTCCTTTTCTTCCTCCTCTTCACAATCTATGTAAAACAATTTATTCTCGGCGCATTTATGACCTTTAGTGTATTTTCTATCACAACTGTAACAAAACCATTTTGCTCTTTTTTCTTCCAATTGTTGTGGTGTCAACCTTGTAGGTTGTGGATGGCTAGGGGAAGCAACACTTCCATCATTATGATTGTGAGTGGTAGGCTTCCTTGTTGCCATAATTTTACTTTCCATTTTTCTTGCCAAGTTGAAAGCCTTCTCCAATGAATTTGGTTCCCAAAGGTGAACCTCATGTTGGATGTTATCTTTTAAAGTCCCTATGAACACATCAATCCTATGCTCCTCTGGAATATCTTTTACCCTTATATTCAATTTTTGGAACTCCTCAATGTGCTCCATCATTGAACCCTTTTGTTTTAGATTTATCAATTGGCTAAAAAAAGTGTTTCCTTTTGTATCCTCATAATGTGCTATCATTTCATCCGTAAAAATATCCCAAGTGACAATTTGTTTACGAAAGAAAAGGCATCGATACCATACAAACTGATTTGGTTCCAAATATAAAGTTGCAATGCGTACCTTTTGTGTGTTTTGCACATTATGGAGATTGAAAAATTGCTCCATCTGTAGTATCCATGTTCTGGGATCCATGCCATCAAACTTCCTCATATCAACATTGGAACATGGTGGTTCTTCGATCCAACGTTCGAGTCTATGAAATCATGATTAACATTTATTTTTTTCTCATCATGAGTTTCCTTTACTACCCTTTCACCATTACTAAGAATTTCTTGTAAAAACTTTTGCAAATTTGTCTTCAAATATTCCATGCCTGTCTTCAAATCTGTCTTCAAATCGTCCATCTTAGCTTCCATGACGTCCATCTTAGCTTCCACGTCGTCCATCTTAGCTTCAACGTCATCCATCTTAGCTTCCACGTCATTCATCTTAGCTTCTACGTCTTTCTTTAAACCATCCATCTTAGCTTCCATGCCTTTATTTAAACCATCCATCTTAGCTTCCACGCCATACATCTTAGCTTCTACATATTTCTTTAAACCATCCATCTTATATTCTGTTACTTTTTATGCGAGTGACATTTGTTGCACTTGGTCTCGTAATTTTGATATATCATGTTGCATTTCTTCCTCTTCTTCATGAGTCATTCTAGAGCTTTCAAGTTTCTTACTAGGTGTTTCCATTTTCTTTCTTCGAGGCATCAATTACTGATAATAATTCTTCACTATGCCCTTTGAATTCCTTCAAACTAATTTTTCAAACCAAGCTTATGCAAAAATTTAAAAAAAATACACACCTTTTTTTTCCAATTTGTAGGAGCTTGATGTTGAATATGATGTATTTCGGTAATTTTGGATCTCCAAGTTCTGAAATTTCTTCCTGTGGTAACGCTCTGAGTAATATTTCTAACTCCACAAGTATGATCAAGATTGGATTCTCCAATGAAGAGTTATGCCAAATCTCCCACGATGACCTGAGTATAGACTTTTTCAGTAGAGTGAGCTTGTACGACGTGCCGTGGGTCCCTGTTTCAACCTTAGGTTTTGAAAATGGAACCCCAAAAGCTACAGTCCATCCTCTTTCTACAACTTCTTATGAAAATTCAATCCGATGCTCTGAGAAAAAGTTATGACGATTTTCCCAAGGTGGCTTGTTTGGCATGTAATTCTAGGGTCTGCAAAAAACCTAACTTCCTTAGATTATATCTCCTAAAATATAGTGAGATAGGATCTGAAATTCGGAGCCGAGGTTCAGAATGATTTCTTCTCAAATGGGCATTTTTTTTAGCTTCTGAAACTTTGTAGAAAAATAGTTATAGCAAAAATTCCACAATGATGTATTTTAGATGAAATTTTGGAGCTTGCAAAAACCCTAACTTCCTCAGATCATATCTCCGAAAATATCGCGAGAAAAGATATGAAATTTGGACCCGAGATTCAGCAAGATTTCCTATCAAATGGGTTTTTTTTTTCTTCTAAAACGTTGCAGAAAAAAATTTATAGCGAAAATGCCATGATGACCTGTTTGGAGCAGCGAAACCCTAGAATCCAAAGCTCTGATATCAAATGTTATGAAACTAGCTCACAAAAAGATAGAAAAGATAGATGAATGCCTTAGAAATAAGCCTCTTCGAGGGGGAAACATCCTTTACATTACACAAATGAACAATTCTTGGATGATTCAAATGACGAAACCTCCTTTCTATATATAAGAGTCTAAGGGGTCACAATATAACCAAGCCGACCTAACACTAATAATATAAAGGCACAAATATAACAATAGTGGGATTCTATGGGACACAATAATAACAATATGGGGACAATAGGGGCACAACAATAACAACAAGGGATACAATGACAATAGTAATGGGGGAATCACTAATATTATAGGGCCCTAACAGAAAGACATATTTTTACTTGGTGGATGCTCAGATCGCTAACAAATTTATCACTCACAGAATAGCATGACCCCTCCTAGATCCACACCCTTCATATTTGAGAAATTTTGGTTGGAGCACCTTATTTTAAAGAAAATATTAAATAGTGGTGGATGGAGAATGGGCCAACAAGAGGCCCACCTAATTTATTATTTCCAACTAAGACTAAAATGTTGAAATATCAAGCTCAAAACCTATAACATAGAAGTATTTGGGAATATAATTGAAGCATAAAGGACTTTAAAATATCAATGAATTACAATGTACTATTTCAAGGAAGGAATAAATGAATACTTTTCACAGAAGGAGGAAATCCTTAAAGATCAAATAGAAACTAGACAAAATCAAGAAGATATATTTTGCAAATAAAATTGAGAATAAGATAACTCAATGAGAGAGACAGAAACCCCATATTATTTCGTAAGTCTATGAAAAATAGAAGGCATATAAACGAAACCACCTCTCTACAAAATGCTTAAAATGCTTAGGGGATTAAATTGGATACTTAAGGGGACATAAGAAAATAACTTAAAATGTACTACAATGAGATCCTCTTGGAATTGGACTTAGAAAAATAAGAGGCCATAAGATATATCCTAAAATAGATCCCCAAGTTGGTAACTCTAAATTAGAATGCAATTTTTATGAGAAAAATATCAAGAGAGGAAGTTAAGACAATACTAATGAAGATGGTGTCAAGAAAATTACCAAGGTCAAATGGTTTGATAATAGAGTTGTTTCAAAATTATTGGTCATTGGTTGGCACTAATATATGGAGGGTAGTTGGGGAATCCAAAGTAAGCTAAGGAACTATATAAATGCTTAACTAAACCTTTATCATGCTCATTCCTAAGGAAGAAATAGCTAGCACTCTAGAAAAATTTGGGCCTACTTTTGGTTATGTGATCTATAAAATCATTTCCAAAGTCATCATCAACAAACTAAATCACATCAAGAACCACAAAATAAACTAATATTTATTTATGGTTACTATCCCTTAACATTTAGTTTTTTTAATTTCTATTTTATTAATTAAAGTTGTACTCTTTTTTTTTTTAATTTTGAATTTGTTATGGGTAAAGTGTGTACTTAAAATGTTGGGATTTTTTTAAAAGCTTACTCAATATATTTTCAAAAATTATTTTTTCTCTCTTTATATATAAACAAATCACTACATTAAAGGTTGATATGGAGATAGAACCCTTTTTGTTTTTTGGAAATAATGAAAGATAGAAGGGGGAGTGATGCCAATGAGTTAAATATGGAAGGGGGTAACAATAATGAGTTAAATAGGTTCAGCCATTGAATACACTTTGTAAAATAAGGATGATTTTAGGAATTTTGTTTTAATCTTTAAAAAAAATTACTCTGTTGTAACGACTACAACCACCCTCCAAAATTTTGGCTCGCATGCAAATTTCGGAGCCTACCATGGATCATGTGATCAATCATTCCTTAGTCACTTTTTAGTAAGATGATGATCTCAATCCCCACTCCTTGATGTTAAGTGTTGTTCATGTTCTCATCTTTATGTAGCAAGTGTCATCTTTGGGTCTAGGGATTATCGTTTGTCATGCAAATGGAAGTCTATTCTGCTTCAAGGGGAAATCTTTGTGCATATGAGTTGTGCTCATTACATAGACATGTTTTTTTGAAAATGGAAACAAGAAATGTTATAAATAGCATCTCAGGTACCAGTGTTGGATATAGCAATAAGGAATGAAAAATGGAAATGCTAAAAATAGCATTGCTATAAATAGTATTTTGGAATAGATTCCAATTTTAGTTAGTCCTTGAACTAAAATTGAGAAGTAAAATTCAAATTTGATCTTAGCAGTTGTTTGTAACATAATTAATTAATTCATCTTGAGTTAATTAGTTGGAGAAAATCAAACATGAAGTCTATGTGAAGACATGCAACAGTTTCTCCATTGATTGAGCCCTTAGTTAAAGAGATAAGGATGAGTTGTAATTTGAGTTGTAATTAGTTAGCTCAGTTAACTGAGTTAAGTCCAGTTAGATTAGTTCAAATAGTTTGTTGAACTAATTGTGAGTTTAGTTAGTTAATGCATGCATGCATGTAACTGCTGCACTTTAGATAACTGAATATTCTCTCATAAATAACTCATGCATGTCAGTTCAGTCAGAGACCCAATTGAGATCAGAGGAAGGGACAATGTACTATCAGTTGGAGGATTTTTCCTATTTACGAAACTCATCCATGCAGAAGGAATTATCTCCTTCAGGATTGCGCAGTTACTAATAAGCCAAGTGAGAAGTGTGAGGTGGGAATTCACACAAGTGGAAGCACTGGACCCCAAATAGGAGGCTTGGAGGGCAGAGGAGAAGGTTTGTGAGAAGCCTTTGACTTTCTCTGAGTAGCAAAGGGATTGTACTGAGAGCTAGATAGCTTGTGAGCTAAAGCTTTGTGTAATCCGAACATATTTCCACTCGTATGATAATACAAAGATCAAGGTTTTTAGCTGAGGCTTTCCCCAGAGTATTCTTCTGTGTTCATGTGTGATTTATTTCTCATTCTCAGTTATATGTGTTCTATTTGATCTTGCTCATATTCGATTAAGCTTCCGCAAGTTTGTTATAGAAGTAGATCTTGTATTTTGCTTTAGTATATTGCATAATCTGTTGATCTACAGTGGGAATTTCTACATGTTTCACACTCACTTCACTCACTCTTGTCACAAATATTGTTGTATCAAACATAGTATGTTTTATATCTTTTGGATTGTCTATGTTGTATCGCTAAGTGTTCGAGTGTGTGATCGTAGTCAAATTTCTGTCACTATTCACACCAGTTCCAGTTCCCTAGCAACTTAGCCTCATCTAGATTTCCATAACTACACACTTCGCTTCTGCAACCCTCAAGATTTTTCCCTTGCCTGCTAGAATTGCGCAATGTGTAGAGACCCCAACCTCCCTTCGCATCCAAAACTTTACATGGTTTCCTCTAGTGTCCTTCCCTCAGCTGCCTAGTCCGTCTTACATCTAGAAACTGCGCAGAGGTGTCCTCCCACGACCCCATTCCGTAGCAATGTCTTGCATTTAGAAACTATGCAACATTGTCCTCTGCTGTCCAGTCTTCCTTGCATCCAGAAATTGCGTAGAGGTGTCCTACTAGGACATCATCTCGACAGAAGTAACTGCCCACTGAAACTACACAAATGTATCTCTCAGTGACAAAAAGGAAGAATGACATGCTAGATGACTCTCAAGGAGTTGAGGAGAAGGACCAAAGAACCCAAGTTATGATAGAAGATCGGGACCGCATGAAAACTTTGTCGAATGCATAACCATATAGAGTGTAAGTATGGTAAGAAAGGCTCATTTTTTGAAATACATCTCTTAGTGTAGCTTGAAGTACATATATCAATCTGTCTTCAGTGACATGCATGGTTGCAAGCACTGAAAGTCATTCCATGTGTTTCCTCTATGTGTCTTGCTCCCTGTCGCTTGTTGGACCAACAATCATCTTTTAGCATATTGATTTCTTTGTCATGCTTGCGATCTTGTTCTAGCGATTTTGAAGGTTTTCCTTTATGTGCATGAGTTGGCTCTGCTCTGTGAATGTTGGTCACACTCACACACTAAGTTGTAAGCATAGTCGTGCAAGTGTCGTCACGGGCATTCGAAGGTCTATCTCAAGTGTCGCACTTATCACTCTTAACTTTAAGACAGTCTCATTGAGCACATGTTTTGCCTTGTTGTTCTGTGTTGTCTTATTATCAAAATATTCTAAGTGTATGATTGCATTGTCAATCTGCACAAATTCACTTACCTCCCACACTTAGCCATTTTCCTGAAAATCTCTTCGACCGAAAAACCTCCTTCAACCGGACCCCAACTGAGCTGCATTGTGTAGTCTCATCCCTCACTAGCCCTACTCTACTACCCAAAAATGTGTGATTGAGGTTTTCCTCCATGTCAGTTTCACTGTGTAATACTGAAAGTGAGCAGCATGTCTACCTCCCAGAATTGTGCAGAAATTGCCTCCATGCCCAAACTGAACTGTGCATTTCTCAAGCACAATTATTCAAGCTCCCTCTATTCTATTGGAAACCTGCACTGCACTGAGACCTAGAGCTACACTTCTATACAAAACTGTGTAGACACGCCCAACTGATTTCCTTGCTTCTTGCCCTGCACTAACTTTAGAAACTACACAGTCATGATCAACAAGGCCTCTGTTGCCTTGCTCTGCACTGTCTCGAGAAATTGCGCATTCCTGTACGGTAAGTCCCCTGCTGGCTCGCTCTGCACTGCTCCAGGAAACCTCATAGAATTCCCAGTTGGTCTCCTGAGTGGCCTGCCTTGTCTTCCCCTTAAAAACTACGCAACAGTGCCCCTACACCCTGCCTTGTCTTCCTCCTCGAAACTGTGCAACACTGACCAGCAGTCCCTCTACGACCTTGTTTTGTCCTCCCTATGGAAACTGCGCAAAACTGCCCAATAACCCTACTATGTATTCCCTCTTGAAACTACACATAGCTTCCCAGAAGTCCCTCTGCAACCTCGCTCAGCCCTCCCTCTGGAAACTGCACAGAATTTGTCCCTCTCAAGGTCTCATCTTGCAACTGACACTGGTGATTGTCACTGCCTGATTCTACCTCCCAGTGATCATTGTGCAAACTTTTCCGACAGTGCAAATCGATCTACGGAATCCTTCATCCCGGCCTGATCTATGCTCTACGCAATTTTAGTGTCATGTCCTCCCTCCCAATCACTTGGACCCGAACACGAAAAATAATGCATCATGCTAGACTAGGATATTTTCAGATTTGATGTCGTCCCATCATGAGTGAATTGCAGGAACAGGTACATCGATGGAACATGGTGAGACGACGAACGGGATGAAGAAGGAGTGCATGTTAGAATACTTTCTTGCAGTTGGATGGACGTATAAAGCACATCAAGCAGCAAGTGAAAGGAGTACATGCACAGAACCATCTTGTCGAGACCAAGACCATTGGAGACCCCACAACACCAAGTTATGCGAAGGTGAAGACAAAGCACATCCAAGAACACATCTATCACTCAGTAGCGCAGCAGCTTGACATGGACACCACAGTCAGCCAGTACATGTCAGCAGTGTCATGTCGAGTTGTGTCATGAGTTGTCTTAGCCACCTCACTACTATGAGTCATATATGTTGTAATCAAATGTAATGTAAAGTAAAATTCCAAGTTTCGTTAGTGGATTACAAAAAATCATATGTAATGTAAAGAGCTATACGTAATGAAGTTGAAGAGTCATGAGGGTAGTCCAAGAGTCAAAGGGGAATGTAAAGGGTCACCCCACCCTTTGCTATATATAGAAACTCATAACTCATAAAACGGGCTTTTGGGAGCTAAGCTTTTGCTAGGCATTGCTTAGAGAGGGCTTGGAGAGTATTGTGACGAGCCTTGACTTCTCCATAGTGCAGAGAAAGTATATCTCTTTGGAGGAGTAGGAGGTGTTGACTGTAATGTTCCACTATTGGGGCCAGTGGTTGTCATGGTTGTATGTATGAATGGAACTTTCACTTTATATATATATATATATATATATATATATATATATATATATATATATGACAAAGCCAACATGTTTTCATGCATACGTTGTTATTATAGTTGGACTATTTTGGTTGCTTTAGCAATGTATGTTATTTAACTTATGCATTCATGTATGAACCACCTTGTATATGATTGTATGAATCTTGTTGGAATCGTGTTGTTGGTTTAACCTGTCATTGTGGATTGTGGACTATTCCACTTCTAGCTCATGATGTCATTTTTCCCGTGTGTTCCTTTCAGGTTGTGTACTATTAGAGGCTTCTAAGGGCCACACTTCCTTTTCCCATTCGTGTGTTAGAACCCCCATGCATCTCTCTTGACTCACCACAAGGTCACACACGCACTTCTGACAAATATATCTTGCTTACCTCTGTGCGCTACCATATTCAAGGCACTACTATACTACCCATTGTTTTGAATCCTACTCCAAACAGTCTGAAGTCTGGTTGGGACTTCTTACCAAGGAGATCCCTTAACATGTTAGCGGGTCCAGCATCGTCAACACACTCTCAAGAAATTTATCCTTCTCCACACATGATACATCCATACTTAAGATGTATATGATTTGGTTCTTTATATACACATACAAATATTCCATGTGTCAAGTCCATGTCAAGCATGGAAGGGATTACATATTTCCCTCATATTGAGAAACACAACACTAAAATGTTTTAACCAAGATCCATCTTAATTCCTTATCTATAATGCATTGTGAAAGGTCAATAAAACCATTTTTAAATTACAAATACTCGAGGAAAAGTTTGCACGATATTTAATCCCTGTTGGTGCATGAGAGCTAAGATGCATCTACATTAGTTTAATTTTTATAAGTTTGAAGTGTTTTGACATTATGTTTATCATATTTCTATTTGTATTTTATTCTTTGTTATTTGATATCAATATGTCATGCCACCTTTAATATACTAACATGTGTTTTCTCCTATGTCACCCCATCTTTAACATACTAACATGTGTTTCCTTTTAGGAGGGTTTAGGTTCAAATCAAGATTAGGGTAGAGTATGTACACTTTCATATACTTTCATAGTCAAATCATTGTACAAAAGATAGTTACTTGTCACATAGACAAGGAGATTTCATATATCAATTTGGTGTCCACCGTGGTCATGATCATGACTTTAAAATTACATTATTATTGTTGTTGTTGTTGTTGATGATGATGATGATGATGATTTCTTCACCAAATAGTTTCTTAAATATATGCAACTTGTTAGTGTATTATCAATGAATTCAATACACTAAAGGGTTCTGGACCATACTATTCAAGATTAATGCATTATTTTATTTATCAATATAAATTTAAAATCAATGTGCCAACTCATTTGATCAATGTGTAAATATTTTGGTATTTTATATAAAGTTGATATTAAAATATTTTGCTTAAAATAGATATCCAATTATTATATTTATTATGGATATTAAAATATTTTATTATTATTATTAGTTTTTTTTTAAAGGTAAATCCCATATTTAGCAAAAAAATAAAAAAAAATGACTACAAATCTCCTCCATATGGAATAGTACACTACATAAATATTTTGAATATGAGAATTGTTTTCACTTCTTTTTTTATATATATATGAATATGACAATAATAATAATAATTAAAAGTCGATATAAAATATTTTTAAAATATTTAATTATGCTTCATATTAAAATATTTTATATATATCAACATTAAAATAGTTTGTTGGTAATAATCCTTCTATTTTTTTTAATTAATTCTAGTAATAATATATGTTGCACTTAGATAAATTTTTTCCTATAAGATTTTAGAGGGAAATTCTAATTTGTTAAACTAAAGAAAATAATTTGATTCCCTTGAAGAACTAGAATTCTTACAATAGAAAATCTTTGTGAATCCTCTAACACCATGAACATCACTTTGAATGCCCCTATAGAGGATGATATTTTCGCTAGAAGACATTGTGTTTGACGTTAAGCGGTTTGCTAAAGGGAAAGTTAAGGATATTGAATGTTACCAAGATAAATTTTTTGAAATGGGAGGACCTATTATCATCCCTCACATATCTTCAATTTAGTAGTGAAGGAAGGATTTCCTAAGCCTTGGATGCCAAGCCTCATTGTACCTATTTTCAAAATTCGAGATAAATGCATTCCCTCTAAGTATAAGACCAATTGGTTATGAATGGATGCGTTTTAGACAAGCTATACAAAATTGTTTTGGAAAAGAATATTAGCCTATGGATAGAAAGCCATGGTAAAAGAACTAAAGGCCAATAAGGGTTTAGGTGATATCATTCAACTGTGGACCACCTTATTACTCTAAGGATCATTACTTAAGAATGTCAAAATAATAAAATTGATTTCTTGTATTGTTTGGTTGACTTTAGAAAAACTTTTGCCACCATTCCTAAGACGAAACTGTTGAAGAAGAGTGAAGAGATAATTGTTTCTCTCAAGTTGAGGGTTGTTATGACATGGTTATACAAAAATGTCATTTCCAAGTTTAGGAACACTAAGGGTTGGTCAGAAGAAATTAATGCAATATCAAAGTTAAGCAAGATTTTTTGTTGGCCCCTACCCCTTTTGGCATATACATTGGTCAACTAGAAGAGTGATTGGAAGATGCGAGTTGTGTTGACTCTGCACCCATTGGTATAGTCGTAAATCTTCTCCTTTATGCTAACGATATTGTTCTTTTTGCAAAGACTCATTATGATCTTGGCAAGAAACTAAGAATCCTCCAATATTTCTACTCGAAGATTGGTATCACTATTAATGATGACAAAACTAAAGTCATGATAGTTAAATCTAGAAAAATCACATATAATACTTTCATATATGACAACAACTAATTGGAGGAAGTTTCTTCATACAAATATCCTAGAATCGATATTCATCACATGCTCAATTGAAATTATATTATCGATAGAAGAATAAATGGAGGATGGAAATCTTATTATGGGCTTGGAAACTATTACATTTTAGTAGATCTTTAGATATGGGATTAAAAAATAACCTCCTCTTTGAGACTCTCGTCACTTCTATTATTTTATATGGATATGATGTTTGGGGATATAATGTATCTAGAGAGTCATGAAGGAAAATAAAAAATATGAAAAAGTAACTTATAACCTACAATCTCAATATTAAAGGAAATACTCGCTATCATATCCTCTTGATTGAAGCAAACATTTCCCCATGTGCTATCATTTCTTCTGTAAAAATTTCCCAAGAGACAATTTGTTTACGAGAGCAAAGCCATCGATACCATACAAACTGATTTAGTTCTAAATATAAAGTTGCAATACGTACCTTTTGTGTGTTTTGCACATTATGGAGATCGAAAAACTGCTCCACGACTAGGTATCTTAAGTATAAGAAGAAGTTAAACAAAATGGAAGTCAAAAGGTTTCCTAAAATTGCTTCTAACTATAACTAAAACATCCACCTTTGGCTCAAGAAAGGATGGCATAAGGATGCCAAAATTAGCTAAAACATTTGGGGATAAAGGAGGAGACCATTTTGCAAAATAAGGATAGTATTAAAAATATTTTTCCTTCAAAATTTCGAGAGAAATTGTGGGTGATTAAGAGTTAGAGGGAAAGAGGAAACTAAGATATTATAAGGAGACGATCAACCCCAATCTTGAAAAAAAATAAAAAAATATCTCTCTATCTTGACTAATGTTAAGATGAAAATGAACATTACTAAAATTATAACAAATTCTCATGAGCTTCATAGTGAATTTGGATGTTGGTCAATTCACAAAAGGCCATGAGATGAATGAGTCTATCTCAAAAGATTACATGATGAAAGAGTGTCACATTTCCGACACTAAAACGATTGAAGATGAAAAACACTTTCTCTTAAATTTTCCATCTTATACACACATTCTATTTTATTTTCAAAATATTGGTTGCCACTCCCAACCTTAGTTATCTTTTAAACGAGTGAAACTGTGACGACATTCAAACACTTGTCTTAATGCTTTTTGAGTGTAAAAATAAATTGATATACAATTACCAGTAATCTCTTACTTGTCTAGGACAATAAACCATATCAATCTTAGTGGATGTTAATAATCAACATCATAAAAAAAATTATGTAAAATAACTTTGTACTTAGAGGCACTCTGTAGTCCACTATGAGAGAGACTATAAACCATATCGACCTTAGTGGAAGTTAATAATCAACATCATAAAAATTTGTGTAAAATTACTTTTGTGTTTTCTATATAAATGGGAGAGAAGTTGCCCCTTAACATTACATACAAAAAATAATGCTTACATAAAAAATTTTATGTTAATTTTATATATATATATATATATATATATATATATATTAATATATTATACAAATTTTATGTTATATATATTCCATATGTCAATTTTATGTTATATAAATTGATATAGATATATCCTCACAAAAAGAAATCTAAACAACCGTAAATTGTAATTATGAACACAGATGATTCAAATGAAATGAATAGAGATATCTATACCTTCGTTTGGGTGGAGTAGACACTGTAAATGTACACGCGTCTTGCAAGGCACGATCGACGCCCTGTCGCTGACTGAACGGCTGACACGTGGAGTCAGTTGCGTAAAGATTATTGTGTGGATAAGTGTTTGAACATAACACAGCACATGCAGTGTGATGGGATATATTTGAGAAGATGGAAATTGTGTTTTTTTTCAGGTTAGCCACGTGGAATTTTGAAAAGATTACACGTTGACACATTCATGCACAATAAACAATAGCTATGAGTCATGACATGAACTTTTCTCAAGACACCCGCCTATATTATGTTCTCAGCTAGTGGGGAAATCATATCCTGGGTTATTATTTTAAATTTTATTTTAGTTTTTTTCGAAATTGTAGAGTGTTGTGGAGTTTTATGGAATTTAATAAATTTCTGATTGCAAAATTTGAAAAATTGGAATATAAGAAGAATTTGAAAAAAAAAATTGAGTTTGTATTAATTAAAGTATTCCAATTTCAAATTTAACAGTTTTTTTTAAGTATGTCTGAATGCTTCAGTGGTCAAACAGATTTTGATTCAAATTAATTTAATTATTTTTAATTACAAGATTTTATTTTAATATTCAATGAATTTAAGTTATTTTTTTAACCAAATAATATGTTTTAATATAAGATTTATTTTTAAAAAGTTAAAATAAAATATAATAAAATTTTGAATAATTTTAAAATGTTGCATAACAATTTGCAATGAATATAGTGTTGATTATGGGAAAAAAAGTCCAGATATGGGACATTTGATGTGACCAGATGTGTTGTATTATCATAGTGTGCGAGGTTCTATTCTTATTATAGTTTTCTCTGTACTTTTTTTTAATCAATGGTTTGTTTGATTCTTATTATCATATTATGGAGTCCATCAACACTCACTAAGTGTGTATGGACAATTGCTAATGTGAATTAGTACATGGTAATTAATATTACTCTCAATTCAATATGCATATTTTTTTATTCCAAAATTTAATTGTATAAAAAAGATTAAATATCTAACTTGGTTCCACACATTTGTACTGTGTGGAAATTCAATCTGAATTTTAAGTTTTATAAATAGAAGACAAGACAACTCTTTTATTTGTAAGTTACATGACAAAGCTTGTTCCTGGGTTTATTTATTGATTTATGGACTACTACAATAATTGACATTAATTCCAATCTTACTAGTTCACCATGTACTTCTCTAGAGATTTTGTTAAACTTGAAAAACATCCCTCAGATTCAAGACCCTTAATATCAACTCCTAAAGTGGGTTCAATTGTGTCATGCCCTTCATAATCTTTGGCGTAATGTGCCCCATGTCACACCTCAAAAATATTTGGAGTGATACTATGACATATTGAACCTCTTAAGCATCATTAAGAGAGTGAAGTAATCAAAATTTTCCCTCTTTACCATATTTCTAAAGCCAATTTTGAGTTCACAATCTTATTCCACTGGTGGAGAGATTTCCAATGACTATAATTTTGTCAAAATCTGAGTTCAAGACACAAACTCCCTATGACGATTCAAGGTTTTTTTTTTCCTTCTCTCCCCTCACCACATGAACATTTGCACCATGCCCACATGTTAATTGGGCCATGTGGCACCCTTACTAAGCCACGCCGTACCTTATATGGGGTCTTCCTTTGCCTTAGACTTATTGGGACATCAATCTTTTGTATTCACATATCACTACTCCCATACACATTTTTCCACGCTGCCAATCTACCTTTTTCCACTCCATTGATGCACCATTTCCATCATCATTGTTTCCAAGAATCTTCCTTATCAACAATTTCCTCAGTTTTTTTCCTTAACAATAGTTCGAGATTTTCTCTAAGTGTTGATGATTGTTATAGGTATGTTGAAAAGTGAAACGGGGAAAAATTTTCCCTAAGCATCAAGCAACATTTTCTCCTGGATGTTGATAACCTTAAGAGGTTTATTGAAAAGTACTACTTTCTCTTGTGCGCCAATACCTTGATATTTTCCAATTCACCAATAGACAATTTTACAAATCACCAATGGATGATTTTCCAAGGTGTCAGCGGACAATTATCCAAAGCACACAATAAAATCTTAGTTTTCCATCCCATGAAGAGGATTATATTTGAGTCATTGGTCATTTGTGGATTCTTCCATGTGGACCTACACCATCCTACATATAGTCCAAGACATCAACTATACACTCCATGCCATTGTTTGTACATATAATTCACCATTGTCAACCTTGCCATATGGACGTTTCCATGTTAGAACTTGCACACTTGTCAAGGTTTTATTGTCTCCTATTTTCTCATCGCACCTCATTGGGCTTCTTTTATCACACTCATCACCTTTTCTTAGTGGCAACATACATAGCATTTTTCTATCAATATCTTATTTCTTTGTCATTGAGATATATCTCTTTATTACCAATATTTATTTTCTTTCTTGATGATGTTAGTTCTCTCATCAATGAATTTTATTTTTTTATAAAGTTTCACCCTCCTCCATTCTTCTTCTGCCAATATATGTATCAATGTGACTTTCTTTTCTTTCTCTATTGAAACATATTTATTTGGTATATAAACTACCATGGATATTCCACTAAACAATTCATCAAAATGGATCTGATAAAACAATCTAAACTAAATCTAAAATCTATACTATGAGGGTTAATTTTCCTTAGATTTCTAGATTTATCAATTTATTGTTTTACTTTCTTATGCATGCAATAGATAAAACTATGGAAAATAAATAAAAGTGAAAAAAAACACACCCCAAATAGAATGAACACTAGATATGACTTGGGAAACCATTTCAAGAGAAAACATAGCTATAAGTTTAGGCTACTATCTCTTTCTCTGAATGGAAGTGGTGCAAATATAGATGAATGAGACCTAGGGCCCATGGGATACTATAAAACACAAATCATCATTCATAACCTATCGTGGATATTCCACTAGACATGTAACAACCCCGATGAAATTCCATGTAATAAAAGTTAATAAAGGAAAAATAATAACCATGGTTATGGGAAACTTATTCCAAGTTGAATGTTGGGCAAAAAATCCTAGTGTGGGTGTTCATTTCGGTTATTATGGCTAAGGAAATTGACAAAGGCAATGGAAAAGACTATGGAAAGGAAAAATGGTATTTTTGGGCAATTTATTTATGAAAATAATGCAAATTAGGAGAAAAGGAAAGTGAAAGGTCACATGTTGCATGTGAGGAGGAAAATAAATGAAAATAATGGAAAATGGAGAAAATAGAGGCCACATTGATAAAAAGGCTTATGACAATTAGTTGGTACCTTTGGTCAGTTCGTTTTTGGAGCTCTCTCTCTATTCCCTCTCTCACACACTCTTAGAAACTTAGATTTTTCTTGGATCACTTCAACATTGGATCAAGAAAGGAAAAGAAGGAAAAAAGGAAGAAAAGATCAAGCAAGGAAGAGAAGGATCAAGCAGCTACAGCGGGTTCACTTGCAGGTTTCAATTTGCATGTGTGATTTCCTTGATAGATATGACACACATGGTTATGCATGTATGTTCTTGGTTCTCTTGTTGTCATTAGTGTAACACCCTCCTCCCACATCTACCCAAGTAATCGGCCAATTGGGTTAAGCATCCAACAAGAGGCTACTATGATCAGATTCAACCTCCTATGTCACCTTAAGGAAATGGAATCGATGGAAACACAACATTTAGACCTTTCACATCAACTTCAGGACCCCTGAGAACCATCCCAACACTTCGAGCAGATTGCCCCTGGGTCCCACTGAAGTTTTTGATCACTTGACCTCTGGACGCTCTCATGACATAGGCCTGCCATTATCCAGGAGGCTCTAGACAATCTCATGCTATAGGCATGCCAGTGTCCAGGGACTGTTTTGTGCAATTTTGTGCCAGTGTCCCTAGGATTTAAGCCACTTTTTCAGGCAGAGAGCCCAGGTCACTGCCCAAAATTGCATGACATCTTCAAAACAATAAATTAATAGGGAAACAATGATGCTAAAGGAAATACTTGAATAAGCCTTTAACCAGACCCCTACTAGCCATGACGGGCATTTCGTCAAACATTTCACAAACATGTATTCTATAGGTGTAAACAACAGAACTAAGCATAGGGATCTCATACTTATTTGAGAATTGCTAAGAACCATTTCTCCCTCATACCATTAGATGCATTGTAATATATTAGGTCATAGATACATTTCCCATTCATTTACAAGCAAAAACATGATGAGAGCCATACATAGCCACTATCATAAAACACATATATAACCAACATAATAACAACAAAAATACCAATGAAATCACAACCATATGGTCCACATATAAATATGTTTACTACTCATATAAATACAAGGATAAAAAACCTCTCATTAATGATGCAAAATCCAAACCCGGGATGGGACTACCACATTCCACTCGACCATAGTATGGTTGAGCCAAATCTCTCTTCAATCATTCACCCCTGTGCCATATTTCAAGCATGAATGTGGGACTCAAACCAAGGAAACCCGAGGCTAAACCACCTCACCCTCATCAATAGAAATCGAGCTTCACTGTAATCCATCTCGGATCACTAGGCCAACATAATAAACATGTCATAATAGGCTAACCATGATCTCCACTAGATCATTAGGCCAAAAAAAGCATGGATACCACCAGATTTCTCCACCTACACCAAGAGGAATTTTCATGTCTCCTAGTCTCTCAGGCTTTACCACAATCCAAACCAAGATCACTAGGCCCTAAACCGAGACCAGCTCTCCAGGATTTACCTCATCTCCCAAACCTGGGATTACTAGGTCCAACAAAGAGAAAAATACCTCTTGGATTTACCATATATCCTGCCATTCACCGATAAGGATTCCTAGGCCCACCGAGGCAACACAATCCTAGCTTTACCACAACCCACAGTTTGGCTCAAGGGTCACTGTTAAGCCTATGTTTTATCTTGTTTTATATCCATTTTTATTCGTAAATCCCTCATGCTTTTGTTTATATTGTATGGTTATTGTCGACATTTCGTGCATTCTTATAAACGATAAAGTAAATATTTATTGTGTAACACATCTCCCTTGTTTTAACAAGATTTGACATTTAAGCCATTATTAATGATGGTTTTTGTGTTTGCAGGTTTAAACATGGTCAATTACCTTCTTACCTATATGAAAACAGATCTTGATCATGTGCTCACCTCTTTGTACTATAAATTAGGTTCCTACACCACGCATCAAATTCCTGCACCAATTCAGTTTTTACAGCATTCCTGCACCAAGTTGGGGCTTTCATACATTAACACATTTCTGGGAAAATATGGAAGATGTTTTTGTTCAAAATGTTGTTTGAACACTTCCACATGAGTCAAGATACACCCAGGTTGTATGCATTTATATTTAGTTAATAATTAATGCTTTAGCCCTGAATTTGCAGCAGTTTCCAAACTGTCGATTTCCTCCTCGATTTTCATGTCGATTATAGTGAATCTTAAAATTTCAAAACATGGGTTTTTTTCCCAGCATAGGAAATTGAGTAATGTGAGGGTCGTTTTCCAAAATTCGTAATGGTTAAGAAGATACGAAGTGTTCTTTGGAGGAAATTTGTTAAAAATACCAATTTTTCTAGAATTCCAGAATATGCCCAGATTTGGAAAATTCATATCAAATCTGCATTCTTTCAATGGGGCAACGGTTGTACTGATATTATATTGATGAGAATTAGTTGGGATTCAATCCCCATATTATTTGCAAAGGAATGTCTTGTCTAAAGCCAAATTTGTCATGTAAAAATATTATAAAATAAATAGAGTTATGTTAGAAAGGATAGGAGAAAACCAGTTATTGTACTTCCATGTTGTAGGATCAAGTTCAGGGGGCTCTTCCCCCTTCCCTATGATCATTTGGAGGTTGGATTCGAAGCTTTGATGTATATTTGCAGCAAACATTCAAGTTAATCTAAGGAGTTATGCCAGTTTATCAATTTCTGAGTTTAAGTCTTATGTGAATGAGTTATTTGTGTATTTGATTTCCCAGCTTTTGCAAAGGGAAACGAGATGGTTGGCTAGGGCCCATCCAACCCAACTCTTTCTCCCTCTGTCTATAAGGTGTGTTATATATATATTTTTATGCAGGTTCAGAGCAAGAAGTATTTCGTTTTATTAAGCTAACAGATCTATGTTGTCTTCATAAATTGCGTGCTACTCAAGTTCGAGGTTTGATAGTGTCGATGTGTTCATCTATTTAAGATTATTGTAGTATTTCTTTCCTTTGATGCATTTCGTGAGCTCCTTTCTGCAAAGGAGTGTTTCAAGTTTATTTTAATCCTACAAGTGTGATTTGTTTCAGCAAGAGTGTTTATTCCTGCAAGGTGATTTATTTCCGTTACGCAAGTGTGTTTCATTTCTGAGTACAAGTTTTCAATTATTCTTAGCAAGAAAGTTTGACATAGGATTGATTTGTTAGTTATATGTCCCTGAGTCTGAATGAAGCCCTGTTCACCTTGAGAGGATTTGTAACTATGTCTAGTTCCCTACGAGAATAGCCTAGTTAAGGTCTAGAATCCATTGTGGAACCCTTTGAACTAAAACCTCCATTTGAGAGAGGCATAGATCTGGTTTATATGGTGATAGACATCTAAAAGAGAAGGGATGCTCTGATTCTTGGATTAGATGTTCATGCTTACATGAAGAAGCTTTCTGTTGCAACAGATATTTTCTTTGATTCATGAAGTGATTTTTCTTTTGAATGAATAATAGAGGAGTCTTGTGATTATGTGTGATTTATTCTCTTCTCTGATTTACTTTGCAATCAATTCATAGTTAGCACCCTTTACATTTCATGCAAGTGGTTTGGAAGCTTGGTACAAGAATATTGGTTCTCTAGTACAGGAATATCTGTCTCGGTACAGGAATCGATACCCTGGTACAGGAATAGTGCACCCTGGTATAGGAACCCAGAATCCTAGTATTAAGTAAGGTTACTCAGTGCAGGAACCAAATATACTTCTGGTACTGGAACTTCGTTTTAGTACAGGAATATCGTTCCAGTACAGGAACTTTGTTCCAGTGCAGGAATGTTGTTGTGGTGTAGGAACGCAGATTCAATCCAAGAAGGAAAATTTGTAATAGAGGCAAATATACCTAAAAGTTGAATTATTTCTTTGTCTCTTAACACACTAATACTCAGTCACAAAATATTTTCTTTCTTTCCTTTATTTACCAAAATTGTTTCTTCTGACTCAAGTTCCTTTCATTAATTTCTAGTGCAAGAATGAGACTCATTTCAGTACAAGCACATGGTTGATCTAGTACATGAATGAGATATCTTTAGTAAAGGACTTGGATTTATAAGTATAATAGAATATCATCCCTTCTGTTCTTTTTAAAGAACTAGAGTCTTGATTACAGGAACATATTTCATTTTCCAACATTAATTTCAGATTGATTGCAAGGCATGCTTTAATTTTTCTATCAAAGTTTGTGACAAGTATTTTTCTTGAGTGAATCTAGTTTCTAGAATGGTGTGGTGTCATCATATTAACCAGTGAAAGTTGTTGAATTCCTTCTTTGGAATTTCTAGTGCTACACCTCTAAGTTTACAAACTCCCAGATTGATAATTAAATGTTAGGTTGTTTATTACATCCAACATTTTGGTGCTATTGTCGGGGAGGCACTTAGGGTATTGACCTTGGTGACCTGTTGCATTTGGTTTTATTTTCACCTGGTTTCTCTTGCAAGTTTGTGTTCTTTAAATTTATTTCTTTCCTACATATCTTGGTCATTTGAACATTTTTTTCCAAGCGTTGTAAGAACCCCCTATATATACTAATCCATGTGATAACATAATATACCAGTTGGCTTGTTGAGAATAGGAAAATGGTACTTTGAGGAATCATTCAATGAGGAGTTTTGATGCTACTACACAAACATATAAATCATCCAATGAAGAACTCACAAGTGCAGAATTTAATATTTTTCTTGAACATAAAGATAACATTATTAAATCTTTGATTTTAAAATTGGATGAATTGCAAGAAGGACAAAAAAAAGGATGAAGAACCACTGTTGATCTATTGTGCCAATTGTATGAAGAAGCACTTCCTTGGAAAGTGTCCACTTAGTAGCCTAAAAGTTTGCATAATTTGTGAAGAGGTTCATGCAACAGAACATTTCCCATAACTGCCAGGATTACTAAAAGTACTCAGGAAATCAAGTAAGGAATCGAATAAATCGCCAGGTATAACTCAAAACCCATCACCATTTAATACTTGCAATAATGTTTATTATCCTAAGCAAGTTCCTCAACATATTTATAATCATGAAATAACATGCAAAAATTTTATTCCTCAAATTGAATACCTTACTTCATGGCCATAGTGACCCTCTCTTTGGACCTTATCCTCGAATCAAATATCCCCATGGCCTCAAGAATGGTTTGGAGCCTATTCCCTAGGGAAGTTTTTCATGCAAAATCAACAACAAAACCCACAATTTCCACATAATGCACCACCAATTCATCCTCCTCCATGGCCCCAACTACCTATGCAACCTTACCCTAATCCATACCATAACTGTTATCCTACTCCATACCCTAGCCCTCATCCAAACCCTAGTCCATATCTTAACCCAAACCCTAGACCGAGCCATAATCCATACCTTAATCCATACCCTAAACCTAGTTCAAACCCTAGCCCTAACCCTAGTCCACACCCTAATCCAAACCAGAAGGTTGCACAATAATTTAAAAAACCTATTCTTCCCGTTGACTCCCCTATTGAGTGTAATGATATATCTTCAAGGTCAGGGGAAAGGGTGAGTTTGGAAACATCTCCTATCACTATAAAACATTCACCCTGAGAATATCTAATTCAAAGACCATTAGAGGAGAAATATTTGATTGAAACCTATTCTGAAATTGTTGTTGAAACTCAAAACCCTAAAATTTCCCTTAACCATTCTTGTCAATATGAAAAGAAGATATTTGAGCCTAAACTTGAGGGATTTTTCTTTTGTCTTTCACCATATCCTTCATGCCTCCAAGGGAGTGATTATCAAGTTATGGAAGATTTGTACAAGTTGGAGAATCATAAATATGTGGATCCCATTGAATCTTGGTTTCAAGCAGTCATCAGCACACCTTATTCCCTCATCATTCAACAACTCTTGGTACCATATCAATTAAAGAAACTGGTTTCTCATACTCTGGTATGTGTTGAAGCTTATTCTTTAAAACTGAGTGTGAGTATATTTAGCATTTTGTTACGCACATGGCTACATTGGAAGTACTCCTACACTTGAAGGATATCTTCCTCTCTCTAAATTAGGGTAGGGTAGTATAAGAGCAATGAATAAAAATGTCATTTGAAATAAAATTGTTAAAACAACACTCTTGAAACTGCAATTCTTAAGGCACAACTATTGGAATTTCTATCATTAAGCACTCTTGTGGTAAGACTTGTCAGAAGAAATTCACTCTTAATGCCTCATATTCTATAAAGTGACTTTAATTGTTGGTTGAGATTAATCATTGGGTCAGTTAGGGGGATTGTTATTGTTATATTTAATACTTTCCATTCATAAGCTTAAAAACTTACTTTTGACCTATTCATTCTAATAAACTGTCATCCAAGAAATCATTTCAAGTTTCTCTTTGAAGGTATTGATGAAAAGCCTCCTATGGTGGACCACTCCTATAAAACCCTAATGAGCTCTCATGAGAACCCTAGCACGATCAAGTCAAGGAATCTTTCAGTCATTATTCGAGATGTTTTCTTTAAAATGAGTCTTTAGGGTAGAAGGACCAACCAGTAAAGATTAGTAATTAAAATATTTTCATGCCATCCTGTGCTCTTAAGGAGCAGAATTGCCTCCCCACCTATTAAGTAACCTATTTAAGGTTAATTATAATCAAAGTTTCTTTTTAAATGATTAATTGAGGGATGGGAGGTCTCATTATGAGTTGACCTAACATGATCATGGGTCCTAACGAGAATGACATTACCGTTACAAGTCACCAAGCCAGGGTAATGGATTTCAGTTGAAAAGCTGGAAGACAAGGGGTCTCATCACAAGTCGGCTTGTTCATTCTTGTTAGTTCTTGTGAATGGCATTGTTGTTAGCTGGTTACCAAGCCAGGACAGTGACCTTCAATTAACTTCTAAAAAAATGTAAATGCTTTTAAATGACCCTGAATATATATCTAATAGATGGGACACATACATTTCATGGGGTTAAAAGGCATCCCTGTCGAGGCTATAGACGCCTACTGGTAGCAGGGCCATGCTTGTGGTATTAAAGTTAATTTTACACTATGATTTACCTGGTTGTTTTTGTCTTTCCCTGAACTCATTATCATATCTCTCTGAGAATGGCTTTAAGATCCTTTCAGTAATGTGCTTTGGAGTTCTATCTTTCAAAAATAATTTGGTTTTTATGGATGTGGGGCCCTTAGTCCATGTGATTCAATTTGCTTGAACAAGAGGAGCTTCAGATATATGCTTGGGTAATGGTGATATGGTCATTCTGGGAAGGTATCATTTTGTCATATTCTTTTCTCTCTATTTCCATCCATTTAATACCTTGGCTTCCAAATAGTTTCACTTCTATTTATAATAATGAGGCTATTTAAAGTGAAAACTTTCTTATTTGGATTACTCTTGAGATGCTTTGTGGAAATTTTATTGTTGGCTATTTCATTATGAAACTATCCTTGCAGTTTAGTATTTTTATAATATCTTTGGTATCATATTTTGTTGGAATAAATATTAATGAATGAGTAATCCAACATGAAATAAACCAACATATATCTCCATTGTCAAGACAATCATATATAGCAAGAAATCTTGCAGGGATATTGAAATCTTGTTTTTTTTTGCAAGGGAGCGACAATACAACAATTGATTTGCTTGCATGGGGACATGCAAGATGATCGGCATGGGGGATGTTAGGCTTCTGTTTTGTCTTGTTTTATATCCATTTTTATTCGGAAATCCCTCATGATTTTGTTTATATTGTATGGTTATTTTCGACATTTTGTGCATTCTTAGAAACGATAAAGTAAATATTTATTATGTAACACATTTCCCTTGTTTTAACAAGATTTGAAATTTAAGCCATTATTAATGATGGCTTTTGTGTTTGCAGGTTTAAACATGGTCAATTACCTTCTTACCTATATGGAAATGGACCTTGATCATGCGCTCACCTCTCTGTACTATAAAAAAGGTTCCTACACCACACATCGAATTCCTGCACCAATTCAGTTTTTACAGCATTCCTGCACCAATTTGGGACTTTCATATATTGACACATTTATGGGAAAATATGGAAGAGGTTTTTGTTCAAAATTTTGTTTGAACACTTCCACATGAGTCATGATACACCCAGGTCATATGGATTTATATTTAGGAAATAATTAATGTTTCGGCCCCGAATTCGTAGCAGTTTCCAAACTGTTGATTTCCTCCTTGATTGTCATGCTGGTTATAGTGAAACTTAAAGTTATGAAACATGGGTATTTTTCCTAGCATAGGAAATTAAGTACTACGTGGGCCATTTTCCAAAATTCGTAATGGTTAACAAGATACGAAGTGTTCTTTGGAGGTAGTTTCTTAAAAATACCAATTTTTCCATAATTCCGTAATATGCCTAGATTTGGAAAATTCATTTCAAATCTACATTATTTCAATGGGGCAATGGTTGTACTAATATTATATTGATGAGAATTAGTTTGGATTCAATCCCCATATTGTTTGCAAAGGAATGTCTTGTCTAAAGCCAAATTTGTCATGTAAAAATATTATAAAAGAAACAAGTTATGCTAGAAAGGAGAGGAGAAAACTAGTTATTGTACTTCCATGATGTAGGATCAAGTTTAGGGGGGCCTTCCCCCTTCCCTATGATCAGTTGGAGGCTGGATTCGAAACTTTGATGTATATTTGCAGCAAACGTTCAAGTTAATCTTAAGAGTTATGCCAGTTTATCAATTTCTAAGTTTAAGTCTTATGTGAATGAGTTGTTTGTGTATTTGATTTCCCAAATTTCATAAAGGGTTGTGTATTTGATTTCAAAAATTTCGTAAAGGAAAACAAGTTGGTTGGCTAGGGCCCAGCCAACCCAGCTCGTTCTCCCTCTATCTATAAGGTGTGTTATATATATATTTTTATGCAGGTTCAGAGCAAGAAGTATTTCATTTTATTAAGCTAACAGATCTATGATGTCTTCATAAATTGTGTGCTACTCAGATCCGAGGTTTGATAGTGTGGGTGTGTTCATCTATTTAATATTACTATAGTATTTCTTTCCTTTGATGCATTTCATGAACTCCTTTCTGCAAAGGTGTGTTTCAAGTGTGTTTTAATCCTGCAAGTGTGAGTTGTTTCGACAAGAGTGTTTATTCCTGCAAGGCAATTTATTTCCTTTACGCAAGTGTGTTTCATTTCTGAGTACAAGTTTGCAAGTATTCTCGGCAAGCAAGTTTGACTTAGGATTGATTCGTTAGTTATATTTCCCTGAGTTTGAATGAAACCTTATTCACCTTGCAAGGATCTGTAACTATGTCTACTTCCCTATGGGAATAGCCTAGTTGAGGACTAGAATCCATTGTGGGACCCTTTGAACTAAAACCTCCATTTGAGAAAGGAACAGATCTGGTTTATATGGTGACAGTCATCTAAAAGAGAAGGGATGCTTTGATTCTTAGATTAGATGTTCATGCTTACATGAAGAAGCTTTCTGTTGCAATAGAGATTTCCTTTGATTCCTGAAGTGCTTTTGCTTTTGAATGAATAATAGAGGAGTCTTGTGATTATGTGTGATTTATTCTCTTCTCTGATTTACTTTGCAATCAATTCATAGTTAGCACCCTTTACATTTCATGCAAATGGTTTGGAAGCTTGGTACATGAATATTGGTTCTCTAGTTTTGGAATATCTGTCTCGGTAGAGGAATCGATACCCTGGTACGGGAATAGTGCACTTGGGTACAAGAACCCAAAATCCTAGTATTAAGTAAGGTTACTCGGTGCAGGAACCGAGTATACTTCTGGTACTATAACTTCATTTTAGTACAAGAATATCGTTCTAGTATAGGTACTCTGTTCCAATGCAGGAACGTTGTTACCATGCATGAATGTAGATTCAGTCCAGGAAGGAAAATTTGTAATAGAGACAAATGTACCTAAAATTCTAATTATTTCTTTGTCTCTTAACAAACCGATAGCCAGTCATGAAATATTTTCTTTCTTTCCTTTATTTACGATAATTCTTGTTGCTGATTCAAGTTCCTTTCATTAAGTTCTAGTGCAGGAATGAGACTCATTTCGGTACAAGCACATGGTTTCTCTAGTACATGAATGAGATATCTTTAGTAAAGGACTCAAATTTATAAGTATAATAGAAGATCATCCCTTCTGTTCTTTTTAAAGCACTAGATTCTTGATTACAGGAACATATTTCATTTTCCAACATTAATTTCAGATTGATTGCAAGGCATGCTTTAATTTTTCTTTCAAAGTTTGTGAAAAGTATTTTTCTTGAGTGAATCCAGTTTCTAGAATGGCATGGTGTCATTGTATTAGCTAGTGCAGGTTGTTGAATTCCTTCTCTAGCATTTCCAGTGTTGCACCTCTAAGTTTACGAACTCCCGGATTGACAATTAAATGTTAGGTTGTTTATTATGCCCAACAATCACTAGGCCAATGGCTTTACCGTGATCCACAGTCAAGTTAAAGGACCATTAGGCCATGTGCTCTATCATTAAGAGATCCACCTCACTCAGCTTTGAATCCATCCGGTAATCTAGCTCAACCAAAACATGAGAACCCCATCACACCATGGTTATCCAGAAATGGAAATGCTAGGCCGAAAACACTGTTACACTTGGGAAAAATCCATTCCATAACAGCAAAATAACCACATGCAATACCATACATGCCAAATCTACAAGGAAAATACACATGAAAATTGATACCTGCAAAGAATATTGTTGTAGCTGCTTGATCTTGCCTTTCCCTAATTGATTTTTGCTTCCTCTTGCCTTCTTTGCCTTTCTTGATCCAATGCCAAAGTTCTCCAAGAAAACTCTAAGTGTCCAAGAGTGAGAGAGAGAGAGAGGGAATAATGAGAGAGCTCCAAAACTAAACTAACAAAAAGTTACCAATTAGTCCTCAGAAGCTTTTTTATGAATGAGGCCTCTATTTTCTTCATTTTCCATTATTTTTCTTCATTTTCCTCCTCACATGAAACCTATGACCTTTCACCTCCTTTTTCTCCTAATTTCCATTGTTTTCATAAATAAATGTGCCAAAAATTCCATTTTACCTTTCCAAAGCCTTAGCCATTTCCTTTTCCAATTTCCTTAGCCATTTATGAACCGACGAACACCCACACTAGGATGTTTGCCCAACACTCATCTTGGAATAAGTGTCCCATCAACCGTGGTTATTATTTTTGCTTTATTAACTTTTATTACATGGAATTTTCACCAGGGCTGTTACATAACCCTCCCCTTCGGGGGACACTATCCTTAGTGTTCAACCGCACCTATACCTCAGCAAAACCACTTAAAAAAAACATACTTCCCATGGAGCTTTATAACATAGCTCATGACGATATTTACATCCATATACATATGTACATATACTAAACATCACCAAAACATATACTAAAACATATACCAAGACATGTACCAAAACATCATACCAAAACTTATTTTCCTCAACCGGAAAACAAGGAAGGATACATAGCCTACATCTGATATGTCATCTCCCATGTAGCTTCATCGGGCCCAAAGTGCTTCCATTTCACCTTAGCTTTCTTGATTGCTTGGTTCCGGAGCATGAACACTTTTTTCTACAATATACATTGAGGCTCCGATTGGAATTCTCCATCTGGTTCCACCTATAATACAAACTAGTTAATCACATGATCAACATATTTAACATACTTATTAAGCAATGGCACATGGAAAAAATCATGGAATTTCACTGTCAGAGGCAATTCAAGTTGATAGGCTATTGGCCCAATCCTCTCAATGATACTGAAGGGTCCACAAAACCATCGTGCTAGCTTGGCACATAATCTAATCTGTAAGGAGCTCTTCTTCGGTCTGATGTGCGAGTACACCTATTCCCCTACTTGGAACTCCTTGAAAAACCTATTTTGATCTGCATAGCTATTTTGTCTATCATGTGTTTCCTTTATATTTTTCTTGATTACATGCATTTAATGCTCCATGTCTACCAACATATTTGGTTCAATAAGTACCTTGTTCACTGGATCACTCCAGCTGATGGGAGTATTACAACTTCATCCATATAATGCCTCAAAAGGACCCATCCTCAATGATTCCTAATAACCATTTTTGTATGTGAAATCAACCAAGGGAGCATATTCCTCCCACTTCTGTTGTTGATGCATCACATACATCCTCAACATGTCCTCCAATATCTTGTTGACCCTCTCTGTTTGTCCATCAGTTAGTGGATGATAAGATGTACTAAAGGCCAACTCTGTGCCCAAACCTGCAAACAACGCCTTCCAAAACTTGGAAGTGAACTTTGCATCCCTGTCTGACATAATCTTCTTTGAAACACCATGAAATCTGACCACATCTCTGATGAATACCTATGCTACATCGCTAGCTGAGAATGTAGACTTCACTAGAATGAAGTGTGCAACCTTTTTCAACCTATCCACAATAACCATGATGGAATCATGTTGTCTCACTGTCGGGTGTGGTTTTTTACCTTTCTTTTGCACATTCTTTCCGTAGTTTTGACCTTTCTGTCCTCCAGGCCTATGACTTTACATGATCAAATTCCCTATTTTCTTACCTTTTTAACCTATTCTACTGTCATGTTACTTTGTTGTATTTTACCAAATAATACGAGGCTTTATTCCTTTTTGTGGCTAACTGGGAGAGTATTGAAGAAGTATTCCTTTTTGATGCAATGACATCCCGAACCACCATTCACTCGATGTTGTTACGCTGAAGCTAGAAAATGTGGGTACTATTCCACATAACAGCTGTCAGCAATAGGGATTGTTTATTTTTAAAGCAACAAGACCCAAGCAGTTGCAATCGTAGTTGATGTATATTTGTATTTAGCAATAGGTTGTAACTACTTTTATTTTTTATCATCACAAGAATCGTGAGATTCTCATGACTGATCTGTTTCTAATTTCGGGATGTAATAACTATAAAGGAACTCGATTTTTCATGTACAAGGACACGGCATATAGAAAAGCTTGTTACTCTGCTTCTGTAATTCTGAGTTTATTTTTAATATCAATCAGCACAGTGATGTTGTTACTGTTCTTCAACTGATTCGTTAATCACTTTTGTGTTATTCCTGCGCCCAGCTGAGGAGGAAGGGCCCTCCTCTTTGGTAGGGATTGCAGTGATAGAGGTAGTGTACATTCTAGTTTAGTCAATTGATTTATGGTTTCTCGTTGTTGCTATACAAATCGTGGGTTACATTCACTGTTGTTTCCATTTATATTATGTTGTTACACTGAGTTAATCAACAGAATGGTAGTAACCAACTGGAGTAGATATTAGTTCCTGTGTGGCGTGCCCTTGCTTTGATAGCTACGAAGTGTGATTTAATTTTGTAGAGTGTTTTTATGTCTACATGCATGGTTTGATTTAGCAATTTAGATCAGTGACATCCTTTATTGTTTTCTGCATTTTCTTATTCTTGGCTGGAGTGTATCAACACAAATAGTGCAAACTCCATTGAAACATCAAGACCTACCTTGGGTTGACAATTAAATGTTGCAGTCTCAGTTAATTAAGATTGATTAAAACAACACTACACTCACTGTCCTCGGAAATCATGTGATAAATTCTATGGAAATGACCTCCCATTTCCACTCTGGAATCGCAATCGGTTGTAGTAGTCCACTTGGATGCTTACACTCTACTTTTACACTCTGACAATCAAAACACCTGCATCCCTCTTCAGGTTTGGCCAATAATAAAATCTCTTCACTGTTGTTAGTGTCTTTTGATAACCCGAGTCACCCGAATATGGTTTCACATTAAACTCTCTCAAGATCACCTTCTTGAGCTCACTACTTTATGGCACATATATCATGTCTCTGAATCTAACCAATCTGTCTGTCATAATACAATAGTCCACATCCTGTGCACATGTACCTATACCTGTACCACTACATGTACTTGTACCTGTACCTATACCAGTACTCTGATGCAACTTGTGCACAATCTCCATATACCTGACATCCCGCCGACTTTCCTGCAAGATCCTATCTTGTAAGTCTATCCCATAGGAGCTCATAACTGCTAAGTGATTTACTTGTACCCACTTGCTAAGAGAATATGTGACCCTACTCTCCTTCCCTTTGATGTACATGATCTCGAAGTCAAACTCATTGATTGTGGCCAATCATCTAGCCTGTCAGGCATTCAGATTCAGTTGGTCAAAAAAGTATCTCAACCCAATATGATCACTCATCAATACAAACTTACTGCCAAGAAGATAGTGCCTCAACATCTTCAATGCATGTATGACTGTTGCTAACTCCAAATCATGTGTTGGGTAGTTCTACTCGTGCTCGTTTAGTTTTCTTGACTCATAGCATACCACCTGTCCATCCTGCATAAGGACTCCATCAAGTCCTCTCTTGCAAGCATCTGTGCACTAGTGCATGTGTCAACAACTGTTTAAGCTGCTCAAAACTAGCCTCACACTCCTCAGTGCATTCAAACTTCTTACCTTTCCTCTGTAATGATGTGATCGGATAAGCAATCTGTGAGAAGTTCTTGATGAACCTCCTATAATATCATGCCAAACCCATGAAATATCTCACCTCATCCACATTATTAGGATCTACCCACTCCATGATGGCCCTTATCTTTTCTGGATCTACTGCAATTCCCTCCTTGGAAACAACATGTCCCAAGTAGTGTACCTCGGTCTGAAAGAAACTACACTTGCTGAGCTTAGAATACAACTAATGCTCTCTCAACAACCTCAACACTGCAACTAAATTCTTAGCATGCTCTTCCTCATTTTAGAATATACCAATATGTCATCAATGAACACAATAACAAACTTATCCAAATACGGGCGCAACACACTATTCATCAAGCACTTAAATGCAATTGGAACATTAATCAAACTGAATGGAACTACAATAAACTCATAATGCCCATACCTGGTGCGGAAATTTGTCTTGTAAATGTCCTCCTCTTTGATGTGTACCTAGTGATATCCTGGCATGCTACACAACATTTTTTCACTATCCCTATACTCCCCATCCACGATCATGGAGTACCTCTACAGTGAACTCGACATGCTTTCCCATCATGAAGAAGCTCCCAGTATGTCCCTCTTCATGAGTAGAATAGTTACCCTTTGCATAATTTCCCAACAATCTTCCTTTTATCCCAGTTTACAAGACAGGCGCTACTAACCAGTTTCCCCCTCACGCCAATTTGTAGAGATTAAAACCATCCCTCACGTCGTATGGAGTGACTGAGCCCTTTTCCAGTCATGCTGATCCTCTTTTGGAAGGTTTTTTAAATATGGAGCCAAAGCTTCCATGTCTAGAAGCTTCATAACAGAAGTTTGGTAGATGGTTGCGCCAGATGGAGCTGAGGAAGTCAGTTTGGGCTCCTTTCCCATATTAGGATGGAACAAACTCAAGAGATAAGACCTTCTCCCATGATGAGAGGAACCACCTCCCATCCATCCAAGATGTATAAACCTCTCTTTTTCCCAAGCAAAATCTAGTTGGAGTTTTTAGTTTTTGGAGTGAGTTTGAATGATCAGCAAGTCATCTATATCTTGTACCTTTCTAATGTATGTTTGAGGGAGAATAGTGTGTTTTTGGTTTGGTTTGAGACTAGAGGGAAGAGGCCTTAAAAATTCCATTGTTGGGGCTATCCATGAAGTGCTAGCAGAAGTGTGGGAACCCAGATACATTGGAGGAGACCAGCAACATCAAGGCACCAGTTGTAATCTCTTTCTAATTTATATAAATGCAACTATTGATTGATTTCCTACATGAAGTGTCATTTTACATCTTTATGGCTTAATGTTCCTTGACCTATTAAGTAGGCTGAATACAATATTTTATGCTATCACGTTTGTTGTTTTTGTTGTTTTCTTATTTCAGGTATTCAAAGGAAGGAAACAGAAGATATTTGGAGTGAGGAAGAAGGATCATCACCAAGTGGAATAGCGTTCTAAGAGGTAGGCCCTCTTAATTGATTCTAGCTTAAGGAGATTTTCATAGATTGTTTGTTTGTGGCTAGACCCAATCTCTCGGGTTAGAGGAATTTTTTGTGTTCGCACTGAGAATTTACCTACACCATAAATTGGCGACCATACTGGGGAGCCAATCCTTCTATTTGATTGATTGTCATTTTATGGTTTTTTGTGAAATTTTCTAGTATCACCACTTCCCTTTAGTGTTCTCTGCTTTGCTTGGTTTACTCCTCTGAGCCAGAAATTTACAGTTGCAAGTCTGGTCTTAGCCATTGAAATTTTTTATTTTTTTCCTTGAATCTGCGGTCAACGCGTATATTTTTCTTCCAGTCGCGCTGATCAGCATGATTTTCTCAAAAACAGTCATGTTGACTCCCTTCTAGCACTTGTTGTCAGTTAGGAAGTCGGGCTTATTCTTGTAGGTGAAGATCAGGGTTTACCCTAGATCATAGCGAGTGTTTCTTGCCCTTCAGATTTATGTCTCTTAGCTTGTTTTGATTGTGTTCTCCCTGACTGGAAAGCTCTTTTAGCTTGGTTTGTATGCTTGTCTGATTTGCATTTTCTTCACTTGTTTTCTTGAGTTCTTGGATGGTTTATAACCCTAGGGCATCTAGGTCGTCATCCATTCACTTGTTTGTGTGCTCAGAAATTCAAGTCGATAGTCGAAGTTTCTCCTTGCATTTCATTTGATTAGTCCTTTTGTTGCTTTGATTTCCATTTAACAAGTTTAAAAAGTTTCGTTTGTCGCTTGAGTGTCTCTTTTCAGGCATAGATCACATTGCTCATCTTGTTATTGGTTGGATTTTTTCTTCATTGGTTTGAAAGGAATTCTCTTTTGTGCTTTATGTTTTCTTGTGATTGATTGTATTGGAAATGTTTCATTGAAGTGAGAAGTGTTTGTGAAAGATTCATTTTGTCATTTCATTGAAAAATACATAATTCTAGTTTTCTGAATCAATATGTTACATTAGTTAGCATCATTGAAGGCTAGAGTTGCATTATCACTTGCATTGGAAAAGAAATAAATTCTCTTTACTAGTGAAAGGGCTACTTGAAGTGCATTTGATAGGAAAGTTAGGAATTGGAAAAAGAAATTTCATCATTTTGTTTTCAAAAGCGAAACAGTGAAGAAGTCATTTTTCTTTCAATTGCTTGTTTTTTTGCATTTGAGTGTGTTTTCTACTCTCATTAATGTAGACAATTCATTGAATTGAAAGGGACTTGTCTCATTTAGCTGCATATAGGTGTTTTTTGAGTCACATTGATAAGGCCTGAAAACCGAGACATAATTTCAAGATAAACTCTAAAATGTACTCAATTAACCTAAGGCACATTTGAAATCTAACAATCACATTTTAGAAGGTCTAAGCTAGAGACGTGTTCCGACGTCTTAAAACCTAGTAGTTGTCGTTCGCTTCGACACTAGACAGCGCTAGTACGGACTTGTGCTCCCCGTACCATCGAGTATATAAAGGGAGACCCCACTAGGTTGCAATCCTTTATCCATAGGAAGTTGAGTCTACCGCCTTGTAAACATGATACACCGAACACAGCATTCGGGGAGATTGCCTGCCTATACTTCTCGATTCGCCGAGAGGTATTCTACAGTTCACGGTTACCTGGTAATCCTTTTTGCTTAGATCATTCTGAGTAGTCATTTTTATATTTTTGACTCCCTAAATATAAAATATCACCCAAGAACTTGTCCTTTCAAGATCGTTTCAAACTGAAAGTGATAGAGTCACCTTTGCTTCTTTCTCGACTCTTAAAACATGAAAGAGCACCAGTTTGTTTTTGCGTCTTAAAAAATTGTTGCTCACGGTCTTATAACATCCATGTTAGTCTTTTTTAGACCACATCTTGAGTATGCTTTTAAATACATTTTAAATCCCTTGAAATCAATCTCTTTTCTAGTTATTTGAGACAAAATCATCGTGGCTGAACCAAGTGGTTCGCCTAGTTCCTCTTCCTCTCCGCCATTTGAAAGATTGTATGAGGAGCCTTTTCCTGAATTGCCACAGTCACTTGATGACGAAGGTGTTGAGCTTAGAATTATTCTGAGTATTCAACCTTTGTCATCTCGACCTCCCCCTTCAGATACTAGGTCACTTTCTGACATTAGCTCAAAATCTCTGGATAATCCTATCCAGACTCCTGAGAGTCTACCAACTTCTAAAGGTCAGCTTGGACTGGTTGTTTATCCTCTAAATCCTTTGCTCGATCCTATTGTGATATCACTGCAGCATCCATACAGTATGTATGATCAGCCAGGTATTCCTTTGGAATTATCCCCTCAAACATCTTTGATAGTTTATCATCATCTGTTTTCACCAATGGAATCAGAAGGCAAAATCCCAGTCTCCTCTCCGAGTCACTCGGAGGTTTCCACTTCATGCACAGTTGAGGAGTAGGAATATGCTTTTCCTCCTAAAGGTTTCCCTTACATGGGAATCATTCCGACCAATGTTCATCTTGAGTTACCGTGTAATTATGTGACTTTAGCTCAGTTGGTTTTCGGCATGCCTACTGCCTCTCTCAACATGATTTCGGTCAAGTCTGATCCTTGGGTCATTCCTTCACAGGATCTTGTTGATTCGTGGGGCGAGGTAATGTCATTGAGTCCCACCGAAATTGATTACGTGGAAATTGTTTCAGCTTCACCTTCAGTATCCTCTGATCATCCTCTTTCGAGTTCATCCCTCGACGTGTTTTCTCATTCCTCGTGGCTTGGTTCTAGCCCAGCGGTCATGTCCATGTGTCTTGAGAAGTTCTCTTCCCCACTGACTATTGACATGTCAGTTTTTCCTAACATTGTCAAGATCTTTCAACTAAGGGCACCTTTATCTCTTCATAGATTCAGGTTTTTACTCCCTCCCTGAGTTTTTACCAATTGCCCATTATTGTAATGGGGTTGCCATCTTCTAACTCGTAACCCTCCCTCGCCCAGGGGGCATGGGGGCACAGCCTTATATGAGTTCTACTCTATTATTTGGCTGAGTCGATGCTTACTTGTCATGTGAACGATAAAACTCTAGTTTTCCTCCGTGTTGATTGATCACCCGAGTCTGGTAATGGATTCTCTCAACAAGTACTATGTGTTACAGATCCATTTGGGCATATCACTCCCATCATCTAGATCAGTGATTTAGGGCTCATCAAACCCTAATTTCAGTTGCTACATGCCCTAAACAAGTCACCCTTTTGAATGCCTCCTTCCCAAACAGTTTCATGGCCTGAAGACATCCTGAAATAACCTCTAGAGGGACCAGCATAGGTAGGTCCATGCAAGGGTGCTCTGCAAAGCACTTATGCCCACTTTGACCTGCGCTAGGCGAGATTAAGCAAGAAACTTGCTATTGATGTATGTAAGCCTCAAGGTACTGGAAGGGTGTTTCTAAGTCAACTTCTTGGATAATGTGTTGATGTCGACAAGAAGTGACTCGTCGTAGGAGGGCATTGATGTATCCCACATCAATGACACGAAATGAGTGTAATGATTTTGGAGATGGAATTTGATGGACGACACAAGGTTTAGGAATTGCGGTCATGAAAATGAAGTTTTATGGTATTGCAAAGGATGAATTTTAACTAGATGACTTCTCTTGAACATGTCGACAACACTGAAATAAATTGGTAGAATTGACCCAAAACAAAGTGATGGATGGTATGATAGACCAATGGTATGATAACCATCAAGTTGATAACCCAACCCAAGTAGTCATAGTGATGAAGTGAAAGTGTCATGTTCAAGAGTGACCTGCTATCATAAAGTGGTTTTCCACTTTGTTACCAGGAATAGTGTCTATGCATAACTGCTAATCCCACTAAGGCTGGTAGCTACCTTAGAAACAAACAAACTAAAACTACTTTTGTTTTCCTTTATGAAATATAGATGAGAGAAGAATAAAGGAGACCAACCTCTGTCTTGCACTTGGTTCCTTGCTCGATTCCTCTCTCTTCTGATAGTCCTTTGCTACTTGTTTTCGTACCTAGCTTCACAGAATACCTGTAGAATCAAAGCAGCATAACACTATACGAGAACATGGATCTATTATCATAAGAAATATAGGATCAGATGTATATTAACCACACAAATGCATAAAACATCAATCACACAAGTGTATGGAGGAAAACTTGAATAGTTTTATTGATAATCAAGAAAGAGCCAAGAGAATTACAACCGATTGTTCTGACCCAGCATCATCCTCTCAGCAAGTAAGCCCTTCTTCACCTCATGAAAATCTTAGATCACCCAACACTATGATGTTATCTCAAGAAACCAACAACACTTCCTTACAAGATGCAAAATTCCAGCCTCTGGATCTCTGGGATGAGGGATCCATATATAGATGTCTGCAAGGGAGGTGAGTCAGCTTGATATTTGATTAGTGTCTTCCCTCTGATAGTTCTTGATTCCACTTGGAGATTGATGATCTCTTACTCATCCTTGGTCGAATTCAGAGAGGCAAGTGTCACAAGAGAAGTTTCTGGAAGATTCCATGCTTCTCCACCTTGCGGATTGACCCTGCCATTTGTCCCTTCTCGCCCATCACACCCCATAGAAGGGCTTTTTGAAATGCAACACACCTATTGTGTGTATTTAGGTGGGATGCAACGCACTTTGCCTATGGAGCAGGTGAAATGGTCCAGTTTTGACCAGTTCTGAGTAGTTTTTCATGGAGAACTTCTGGGAGATGCTGTAATCAGTTGACCTTGTTCTTTTAGGGGTTGGAACAACACCTTTAGGGACTTAGGAGCCCTTGGTTTATGTACATTTATGCTTGGGGTTGCAGTGCCCAAAAATGTCTATAATAGTTGCCCCCTAAAGCATGAGGTCGTTAATCTTTTGATGTCGGGTGAAATGCTTTATCATGAGGATCCGAAGTTCTTTCAAGCTGGAAGGAGACCTGTAATAAGATATAATACAATACATTATCTTCATTTTATCTTCATGATCTAGTTGAGACGGGCATTCCCATGCTCAGCTTTATAAATTCATTTTCATGTACATAGGACAGACAATCGTCTGAGTGTAGACTGATGATTCTGGTAGAGCCATCATCCCTTAGATTGGATGATTATCTGTGCAGCAATGATGCACATTTGATGTCTTTATTTTCCTGAATATATATCACAGCCCGGATGGATGAAACTAGATCCGGGGTCTTCAATCTCGTTCGATCTTCACTCAAAGTACAAGTCGATCCATGTGAGAGATGTTCTGGAGTCGAACATGGGAAGACATCGCCTGATTACCAACCAATGATGTAAGTTGTTAACAAGCGCGAGAGGAATCACCGATAATGATAATGATCCTCAAGGTGCTGTAGTACAATTCACGTGGTGTGAATAAGGGACTTGGTGTCGAACACCACGTAAAATCTTTCAGTCGAAGGTCATTGATGTAAACCTGTCACCGGAAGTGGGAAACTTGCCATTGAGGCATGCAAGCTTCAAAGTACTGAAAGGGTTGTTCCTAGATCGACTTCTTGGATAATGAGCTGATGTCGACAGGAAGCGATCCGTCATAGGAGGGCCTTAATGAATCCCAAATCAATGACACGGAACGGAGCAAATGATTTTAATGTAGGTGAAAATGATATGGTGATATATGGTTCAGGGTGGCGGTCATGAAAGAATGGAGCGAAAATGTATTATAGTGGGTGAGACATAGGTGAATTCTCTGAGCGACTTCTCTTGAATATATCGGCAACACTGACATGATGGATTGGTAGCATTAACCCCAAATGTGGATGGTGTGATGGAGCCATGGTGATGTGACCAGTGAATGGAACAACCCAACCCGACTTGGATGCGGAGTGAAAGTGTCATGTTCAAGAGCGACTTGCTACCAACAAAGTTTCTTCAAGTTTTCTTCCCAATTTTTCCCCAGTCATTGCTGACCAGTACCTCTTTATTTTTTTCAAGCTTGAGGAGGATAACATATGCTTGTTCTATAATTTTCCCTTCGGGAAAACCCATCGCTATGTTTTAACGAGCCTAGCGATAGCGAAACTCGTTCTTGTCTGTTATGGACAAGTTTGTCTCTATTAGGTTTTAACGAGTTTAACGACAAAGATAACTCGGTCCTTTTCAATTTTAGAGAGTCTGAAAAGGGACATAAAGGAAACTCCAAAAAATCCTTTTTCATCATCTAATCCCTTAAGTCCGAAAAAGTATAAAACAATACAGAAGGGATGAATTTTCGGTACTTTTAACGAGCCGAACAAAACAAGCGCTCGATCTTTTTGTGTAATAATCCCTCAGGTCCAAAAAGATTAAAATCTAAAGGAGGGATAGCACTTCCGGTTGCTTTAACGAGTTGGAGAGGCCAATAGCTTGGAAATCTTTTCATATTTTACGAGTCAGTTGAAAAGAGCTTAAAGGAGACTCGTTTTTTGAGGAACGAGTGATAGGTTCGAGTAGCAGCTGATTCCACGTAAGGTTTGGAATCTTCCAATCAAGGCAGTGTCACAAGGATGGCTAACAAGATCACTCTTCGCAGCTGTTCCTCAAAAGGGGTAAACAATCAAGTGGAGGTGAATGATCGACCAATACAGAGTGGAGGTGATGATGAGAACACGACCAAAGTTTCAAAGGCTGAAGTACTACATTCATGATGGTTATTTACCGGAAATTGGCTCATTTTTTAATGAGCTTAAATGCTGGGGGAAACACTTGCTCATGGCTTATGTTTATTTTTTAACGAGCTTAAATTCCACGATAAAACTGCTCGAGGCGGGTTTATTTTTTAACGAGCTTTAACCCTGCGGTATCACTGCTCGTGGCAGGTTTATTTTTTAATGAGCTTGAACCCTGCGGTAACACTGCTCATGATAAGTTTGCATGCCCCCATCATAATAACGCAAATCGAGGTGCATGCCCCCCAAGCTTCATTGCATTCATCTCGGTGGTTGGAATGAAGGTTTACCTTCGAGATCTTCGAAAGACTCAACTTTGATTTTACGATATCGTAATCAAAGACTCAATTTGGAATGGGATCCATTTCATTTTTTAATGAGGTTGACACAGTAAAAGAACTATCCTCATAACTCCTTGTTTCATTTTTTAATGAGGTCGACACGAGATAAGAACCATCCTCGAAATCCATGGTATTTACAGTATTTGATAGAAACTCAAAAACTGAAGGATGATTAAGGTTGCTGGAATAATCTTCGTGGTAATCCGGAAGATGGGAGTGATGGTGGTAATCTTCCCATGGTGCCTCTCCTATCATCATTGATTGAATGATTCCTTCGTCTGTAGAATGTACATGCGACCAAGGATCTGAAGAGGTGCCATATTCCTTAGACCTATTTATCCAAACACTCGATGATCGTTGATTTGGGTTTGCCCCCCAGGCCAAGAAAATTGATTGCTACAATATTTCTAAAATGGCGATGATCCATGCTGACAAAATGTTTAGGAATCTTCTGAACCCATTAGATATAGAATATTTCATATTGTAGGTTTCCACTGTGGCCACTTCCACCAGATTACTTTGAGGCAGTAGGGCAAAAGTACCCATTAAGGCAGGGTCTTTCAGGAGGCCTACTCCAATATTTTGAAGCGAATGATTGCTTCCATGGATCATTGGAATGCTTCTCGTAACTTGTGAAATTTTGGGGAGAAATGTTTGTTGGTCAACGATTGTAATTCTTCCTTGGAAGGGAAATGCAATCTTCCTGAAGTAGGTCGACACAACTGCGGCCATGGCATATATCCAAGGCCTTCCCAGTAGGATGTTGTAATCGAGGTTTCTGTCAATTACTTCAACATCAATTTCTACTGTTTTGCCCCCCAGTTCAACTTGAAAGTTACTTAAAATCCCGTATGGAATGTATGATCATCCATCAAATGCTTTTAACATCATTGACGATCTCGACAAGGGTGGTGAACCTAAATTTTTCCAGCAACTCATCGACATAATACATGTAGATGCCCCCTCATCAATAATTGTTTGATGAACAATTTTGTTGAGGGCTTTCACTTGAATAAGGAAAGCTAGTTGAGCTGGTAACTGAGGGTGATATCCTTTATGATCAAAGGCCATAAGAATGGAATCCATTGGGTCAATCCCACCTTTTGCTGATAATAAATCTTGCTTTTGGGAGGGGCAATTTTGCGGTACCTCAAGTGTCGACATAGCGGACGACGATTGGGCCAAGTCCCCTACTATATTATAATGTTGTGATGCTCTGGCATGAGGATTAAATGTCGATTTGTGTACTACTCCCTTTGGCGACTTTATCGTTAGCTCAGGAATGATGGGTGGCACAACTTTGGTCGAAGTTGTTGTTGAACTACTAGGTTGATCTTTAGCCTTGTTGTTTGACAGCTGTGGATTCCCGTAATCTTTATTCCTTGTCAATATCAAAGCATCATTTTGGTGCTTCGAAACGAACAACATAAGTACTTGGGATCGGGAAGCATTGTCACTAGCAACCATATTTGTTCCTGGATTCGGAAACGGATCAATTAATACTGCCGAGGATTTTGTATTCTTGAAGAATTTTCTAAGCTCAGCTTTATATGGAAAATCTGATGTCCAGTGATCCTCATCGCATATAATGCATGGATTTTTTGGTTTCCTATTTCCAGTAGGGTTTGTAGAAGATTTTTTAGGTGATGATTCCACCTGTTTCTTCTTCTTCCCTTTGTTTTTCTTCTTGCCTCCTGGTTGCTTGGTTTCTTTGCCTTTATCAGTCGAGATGGCAATTACTTCCGAGGCAAGAAGTTCTTCTTTTGCATTTTGACTGGAAATCTTACGGGCCTTTTTAGATGTAGCCTTTTTCGATTTTGTGTCTGTCGCGCCAATCACACCATCGCCGGCGTGAGAGTCATTGTTTGATTTAGGAGGAGGGGGGACCGAAAATTCCAGTCTAGGAGCGTCAGGTATTTTATCATAGAGCGTGCCAGACTGAGTGTAAATCAAGTCTAAATATTTCGCACGAGCAATAACTTGCTCTTTAGTGACGACTCCTCCTTTTGCCACATCTTCTGTAATGGAAGGTAATAAAGACTTAATAAACCATTCAGCTAAAAGCTGATCAGGAACATACATTTTTACCATTCTACGACGACGTCGCCACTCATGAATATGATCGAATATGTGAGTGGCCGTTGTTTGCTTGAAATTGGTAAGAAGTTCCATTCCCGTTTCGTACCTTATCGGTAACTGAAAATGGGTTAAAAAGGTCGTGGCTAGGGTAATGAAGTTGTCAAACAAAGCTCTGGGTAATTCGATATACCATTTTGCTGCCGAAGCAATTAACGTCCTCTGAAAAAGGCGAAGCCTAATCGAATCATCATTTAGGGTGTTTGATGAACACCACAGATGAAAGGTCATCACATGATTCGACGGATCTTCACCCGGATTTCCATTAAATTTAGGAATATCTGACAGAAGTTTATGCGGAATCGCTGGCCACCAAGGGGTGTAGGCAATTGGTTCGTTTGTTAACCGATTTAGATGCGGTAACTCTAAAGTCACCACGAAGGGTAACTGTTGATTCAGGTTAGGTGAAGCATACCCAGGATAAGATGGAATCGCCTAAGCAGTTGGTCTCTGCATACTAGCATAATGCATTTGATGCTGGTAAGTTTGGTAAGGTTGATGGGCATAACCATTGTAGAATGGTTGATTTTGACCGTTTTGAATATACGGTTGCCCACTATTTGCAAAGATTTGTTGCTCAGATCCTTGGTATACTTGTTGGAATTGCAGTTGTTGGTATTGCACCAGCCATGGTTGCGAAGCCATGTGCTATTGTCCAATACTGACTGTTTGACCAAGATGAGGGGTAATTGTACCCGTTTGAGCCTGTGTCATTCCACTAGTTGGCGATTGTGGTTGAGTCGCAGGGCCAAGAGGCTATTGCATTACAACCTGAGAAACCTGAGGTTGGCATACAACAGGCAGCACTTGTACTTGCGACACTGTCACAATAGCCAGCGTAGTTGGTATATTTGACATAGGTAAACATTGTTGCATTGAATACACAACTCTTGGTTGTTGAGGTAGTATCGGCACCCAACCGCTAGATGTAATTCCAGCATAACCTGAATTTTGTTGTGAACTCCCGTATGGTTGTCCTCCCAGAGGAGACAATGAAAGGGTATATTGCCCCCCATACGGCGGTAATCCGGTACTTAAAGGAATTGTTTGCCCTTGAGGACCGGACTGCCCAAATTGACACCCTGAAGGATCAATTTGCTGAGACTCAACATAAGAGTTTCCAGATACTATTCCGGATGAACAAACAGGAACGGACCATACTGTCGAAATAGCCCCTGAGTGGGCCCCTTCTAGCGATTGAGAACTAGTTGGGACAGATGGTATACCGGCGAACATTGTTGGAGTGACAGCAGGAAGTTCTGCCGTCGCTGTGTCAGACGACACAATCCTAGATGTTGACGGTTGTTCAGAAATTTCTAGTCTGTCCAAAAGATTTCCTAGCGATTCTACAGGAGCTTCCGATGACGGTAGACTAATTTCTGATGAAGAAGGATACATAGTGATCCTGACTCCAAATTGTGATGGAGTACTAGATGGAGGATCCTCCACAATCTCTTCTATAGCAATTAGACCAGGTGGAAGAGGTAGACCATTTGGTCCGTAAAATATTTCTGGTGCCGAAGAAGGTATGGAATCTGCAGCGACAGATGCTTGGGGAATAACACCCTCCGAATCAGTTGTAGATGGAACTGGTTCAGTAACACAAGTGTTTACCCTCACACTAGGATTAGTGCTACTGTCCTTCGGTGGCTGTTGAACTTCTTCTGTAAAGGCAGGGATACCAGAAATGTTTGGAGTAACCAGAGTCTCTGATGGTGTTGGAACACTTGTTCTAACTTTACCAGGGGATTTGGAACCGGTTAAATGAGTTCGCTTTGTCCGTAATAGTTTCAATTCTGGAGACAAAGACGGTTGACTCGTAAGCCTCTGCGAACGATGGGGTTTCAATTGACTTTATTCCACAATTGCGGATTACTCGATCAATTAAAAATAAAGGGGAAGTATGTTTCTGAATTAGATGAATTTTAGATGCTTTGACACAACTTGTTTTTTCAATTTTTAAGAGTCGAGAAAAAACAAAAGATGAATTTAGTTGCCTTCGATTTTTAATGAGCCTGAAGTGACAAGTGCTCAGATGGACCTTTTCCATTAAGGAGTTTGAAAATGAACGAAAGGGACTGATCTGGAAATCTAGACAGAGGGATTACCAAATCAATCACAAAACTACAGAATACTTTTTACGGTACGGCAGTCAATCTTCCCGAATGCTGTGTTCAGTGCATTGTGATCGATAGGGTGGCAGACACGGCTTCCTATGGATAAAGGATAAAGCCTATTGTGGTCTCCCAAAATATACTCGACGGTACGTGGGAGCACAAGTCCGTACTAGCACTTATCGTCTCAAAGTGGAGGAATCACCCAACCAACAGTGAAAATAACAGTTACCAGGCTTTACGATGCCAGAATACGTCTCTAGCCTAGACTTCTAGATGTTGTGCCTTAGGTTCCAAAGCGATTTTAGATTCATTAAATTTATTTTATAGTTGATCTTGCTTAAGAAATTTGCCTTTCAGGTTCACCGCGTGATGTAGATGTACAATTCCTAAAATGCAATCTAAGATGATAAACAGTCGTTTAATCTTCTTTTTGCAAATGAAAATCCTAGCTACTAAGGAAAGAGAGATGGCATTCTTTCAACAAAGAGCAAAGAGCACACACTATATGCACTGTCCTAAATCAAACCAAAAAATAGTCTAAATGAAAATTCACGTGCATGTATTTGTTTTCATCCTTCGTAATGTGTGAATGATAAAAAGAAAGCTAATGCACAAATCTGAATTATTTTTCAAAGCGACAATTACTAACAAGCTTCTTTTCAAAACAAAATGAGGACAATGACAACACTTTGCGATTTGGAATTGAAAACTTGCTTTCGACACTAGAAAAACTACTAATTCAGATCAAATACAATAGTAACAGGGTAATCGACTATCAAGAACAATCAGATTCTCTTCTATGACTGAAAACGACACTTGCGACACTTTCAAATCAAGAAACGACAGTACAATTACGCTACTTCTTTGTAAAGGAGAACTGAAAATGACTCAAAAATACATAAAAACATTTACAGTTCTTTGCACAATGGAGGCGGAATATCAGCAAGGAAAGGGGTTTCAAACAGAGGTGTACTGACTACAGGCAGCAAAACTCCTGAATAGAGCTGAAAATAGTGAACACAGAAACCAAAATTTTAGGAACAAGGCCTTGTCTGATCAGCGCACCTGTAACACAGTGAAACTGAAATGCAACGCACCTACTACACTCGGGAAGTGCACTGCATTTGAAGTTCACAGAACAGACAGTGCGCTGGACCAGGGACGAGACTTTGATTGGATTCTGGGTCACAGTTTGCAGTTCAGTTCAGGGATTTAGGCCAAGCAAGTGGTAATCAGTAAATCAATCACAGGGGTAGATCTAAGGAGTGTTGTGGGGAAAAATGCCTATGCAGGACGATCCTATCCACCTAAGGTGTGACAGTGCCTTAGCAACAAACGAGTACAGCTATACTGGTTTCTTCCTTTATGAAATGTGAAAGAAGAGAGATCAATAGACTTACCGGTGTCTTCCGTTTGTCCCTCGATCCAATCTCCCTTCTCTTTGGGTGTTCACATCTACTTGCCTTCTTGCTTCTCCAGCTACGACTTCCTGCAAGATCACAAGAGAACAGCTACTTGCGATAAGAGAACAACTACTTGAGACAAGAGAAGAACACTACACAAAGACAGATGTTCACATTCATAACTAGTTTAGGATTAGAAATAAACCAAATACACTAATACATTCATACATCAAAATACATCAGCATATAGGAGAAACCAAGATAGCTTTATTGATGAATAACAAGGTTCAGGAAGAGATACAACCCAGAGGGCTCCAATCCAGCATCTCCTTCCCAGCAAATGGAATTCCTATCTTCAGCCCCTTCAAAGCATTAAACACCCAATGATTCCAGTCTCAAACCAACAGCAATTCTTTGCAATAACAAAATTCCAGCCCCTAGATCTCATGGAGGAGAGATCCATATATAGATGTTTGGAGAGAGGATGAGTCAGCTTGAGATCTGACTAGTGTCCTCTCCCTCTATCAGTTCTTGAGTCCACTTGGAGGTTCTTGCTTCCACTTGGAGATTTGGAACCTCTTACTCATCACCAGTCGAATTCCCTGAGGCAAGTGTCATTTTGGAAGCTTCCTGGGTTTTGACACCTTGAGAAATGAGCCTGCCACTTGTCCACTCTCGTTCAACGCAGGTAGCCTTTGTTCCAGTTGACATTCAACGCAGGTAGCCAGTGTTGGCTTTGACATTCAGCGCAAACAACTAGTGTAGCCACTGAAATGATCCTGAATTGACTTGTTTTTGAGCAGTTTCAGGTGGAGAACTTCTGTGAATTGCTGTGGTTTGTTAGCCTTGTTCCTCTAGGGGTAGGAACAACATGTTTAGGGACTTTGGATCCCTTAGATTATGGACATTTCATGCTCAATGCTGTAAGGCACAAAAATGTCTATAACAGTTGCCCCCTAAAGTATGAGGCTGTTTATCGGGCGAAATGCTTTATCAGGGGGATCCGAAGTTCATCCAATGCTGGGAGGAGACCTGTAATAAGATACAATACAATACATTATTTTTCATACTGCTTTCATGATCTAGCTGAGGCGGGCATTCCCATGCTTAGCTTTATAAATTCATTTTTTTGTACATAGAACAGACAATCGTCTGATGGTAGACTAATAATTCTGATGAAATTATCATCCTTTGAGTAGGATGATTATCTGCTGCAATGATGTACATGTCAATGTCTTTATCTTTCCTGAATATATATCGCAGCCCGGATGGATGAGACTAGATCCGGGGTCTTCAAACTCGTTCGATCTTCACTCTAAGTACAAGTCGATCCATGTGAGAAATGTTCTGAAGTCGAACATGGAAAGACATCGCTTGATTACCGGTCAATGATGTAAATCGTTAACAAGCGCGAGAGGAATCATCGATAATGATAATGACCCTCAAGGTACTGCAGTACAATTCACGTGGTGTGAATAAAGGACTTGGCGTCAAACACCACGCAAAATCTTTCGGTCGAAGGTCATTGATGTATACCTGTCGCCGGAAGTGAGAAACTTGCCATTGTGGCATGCAAGCTTCAAAGTACTGAAGGGGTTGTTCCTAGATCAACTTCTTGGATAATGAGCTGATGTCGACAAGAAGCGATCTGTCAAAGGAGGGCCTTGATGAATCCCACATTAGTGACATGGAACGGAGCTAATGATTTTAATGGAGGTGAAAACGATCTGTGACATATGATTCAGGGTGGCGATCATGAAAGGATGAAGGATAATGTATGGCAGTGGATGGGACACGGTTGACTTTTTCTGAACGACTTCTCTTGAACATATGGCGACACTGATACGATGGATCGGTAGCATTACCCCAAATATGGATGGTATGGCGAGACCATGGATGTGACCGGTGAATGAAACAACCCAACCCGATTGTGGCACGGAGGAAAAGTGTCATGTTCAAGAGTGACTTGCTACCATCAAAGTTTTCTTTAGTTTCTCCCAATTTTTCCCCAGTCATTGCTGACCAGTACCTCTTTATTTTTGTCAAGCTTGAGGAGGATAACATATGCTTGTTCTATAACCTGCCCTTCGGGCAAGCCCATCGCTATGTTTTAACGAGCCTAGCGATAGTGAAACTCGTTCTCGTCTAAAGACAAGTTTGTCGCTATTTAATGATTTTAACGAGTCTAACGACGAGGATAACTCGGTCCTTTTCATTTTTAGAGAGTCTGAAAAGGTACATAAAGTTAACTCCAAAAGTCCTTTTTCGTCATCTAATCCCTTAAGTCCGAAAAAGTATAAAACAATACAGAAGGGATGAGTTTTCGATAGTTTTAACGAGCCGAACAAAACAAGCGCTCGATCTTTTTGTGCAATAATCCCTCGGGTCCAAAAAGACTAAAATCTAGAGGAGGGATAGCTCTTCCGGTCTCTTTAACGAGCTGGAAGGCCAAAACTCGGCAATCTTTTCATATTTTACGAGTCAGTTGAAAAGAGCTTAAAGAAGACTCGTCTTTTGAGGAACGAGTGATAAACAGGGATAGCAGCTGATTCCAGGTACAGGTTGGAATTTTCCAATCACGGCAGTGTCACAAGGATGGCTAGGTGAAATCACTCTTCGCAGCTGTTCCTCAAAATGGGTAAACAATCATATGGAAGTGAACGATCGGCCAAATGAAAAGTGGAGGTGACGGTGCAAACACGACCAAGGCTTTAATGGCTGATGATATTACATTCACAGTGGTTATTTACCGGGATAGTTCATTTTTTAACGAGCTTAAACGCGGGTGGAAACATTTGCTCGACCTTACGTTTATTTTTTAATGAGCATGAATTACGTGCTAAAACTGCTCGGATCTTGCGTTTATTTTTTAACGAGCATGAACTTTGTGCTAAAACTGCTCGATTATACCAGTCATATGATAAGAGTGTCTCATCAAGATTCTATTTTTTATGGAGCTTCATCTCACTAAGCTTTGCTCCGGATCCTTTCTTTATGCAAGTTTGGAAACGACTAATCCTACGAGTTTAAAGGGTTAGAGGTCCTAAAAATTTAAAAAATAAATAGCCGCCCCTTGCTTGCACTCCAAAAGGTTTGCATGCCCCCAGGTATAAAACAGAGTTTCAAGGTTACCTCTACTTCTCTTCCGCCAAAACATTTGTTTTAACGAGAGAGGCTTACCTCTTTCAGGTTACCCAAAGATTGTCTCGTTAATCTTTCAAACAAAACACTTCCTCGGCAATGTCTACCGAAATAGACAGAGGTGAGTGACGATTCCCGTCAACTTACATAACTTTGACAAAAGAATCTTATTCTAGAATAACCCCTCTTCCTCTACGGACGGGGTACAGACTAGTCATATTCTCCTGTGGAAACCTACTCTATACCCAAATTTTCCCTGCCGAAGCAGGCCAGAACGCATGCCCCCTGGGTTCCAGTCATATCTTCCCGGATTACTCGCACTCATCAGGAGGACGGACCGTGGGTTGAGATACTTCTTGCGTGAATAGACCATTTAGGGATGGTATGTGACTATTTGCGCTGCGTGATCCGGGAAATGAAAGTTGGTCCACGAGCTTGACCACTCTTCCTCCATGCGGAAAACACATTACTCTAAAGAGTGAGGAGACTATAGCTCCCATGCAATATATATAGTCTCGTCCAAGGAGTAGGTTATAATCCAAGGGTCCTTGAACGACCATCACGTTCATTTGAACGGTCTTCCCTTTCAATGTTATAGGCACATTGGGGAGGATCCCTAAAGGTCGACTGGTTCCTTTATCAAAGCCTGATAGATTTCTTATTTCAGGCAAAAGCGCTGGTGAACCAAGCGCTTTCCAAGCAATAGAGGAAAGGATACTCACGGATGCCCCCTCATCAATGATAGTGCCAGCCATTACCATTCTGTATATTTGAACGATAATTCTGAATGGTATGCTTGCTGGCAACCGGGGTCTGCCTAGTTGGTTCCAGTCAAAGGACACAACCAGGTTGCTTGGTGGTGGGACCGAATAAACGGCCGGATATCGCTCTGACGAACTTCCTTCCTATGATAAAGGAATGGGGGCATTGCCCCCTTGTTAATCAGAGTCATTGTTGATGAAGAGAATTTGGACGGTGTCGTCTTTATTCTCCTCTGTGATGGTATCATTCGAAGATAGAGCCTCTGAAGGCAAAACTGGGTCAACTGCCGTATCAACCTTTTGACTTTCATCAGGCATGGATCCAAATGGTTCATCTTCAATGATAGGTGCTTCGGCTGACCACCTAGGCGGGTCAGCCGGGTTCTCAACTAGTGAAGGACTTGGCAGGAGTTTTTGATATCCAGGAGGAAGTTGCGCTCGTAAAATCGGGCGATCTTCCAGAACTCTTTTAGCCTCGTCTAAGAAGGGACAACGATGGATGGCGTGATCGCCTTCACACAGTTTACAGGGAAATCTAGCTTTCCCTCTCTGTCCTGGGACTTCACTTTCACTAGTCGACGGTGAGCAGTCAACATGGCTATCAGAGGTTGATGCTACCGAATTGTGCAAACGGGGAGACCAGTCCCTTAGTATTCGAGGGATACAGGGACAATCTCTATGGAAGTGGTCTCCCTTGCATATGACGCATGGCGATTTAGGCCTGGTCAGTGCTGTGTGTGGATTTTTGTCAGACGACACTCGTTTGCCCCCAGTCGCTTTTGGCTCCTTCTTCTTCTTTTCTTTCTTCTTCTTTTCCTTCTTCTCCTTAGGAACTTGGTTTTTGGCTTTACCAGTTCCGTCAAGCGAAGAGGAAGGAGGAGAGGAAGATGAAGTAGAAGGCTAGTGGGCAACTCTGGTCTGGTCTAACTGTTGACTCGACTGTTCAGGAATGGTGGTGTTCTGAACGACATTGGTTGAAAAGAGCCAGACTGACAGGCCAATTGTCAGTCCTGGAAACGACAATGTGGCCATGTGGGGCGCACCAACATCTCCCCAAGAGGAGAAGGGACTAGGATTTCCACCAAGGGTAATTCCTTGGTTGGTGTGCTCCATTTTTTTCAACCTAAAGATCAACGCAGGAATTAAAGGGTGATTGTTCCATTTAAAATAAATTTTAATGACGCTTAGACACAACTTGCTTTTTCAGTTTTAAAGAGTCGAGAAAAAGCTAAAGATGACTCTAGTCTCCTTCGATGTTTTAACGAGCCCGAAGTGACAAATGCTCGGATGGACTTTTTCTGTTATAGAGTCTGAAAAAGGCCAAAAGGAACTGCTCTGGAGTTCTAGGCAGAGGGTGTGCCAAACTTTTCGCAAAACCGCAGAATACTTTTTAGGGTACCGGCGGTCAATCTTCCTGAATGCTGTGTTCAGTGCATTGCGATCAGTAGGGCGGTCGACACGGCTTCCTAAGGATAAAGGTTTTATGCCTATAGGGGTCTCCCAATATATACGTGACGGTACGTGGGAGCACAATCCGTACTGGCGCTATCGTCCCTCAGGAGGAATCACCCACCATCCACGAGATCGACAGTCACCAGGCTTAACGACGCCGGAACATGTCTCTCGCCTAGACCTCTATGTTGTGCGTTATGTTGCAAAGCGTTGTTAAGTTCATTCAATTTATTTTAGGTTGATCTTTTTAAAGTTTTCCTTTCAAGGTTCACCACGAGATGTATGATACAAATTCCTAAATGCAGTCTAAAGATGATAAGCAAGCTTTATATCTTTCCAACTTTGAAAATCCTAGCTACTAAGGAAAAAGAAAGACACCATCTTTTCTCAAAGAGAAATCAGCACACTCTAATGCACTTTTCCTAAATCCAACATGCAAACTATCAAATGCAAAATGCACAATGTAGGTGTTTGTTTTCTGCTTTCTTAGTATTGATGCCTACAAAGAAAGCTTTTTGTACAACTTTGAATTTGCTTTTAAATGATCAATACAAACAAGTTTACTTTTTCGAAATCAGAGAAGATAGAAGAGATTACAACACTTAACGATTTTCGAAATAAAGACTTGTTTCGACACTTAAAAGAGACAAATTCAAACCAATAAGCAAAAGTAGATGTATAATCAATCTGCAAACAGCCAATGAACTCTCTTCTAAGATCACAATCAGATCTGAATCAAAGGCTACAGGATGACTATTTCACTCATGCAAAGGAAAACTGCAAATGACGCCACAAACACATAAAAACACTCACAGTCTTTTTGTACAAAAGGAGGCGGAATGTAAGCAGAGAAAAGGGGTTATTAGACTAGTACCTATGCTGGTTACAGGCTGCAAAAACAGAGATCAAAACAAGGCAAAACAGAGCAGAGAACCCCAGCTGCACAAGGACAAACTGGTTCAGCGCAACCTCAACACAGGGGTTTTGACATTCAGCGCAGGTAGCCTTCACGGGACCTGCGTTGAAATGCAGAATCCCTTCACTGGGTCTGCGCTGAAGGAGAAACTCTCGTTTCCCTCAGGTTCTGGGTCACAGATTGCTCTTTAATTCACTGTTTTAGGCCAAATAAAAGCAACAAGCAAGGTGTAATCAAAGGGATGCTTTGAAGGGCTACTAAGATCTATCACAAGGATCATCAAATCATTTGTGAATCCATTGTTCAGATCATAGACAAGTCCAGCAATTGGATCAAAGCAACAACTTTCTACTTTGCATCTGGGAAAGATGCAGTTCGACTGTTGCTGTCAAGTCTATGAAACAAACAATGACAGAAACACAAATAAAATGACTAAACAAATTTCCCCAGCGGAGTCGCCAATTTGTTGTGGGGAAAAATGCCTATGCAGGACGATCCTATCCACCTAAGGTGTGACAGTGCCTTAGCAACAAACGAGTACAACTATACTGGTTTCTTCCTTTATGAAATGTGAAAGAAGAGAGATCAATAGACTTACCGGTGTCTTCCGTTTGTCCCTCGATCCAATCTCCCTTCTCTTTGGGTGTTCACAGCTACTTGCCTTCTTGCTTCTCCAGCTACGACTTCCTGCAAGATCACAAGAGAACAGCTACTTGCGACAAGAGAACAGCTACTTGAGACAAGAGAAGAACACTACACAAAGGCAGATGTTCACATTCATAACTAGTTTAGGATTAGAAATAAACCAAATACACTAATACATTCATACATCAAAATACATCAGCATATAGGAGAAACCAAGATAGCTTTATTGATGAATAACAAGGTTCAGGAAGAGATACAACCCAGAGGGCTCCAATCCAGCATCTCCTTCCCAGCAAATGGAATTCCTATCTTCAGCCCCTTCAAAGCATTAAACACCCAATGATTCCAGTCTCAAACCAACAACAATTCTTTGCAATAACAAAATTCCAGCCCCTAGATCTCATGGAGGACAGATCCATATATAGATGTTTGGAGAGAGGATGAGTCAGCTTGAGATCTGACTAGTGTCCTCTCCCTCTATCAGTTCTTGAGTCCACTTGGAGGTTCTTGCTTCCACTTGGAGATTTGGAACCTCTTACTCATCACCAGTCAAATTCCCTGAGGCAAGTGTCATTTTGGAAGCTTCCTGGGTTTTGACACCTTGAGAAATGAGCCTGCCACTTGTCCACTCTCGTTCAGCGCAGGTAGCCTTTGTTCCAGTTGACATTCAATGCAGGTAGCCAGTGTTGGCTTTGACATTCAGCGCAAACAGCTAGTGTAGCCACTGAAATGATCCCGAATTGACTTGTTTTTGAGCAGTTTCAGGTGGAGAACTTCTGTGAATTGCTGTGGTTTGTTAGCCTTGTTCCTCTAGGGGTAGGAACAACATGTTTAGGGACTTTGGATCCCTTAGATTATGGACATTTCATGCTCAATGCTGTAAGGCACAAAAATGTCTATAACAAGGAGGTTACTAGAGCCACCACGAGGGCAACTAGAAAGCTTGTAAACCAATTGTTTAATTCATAAACAAAACCTGGAGATTGAGTGAAGCAGCGTTGATCTACTTTGCACTTGCATAGCAAATGCAGTTCGAAGGCTAGCTGGCTTGACTTCAGGCTCCGTCTGTAAGTTTATAAAGTAAACAAATGTAGATGAACAAACAATCTACTCGCTCCCCAGTGGAGTCGCCATTTTGTTACCGGGAATAGTGTCTATGCAGAACTGCTAATCCCACTAAGGTTGGTAGCTACCTTAGAAACAAACAAACTAAAACTACTTTCGTTTTCCTTTATGAAAGATAGATGAGAGAAGAATAAAGGAGACCAACCTCTGTCTTGTGCTTGGTTCCTTGCTTGATTCCTCTCTCTTCTAATAGTCCTTTGCTACTTGTTTTCGTACCCAGCTTCACAGAATACCTGTAGAATCAAAGCAGCATAACACTATACGAGAACATGGATCTATTATCATAAGCAATATAGGATCAGATGTATATTAACCACACAAATGCATAAAACATCAATCACACAAGTGTATGGAGGAAAACTTGAATAGTTTTATTGATAATCAAGAAAGAGCCAAGAGAATTACAACCGATTGTTCTGACCCAGCATCATCCTCTCAGCAAGTAAGCCCTTCTTCACCTCATGAAAAGCTTAGATCACCCAACACTATGATGTTGTCTCAAGAAACCAACAACACTTCCTTACAAGATGCAAAATTCCAGCCTCTGGATCTCTAGGATGAGGGATCCATATATAGATGTCTGCAAGGGAGGTGAGTCAGCTTGATATTTGATTAGTGTCTTCCCTCTGATAGTTCTTGATTCCACTTGGATATTGATGATCTCTTACTCATCCTTGGTCGAATTCAGAGAGGCAAGTGTCACAAGAGAAGTTTCTGGAAGATTCCATGCTTCTCCACCTTGCGGATTGACCCTGCCATTTGTCCCTTCTCGCCCATCACACCCCATAGAAGGGATTTTTGAAATGAAATGCACCTACTATGTGTATTTAGGTGGGATGCAACACACTTTGCCTATGGAGCAGGTGAAATGGTCCAGTTTTGACCAGTTCTGAGTAGTTTTTCATGGAGAACTTCTGGGAGATGCTGTAATCAGTTGACCTTGTTCTTTTAGGGGTTGGAACAACACCTTTAGGGACTTAGGAGCCCTTGGTTTATGGACATTTATGCTTGGGGTTGCAGTGCCCAAAAATGTCTATAACACCCTTTTTCCCATTTTCCCCAGTATTTGCTGACCAGTACCTCTTTATTTTTATTAAGCTTGAGGAGGATAACATATGCTTGTTGTATAATTCCACCCTTCGAGTGAATCCATCAGTATGTGATGTTTTAATGAGTCTAGCGAAGGTGAAAATCAGTCTTGTCTAGATGGACAAGTTTGTCGCTATTTGATGTTTTAACGAATTTAATGACAAACATAACTCAGTCCTTTTCATGTTTAGAGAGTTTGAAAAGGGACAAAAATAAAACTCCACTAGTTATTTTTCGTAAATTTGTCTCTCAATTCCAAAAAAGCGTAAAACAATACAAGAGAGAACCTATTGATCATGTTCAATCAACGTATTCCTTTTCTATAAGTAATCTATCTCAATCCGAAAAAGGGTTAAACTTATACTGAGTAGATGTCATTTCCATTCCGTTAACGAGCTGAAAAGGAAAAGCGCTCGGAAATCTTTTCATATTTCAAGAGTCTGGAAAGAGCTTAAAGAGAACTCCACTTTGAGGAATGAGTGGTGTCCAGGATAGCAACTGGTTCCAGTGATGTTGGAACTTCTCAAAACATGTTGATTTATGTGAAGAGGCTGGCTAATAAGACCACTCATTGAAATTGTGCCTCAAGAAGAAGCCAATTCAACAAGGGGGCAACCAAGCAACCATTGCTTTGAATGAAAATTCTGATGAGAAACCGACTGATAAGCCTCACAAAGTTCGATATCCATGCAAACTTTGTACGGGAGACCATCTTCTTCGAAATTGTCCTAATATTCCTCAGATCTTAGAAGAATGGTCTTCTCATTCACATCGTCCTGTGTCATCAACTTTTGGAGATCATGTTGGTGACACACCATCAACTAGTGGTAGTAAAGTTCATGGAAAGAAGGGTAAAATTAAGTTTCCTTGTAGTTTATGTGAAGGGAATCACCCCATTCACCTTTTTCCCTATCTGGATGAAGCCAAAAATGTGTTAGATAACTGTCCTGCTTCACTGCAACGACTTCCATCTGGTTACAGGAGACTATCCCTTAATCCTTCACTAGTTGATAAAGTGACTGACCCAAATCAACCATCGGTCAAAACCACTCTCTCTGAATGTGAATCCCATGAGTCTATACCTGACCAATCACAGGTCGAGGAAACAGTTGACCAGATTTCACCTTCAGTAATCGTACCTTTCCCAAAGAGAGTGAATATGATACCAATCAATTTCTTTTCATTTCTTCAGATTCCAATGAGCTTGGGGGCAATCCTCTTGTTCCATCAAGACAGGAGGAAAATCCTCCCACTCTCGTAACTCAAGGGGTTAATTCTCCCGTTCTTATGGTACCCCCTCCAAGTAGTTTGGTCACTTCCTTTGATTAGAATCGACTATCAGGATCCCGTCTTCCTTCTTACGTGCCTTTCCAGATCATAGTACAAGTTTGTAATATGATTGTATCTGGCATTATTATAGATGAAGGTGCATCTGTGAGTATCCTTTCCTACACTGCTTGGCAAGCGCTCAGTTCGCCGCCACTTGTGCATATTACCCAGAATCTATTGGCTTTTAATAGAGGAACAACCAACCATTAGGGATCCTTCCTTAGTTGCCTATTACTTTTGGAGGAAAAATTGTTTATCTCAATGTGATGGTAGTCCCAATCCCTTTAGATTACAATTTACTTCTTGGGCGTGACTATGTTTATGACATGGGAGCTATTGTTTCAACAGTATTTCGAGTGATGTGTTTCCCACATGAAGGCATAATTGTCACCGTTGACTAGCTTTCATTTCTCAGTCCAAATATGGCTTCCAGTCAACCATCTCCCCTAAATGGTCCTTTTGTGCCAATGGTATCATCCCTCCCATGGTTAATTATGTGGCAATCCATTCCATGTCTACATCAACTAACGATCAATTTAGTGATGTTGTACATTATGTATTGGGGGAATTGGAACTAGATCTCTCTAATGGATTCCTTGTTATGGATCCCTTCCAGAGCATTGTTCTCCCATCTAATGAGAACCTCTTGGAAGTCATGACCTCGTATGGGTCATGATCAAAGGAATATGAGGATAGTTCCTGGTCTTGCGTCAACCTCGTTAAAAAATGAAATAAGGAATATGAGGATAGTTCTTTTACTGTGTCAACCTCACTAAAAAATGAAACAGGTCCCATGAGCATAGTTCCTTGTCTTGGGTCAAGCTCATTAAAAAATGAAACAAGGAATCTGAGCAAAGTTCCTTGTCTTGTGTCAAGCTCGTTAAAAAATGAAACAAGGAATATGAGGATAGTTCCTGGTCTTGTGTCAACCTCGTTAAAAAATGAAACAATGGGTATGAGGATAGTTCCTTGTCTTGTGTCAACCTCGTTAAAAAATGAAACAAAGGATACGAGGATAGTTCCTTGTCTTATGTCAACCTCGTTAAAAAATGAAACAAGGAATCAGAGCATGGTTCCTTGTCTTGTGTCAAGCTCGTTAAAAAATGAAACAAGGAATTAGAGCATAGTTCCTTGTCTTGTGTCAAGCTCGTTAAAAAATGAAACAAGGAATTAGAGTAGAGTTCCTTGTCTTGTGTCAAGTTCATTAAAAAATGAAACAAGGAATCTAAGCAAAGTTCCTTGTCTTGTGTCAGGCTCATTAAAAAATGAAACAAGGTCCCCTGGAGCAAAGTTCCAATTCGATTCTTTGATTAGATCTCGTAAAATCCTAGTCGATTCTTTCACTTGATCTCGTAAATGAACCTTCATTCCATCCACCTGATAGCCACGAGTAGTCTACTTAGGTGAATGCAATGAAGCTTGGGGGGAATGCACCTAGAATTGAGTCATCATGCTGGGGGCATGTAAACCAATTCCAAGCATAGTTTTTCATTTCAAGCTTGTGTAAACATGAAACTAAATCCAAGCATAGTTTTTTCATTTCAAGCTTGTGTAAACATGAAACTGAATCCAAGCATAGTTCCATATGATTCAATCTTGTGTAAAAATGAACCCATTTCCATTTTAACCCTCGTGATTGCCATTCTACTAGCCTCTTCCATCAGATAAGCCTTGGTTTTTTCTCCTTTCATCGTCACTATCTGCTTGGCCAATCATACGCTTTCACTTGGTTGTTTTACCCTTTTTGAGGAATAGTTACAATAAATGGTCTTATTAGCCAGCCTCTTCACATAAATCAACATGTTTTGAGAAGTTCCAACATCACCAGAACCAGTTGCTATCCTAGACACCATTCGTTCCTCAAAGTGGAGTTCTCTTTAAGAACTTTTCAGACTCTTGAAATATGAAAAGATTTCTAAGCGCTTGTCCTTTTCATCTCGTTAACGGATTGGAAATGACATCTACTCAGTATAAGTTTAACCCTTTTCGAGACTGAGATAGATTACTTATGAAAAATGAATACGTTGATTGAACATGATCAATAGGTTCTCTCTTGTATTGTTTTATGTTTTTTTGGACTTGAGAGACAAATTTATGAAAAAGAACTTGTGGAGTTTTCTTTTTGTCCCTTTTCAAACTCTCTAAACATGAAAAGGACCGAGTTATCTTTGTTGTTAAAATCGTTAAAACATCAAATAGTGACAAACTTGTCCATCTAGACAAGACCAAGTTTCACCTTCGATACACTCATTAAAACATCACATATCGATGGATTCACCCAAAGGGTGGAATTATACAACAAGCATGTGTTATCCTTCTCAAGCCTGATAAAAATAAAGAGGTATTGGTCAGCAATGACTGGGGAAAATGGGAAAAAGGGGAAAACCACTTTATGGTAGCAGGTCACTCTTGAACATGACACTTTCACTTCATCACTATGACTATTTGGGTTGGGTTATCAGCTTAATGGTTATCATACCATCCATCACTTTGTTTTGGGTTAATGCTACCAATTCATTTCAGTGTCGTCGACATGTTCAGGAGAAGTCATCTAGTTAAAATTCATCCTTTGCAATACCACTAAACTTCATTTTCATGACTGCGATTCCTGAACTTTGTGTTGTCAGTCAAATTCCGTCTCCAAAATCATTACACTCATTTCGTTTCGTTCATGTGGGATACATCAAGGCCCTCCTACAACAAGTCGCTTCTTGTCGACATCAACACTTTATCCAAGAAGTTGACTTCGAAACACCCTTCCAGTACCTTGAGTCTTGCTTACATCAATGGGAAGTTTCTCACTTCTGACGATAGGTTGACATCACTAGCCTTCGACTAAAAGACTTTGTATGGTGTTTGACATCAAATCATCCTTCACACCATGCAGAATGTACTGCAGTACCTTGAGGATCATTATCATTATCAGTGATTTCTCTTGCGTCTGTTAACAACTTACATCATTGGCTAGTAATCACACGGTGTCTTCCCATGTTCAACTTTAGATCACATATTCACATGGTTAGACTCATACTTGATCGAACGACTGAACGAGATAGAAGACCCCGGATCTAGTTTCACCCATTCGGACTACGATTTTAGGAGTACTAAATCATATGTACAATGGCCTTACACTGATGGTCATCCATTTATGGGTCTATATCTTTAGACGACTGTCTATGTACATGTAATGAAATTTTATATGCCTTCCCTCAGCGATTCATGAAAAAATCAAAATATCATGATTAAGTATTATAATTGATGCAGGTCACCCTCCACTTCGAAACCTCCTCATCACATCGTAAAGCATTTCATTCGACATTTACATTTTTTGATTTCATGCTTTAGGGGGTAGCTATTACAGATCGATTTGGGCACATCACTCCCGTTATCCAGATCAATGTTTTAGGGCTCATCAAACCCTAATTTCAGTTGCTACATGCCCTAAACAAGTCACCCTTTTGAATGCCTCCTTCCTAGACAGTTTCATGACTTGAAGACATCCTGAAATGATCTCTAAAGGGACCAGTGCAGGTAGGTCCATGTAAGGGTGCACTGCAGAGAATTTGAGTCCATGGCAGGGTGCTCTGTAGAGCACTTAGGCCCTCTTTCACTTGTGTTGGGCGCAATTGATCGAAATTCACATAGGGTTTGGGGAATATTATTATCTCTTGGAGTCTTCTAGAAGTTTCCCTCACTTATCAACTCCTATGAGCTCGAAAATGGATGAGGAATGAGTTAAGATGCATCCTATCCTCTCATCCATTCCTCCATGGAAATAATTCTAAGTATGGAAGGCCATTAAAAACCCCCATTTATGACATAACCTCCTTCATCTTCCTATAAATTGAGCACTCATCTAAGTGATCAAGGGGCTTGACTATGTTGACTTGTAAGGAGATAATGTTGCTATGAGAATTGACTTTGAGACCAGTATTGTTATGTTACAAGTTTTTCATGCTTTTGATGTGATGTGGATGGGATCAAAACTAGAGGAGTGACTTCAAATTAGACTTGATTTTGTAATTCCTTCTTCTATTCAATAAAGTATTTGAATGTATCTGATTCCAATTACTTGTATTCAATAGATCTCTTGATTTGATCGGTTCTTTGTCTTCTGTTAGTGTTTACAGGTACTTCTCAAGCGTGTTAAGTACAGGAAGGAGTGACAGGATCGATACAAAGGAGACAAGAGGAAAGTGGAACTACAAGTAGGTATTCTCATCTTCTTTTTCATATCTATCTCTTATTGGAAAAGGCTAAAGTGCTTTAAACTGTTGTTCTAGATATGGCTACTTATCTAGGGAATTAGTATTTATCCGTAGATACCAAATTCTCCAAAACACTATGCTTAGGGCATCTTTCATGGTTACTTTTGTACAATAGTGTGTTATTCATTTTTGTACAGTGTGGTTTGGTGCATTGTTTTGCAAACAACTTTCTTGCTTATTATGTTTTTGCCTGCTTTGCAGATGTCAATGTCTCCTCACATCGGTTTCGCTGATGGTGCTTGTCGTAGTACCCAGAATCTCTCATCCGTGACATGGGACATTTATGACCCCCATGGTGAGTTGATTTATCTTCAAGGTATTTGTCTAGGTCGAACAACTAATAACATTGTTGAGTATAGCGCAGTTATCAAATTGTTGTCAGAAGCTATCACTCTTGGCATCCGAGAATTGGCTGTCAATCTTGATTCACAGATTATTGTTCTTCAACTTAACAGGTAATATTCCATTAGAAACCCTCAGATATTGAGAATGTATCTATGTATTCGTCTACTAGAGATAAATTTTGATTACATAACATATCATCATTTTCCTAGACACATGAATACATTAACAAATGCATTAGTTAATTATGTGTTGGATAGACATTTGTGAAACATGTAAAATCTCAAAATACAAAACATTTGTACCATAGTAAGCAAGGAAGTACAACACACACACACACACATATGTGTGTGTGTGTGTGTGTGTCGGTAATGTTTGTCATACATCAAAACCCCAAAAAATTATATGTGTGTTCAAAATACATTGGTGGCTCACAGGCCATATACATCCGTGGCTCGTAGGCCTCAAAAATGTGGAATGCTAGACCTATGCACTAAATAGAATGATGCTCATGGTAGCATGTAACTGCTCAAACTACACGAGTCAATAGTCAATGGATCCGATCAGATACCCCCACCGTATGCCTATGATACTAGCGTGGGACATCACCCATCCGGGTATACTCTGGGATCCCATGGGTCAATCCCACGAGATTCCGCGTGATCTACTCTTCATTGTCGCTTCCCTCCTAATAAGGAGTGACCTCGAACTGCCGATAAAAGTACCTGGAAATCGGGGACATCCCAGCATGGCGTTTTGGTCCAACATTTGCATTTATAATATCAAAATGTCATGAGCACATATATCTTAAAAACATCAAAAATTAAAATTGTTTGTTTTTTAGTTCCATCATCATAATCCTCCCCCTCTGGGAGCGGCATATCCGGATCACCGCGGAAGTCGGTACCATTGTAAGTCTAATCCTCCACTACAATCAGTTATCGTCGTAGGCACGAGAAAAAGGTGGGCGTATAGGACATCTGTTGGCCCCCGATAATCCTGGGCATTAACGCACTCCAACAGACCATCAGTGGGTCTCGTTGCATCGACAGTTCCACCTCAGCCAGCTGGTAGTGGAACATCAGAACTTGCTTCAGGAAGAAGGTCACTAGCACAGACCCGTAGCAAAAATGCTTCAGGTTTCCCGCCTTAGCTTTTGATAGCTGGCACTTCATGTTGACTTTCATAGCTTCTACCCAGTTGAAAATAGTGGATGTCGTACAGTCGATAGCATACTAAAAATTCGACTTGTTGGTCTCATGTTGCGCTTGGGCCCCAGCCACTCTGTTGATGGTCACCAACAACATTCTCAGCACAAGATACCGAACAGTCATAATCTCGATCTTGCCACTTTTTGATTTGAGTGCTTCTGGGAAATGTTCTGCAAGTAGCATGGTCACACTTTCCCCAATCAGCCTTGACCCATATAGATTGACTGGCTCCCCTCTCCGGGACAGTCTTGTGATGAAATAAATGTCTAAAGTTTCCAACTCCAGCTCTTGGTCACCGATCATGAAAATTTCCTGATTCACATCCCAGAGACTGATCAAATACCGTAGCAATTTGGGTTGACCCCGTAGACCTGGTGTAACGAATAATTTGAGCCCGTAGTTCCTCAAAGCATCCAAGCAATTTGGGTCAGCCATTGCTTGGGTGTCAATCATGCTCACGTTCCTTCCAATCCACCATTATTCACAATGTTTTTCCTTACAAAAACCATATAATCAAGTCAATAAACATCTTTGGCCAGAGAAATTTGGATTCAAATGGACAAATTGAGAAAAAACATGAAAAAAAATTGTTCATGGTGTCGGCGCGGTTGACAGTTTTAGCAACCCCCGATCGGTGCAATTACGTGCCTGGAAATCGTGCTGACCGAGGGAAATTTTTTTTGACAAAACCTCCTCATGAAATCCAAAAAATGGTTAAACATAGGTGAAATAAGTATGAAAATGGAGCTTAAGGTCTAGGCTCTTACCTACAACTGATGGCTCAACAAATGACCTCCTGGATCTCTTGCAATCTCCTCCAGAAAAATTAGGGCACGAGTTGGTAAAAAGCTTTTCACACAAAGGTAAAATGGTAAATGGTAAAAAATAATTAATTTTTCCTCCTTTTATTCATTTTTTCATGAAATATTAGGGGTTTTAAGTATTTTTGACCTATTTTGCCTCAAAAACTGGATAATGAATTTACCTTTTTGTGTAGCGACAAGTTACGAATTGTTGATGATGGTACTGGAGTCACGTTTCAGCTCTTTTCTCGACTTGTAAAACTCAAATGAAAAGATCACCGAGTATTTTTCCCTTTTTAACTCGTAAAAGAGAATAAAAATGGGGGGTCTTCTTTCAAGCTCTTTTCCGACTCTTTAAACACGAAAAGATTGTCAAGCTCTTGTCATTTTGAACTCGTTGAAGGCTGTGAAACGCAGTTCACCCAGTATACGTTTACCCCTTTTTTGGGTTGGGATGGACTATTTACAAAAAAGGTACTCCTTGACTGAAATGGTCAAGCGGTTATCTCAAGTATCATTTTCGACCTTTTCGGGCTCGAGAGACACAAATGTACAAAAAGGGCCCATGTGGATTTTTCTTTTCCGTGTCTTTTTCAAACTCTCTAAACATGAAAAAGATACCGAGTTACACCTTTGTTAGACTCGTTAAAACATTAAACGACATTCGATTTGTCACCATGATGATCATGAGCTTCTCCTTCCTAGGGCTCATTAAACTTACTAGGTCGGATTCATCTGAAGGATGAACTTACAATGCAAGCACATGCTATCCCCTTCAATCTTGCGATAAAAAATAATTGGGGTACCTGCCAGAAATGGTGGGGGAAAATTTGGAAATTCTATCAGTCGTGTCAACAGCTCACTCTTGAACATGACACTTTCTACTTCGTGTCGAGTTGGGATATCCTCCTTTTCATCATTGACCTTCCTAGGTTGGGCCATTCATTTTTTCCTTCCATTTGATCTCTGCCACGTCATCATGACCATCGATCCTATGGATCCAAAAGTTGCCAAACTCTGGAATTGTGTCGCTGATATGTTCAAGAGTTAGTCCTTCTACAATTACACTTACTCCTGATTCTTTGTATCATCTGAAATCATTTGCATCCCTTTGTCTCATGTCAATGATGTGGGATACATCATGGCCCTCCTTCGACACGAATGCTTCATGTCGACTTCAGCTCATTATCCAAGAAGTTGATCAAGAGACTCCCTTCCAGTACCTTAGAGCTTACATGCCCTAATGGCAAGTTCTTCGCACTTGATGACAAAGTTCACATCATTGACTTTCGATCAAGTGATTTCATGGGTGTTCAACATCAATTCCTTTATTCACATTCCATGAACTGTGTTGCTGGTACCTTGAGAGCCATTGTCATTATTGGTGGTTTCTCTCGCACTTGTTAACGGTTCACATCATTGACCGGTAATCAAGCGATTTTCTAGCATGTTTGACTTCAACACATTCATTCACATGTTAAAATTTGTACTTTGATCAGGTTGTTTAGAGCGCAAGACCCCGGTCTCAGATTACACAAGTCTAGGTTGCGAGGCGATGTGACATGCTCGTGTTGATATACGTGTCTATTTCAGATGGATGGTTGCGACCATACCATAAGTTATTTTATGTGATCCTTATAATTATTGGATGGTTGTGATAATACCTTGGTTGCATTATGATCCTTTCTATTGGATGGTTGCGCCCATACCTTGGATCCATTTACATGATCATTCTCTAGATGGTTGTGTCCATACCATGATTCATGTATCATTATTCAGAGTTTTTAGTGATGTATATTTATCTATGCTTTCTTGCAGGTTTTCCAATGACAGACTCTGGTTCCCTGCTTCCACTTGTAAAGCATTTCACCCCTCACTCTAGTTCAGCCTTCATGCTTTAGGGGGCATTTGTTACACAACATTTTGTCACTGTCCCTGCACTCCCCGTCCATGATCCTGGAGGACCTCTACAGTGAGCTCGACATGTTTTCCCATCATGAAGAAGCTCCTAGTATATCCCGCTTCATGAGCATATAAGTTCCCCTTTGCATCATTTCCCAAGAATCTTCCTTTTATGCCGTACGGAGTGACTGAGCCCTTTTCCAGTCATGTTGATCCTCTTTTGGAAGGCTTTTTAAATATGGAGCTGAAGCTTCCATGTCTATAAGCTTCGTAACGGAAGTCTAGTAGATGGTTGGGTCGAATGGAGCCGAGCAAGTCAACTTGGGCTCCTTTCCTCTATTAGGATGGAACAAACTCAAGAGATAAGGCCTTCTCCCATGATAAGAGGAACCATCTCCCATCCATCCAAGCTATATAAACCTCTCTTTTTCCCAAGCGAAAGCTAGTTGGAGTTTTTAGTTTTTGGAGTGAGTTTGAATGATCAGCAAGTCATCTATAGCTTGTAGCTTTCTAATGTATGTTTGAGGGAGAATAGTGTGTTTTTGGTTTGTTTTGAGACTAGAGGGAAGAGGCCTTAAAACTTCCATTTTTGAGGCTATCCATGAAGTTCTAGCAAAAGTGTGGGAACCCATATACATCAGAGGAGACCAACAACGTCAAGGCACTAGTTGTAATCTCTTTCTGATTAATATAAATGCAACTATTGATTTATTTCCTACATGAAGTGTCATTTTACATCTTTATGGCTTAATGTTCCTTGACCTATTAAGTAGGTTGAATACAATATTGTATGCTATCATGTTTGTTGTTGTTGTTGTTGTTTGCTTGTTTCAGGTATTCGAAGGAAGGAAATGGAAGATAGCTGGAGTGAGGAAGTAGGATCATCACCAAGCGGAATAGCATTCTAAGAGGTAGGCCCTCTTAATTGATTCTAGCTTAAGGAGATTTTACATAGATTGTTTGTTTGTGGTTAGACCCGCTCTCTCGGGCTAGAGGAATTGTTTGTGTCCACACTAAGAATTTACCTACACCACATGGCCTCATGTCAATCTTAGAGAAAATTGCTTCTCCCTTCAACTGATCAAACAAATCATCAATCCTCAGTAATGAGTACTTATTCTTAATAGTCACTTTTTTCAATTGCCTATAGTCAATGCATAATCTGGGAGTTCCGTCTTTCTTCTTCATGTATAATATTAGTGCACCCCAAGGTGATACACTTGGTCTAATGTATCCTTTGTCCAACATTTCCTTTAATTGTAGCTTCAACTCAACCAACTCAGGTGTGCTCATCTCGTAAGGTGCTTTTGATGCTGGAGCTACCCCTGGCACTAACTCATTAGAGAGGTCTACTTCCCTGTGAGGTGGCAACTTTGAAATTTCCTCAAGAAATACATCCTTGAACTGTTGTAAAATTGGGTACCTACTCAAAAAATCTGCATCCTCAACCTCCTTACCTTCGTCACTAGAAATATGAACTGCAAATAACACACCTTTTTTTGCAACTGCGCTTTTCCTGCATAGCTATCACGATCCTAATTGATGTGGCTTTCTTTTTCCCTGCAAGACTCTTGGTTCCACATTGTCATCCACACACTCAATGGCTTTGTCATAATAGTCTACCTTGTTTCTATGAATATAAAACCAATCCATGCCCAACAACATGATGTATGATCCCAACGGTACCACATTCAAATTTGTTGCGGTAGGCATACCATTCAAATAAAATGCACAAGCTCTTACCCAATGATGAAATCACTTCTTTGTACCTGTATCCAACTACACTAACCAAGATTCTTCATGTAATTCCTTACTCAAACCACACTTATCCACCAAGTCAGGACTAGCATAGCTATAATTAGATTGAGGTTCAATTAAAATAGAAATAAATTGATCACAAATATTACATCCATCTCAATGATAGATGCCTGATGATCTGCCTATTTTTTATCCAATGCTGCATAAATACGAGGAACGCTTTGACCAACATCCCCAACATTTTTTGCCTCTTGTGTGCTATATATATGAGGCCTACCACCCAGATTCTATGGGAAATCTCCCTTAAGGTGCTCCTTTCCACATGTCCAACACTCCAATCGACCATTACCCTCACCTCTATGTTGTTGTTGCTGATGTGACCATGTCCCTATCTAGCTACATTGAACCTCTTTTGTGGTGCCACATTTTCTTTCTCATCTGAATTTTGAGGCCTTGTTCTTTTCGTCTTCCATTTACCTTTACCTTTATCTTTTCCCTTCCATCCTTGCTGAGATTCATTCTTATGCTTTGACTATTCATAACAATGCTTCAATTTCCCAATAACTTCCTCAAGTGACCGAGGCTCATCATACTTAATCCAATCTCTAAATGCTAGTGGAAATCCACTAACAAATCTTTGAAATTTATCCTTCTCATCTTTAAGATACAGTACATACCTCAATAGCTCCATAAATTTGGTTATGTACTCTTCATATGTCATTGATCCCATCTTTAGCTCATAGAATTCTTCGGCCTTATTGTCTTGACAAGTACTTCTTCTTGAAAAGCCTCTTGAACTCATGCCAATTCAAGTCATCTGTCCTGATGTCTCTAACCCGCTTCACATCTTCCCACCAAATTTTTTCTTTACCTTTCAAGCTGAAGATATCTACTTTGGCCTTCACGTTATCTATGTAATTATGCAACTCAAAGAATTTTTTCATCCCAAGTATCCAAGCCTCTACATCTTTCAGCTTCTTCACATCTCCATCAAAATTAGGTGGCTTTTCTTTCTTAAACTCATCTAAAAAGTATGCCCTATCACTCCTCATGTAAGGATGATAACGATGATGATCATAATGTCTATTAGAACCAAAACTAGAATAGTACATGTATCGATCACCTCTCCTATCCAGAGTATCCAACAACTTCCCATCTATAATAGTTTCATCTCTATCTGAAATGTGACCACCATGAGACCTGATGCCATATGCCCCATTAATTTTTTCCTCCTTTCCATGGCTGATCTGAAGTGTCCCTTGTCACTACAATTCTAGCAAAATCTGAGAAGTATAGCATTAACCTCTTCTTGTTTCTGTTGTGCCTATATGATCTGGTCATTGTCTGCCTTACAACTCCTTATTTCTTCCTTCAAGCTTCTCAATGTGTTTTCCAAATCAGAAGAGTTCCCAACACCAATTTTCTCATCTGATTCATAGGGAGAGTATTTGTAGTCTACCATCTTGCTAGCCATTTGATCTCTTTCCTGCAAGTCATACTATGTCAGCTAAACCAAATCACAATAAACCAACGTACCTTAGCATAATTCAAGGAGGATACCTCATCTGCAAGATCATAAAATCAGCGTGATACATGTATAACATAATCATAAGAAGAGGGAAAATGGAGCTCATATGCATTAGGGTTACACTGTGCGGGATGCAGGAAAAAAATCGGATGCTACGAATAGTCCCTTGGAGGGCTCGGATGGCAACTATGGATCCAAGGTACCTGGCCTTTGGTGGGCTCTCAATTCTAGGTGGGAAAATGTTTCACCTCCTAATAGGCAAGGGAAACTGGGATTCTGGATCGTAGGTTACCCAAAACTTTCAGAAGAGGGAGACCATGGCCCTGCAGCAGAATTCACCCTCGGGGCAAAAATAGCGATATCACTCCGACACAAGCAAGTCATTATCCCACACCAGCCAGTTGACGATGGCATAACATCCCTATTGGATGGGTTAAATAGGTTTTCTTTGAGACGTATGCAGCTGGGTTTGGTGGAGCTGAGGATGGCGGAGGCTGCAGAGTTAACAGTAGATATATCCTACATGACTCAGCGCTTCTGCTCCCAGAGACCCCTATGTCGTCACTATTTTATTTTGATAACGTGATTTGGAGAAAACAAACCTTGTTATGCCTAGATATGTAGAGATACTTGCATATCGACTCTGCAATGGAGATAAGGCTTTCGCATCAAATAAACCAGCACGAAGTCACAGAGTTGGATGGGATCTTTCCAAATTTGGGTACACCGGGCACAGAATTAATAGGCCCTGAAGTCAAAAAGGACAAATTCCCTCTGATCTTGGTTTTCCACTATAATTTTTGTTATCCTAAGCCAAATCCATATTGTGCGCAGAGATTTGGCTCAGAGGGGGTGGCCCCTATTTCGATATGCTCCAACAATTGACCCAAACTGCACTTTGTGCCAAATGGGTCATCTGAAGTAGAGCGGCCACTCTGCAACAAGATGGACATAGACTCCTGGAATCCAGTAAAACCATTTCATTTTCAAATCTTTATAAAAACCCCTGTAGGGATTCTTTATTAGTTTGGGTGAATATAACAGACAGAGTGATGCAACTAAAGCATAACATCACGCATAATATTGGATACCCTGATCATATGCAAAACTTGATCTATGGGGGTAGATCATTCCAGGATAACTGATTCCTAATGTATTATAACATCCTATCAACTTCCACCATAACCCTCAACCTGCAACTATGAAGAGGTGTTGCAGCCTCTAGTAAAATAAAAAGTGCAGGAGGGGGTTTTGGGAGCAGTACATTAAAAAGAACATAATCAAAACAGAAGCATATAAATGAAGGACTCTCCTTCAAGAACATATTACAAGGAAAAAACTCAACTATAGAACCAACAAAACAAGTAGGTACTTCTCCCAGTCCGTACTTAGTGGAGAAACTAAACTACACTCCAAACTAAATATTGACATCCCAGAGACAGATGAGCAATGTGCTACCTTTGAATCACAAGCCATCATTTACCGATTCAACTGTTTCTGGCCAAAACCAATGGAGCTTTTTCACTGGATATTCACAAATTGGACAATACATTGTGAAATACACCTTTGTTGCAAAGGTTTCTTCATTGTAAAATTCCCATCATCAGATGCAAGAGACATTATCCTTCAAGAAGGGCCATGGTTCTGGGGATCGACGGGACTTTTCATCTCGCCTTAGTTTCCATATTTTGATGCAAATACCATGGTTGTTACCAGAATGTCGGTTTGGGTATGGCTGCACAATCTCCCTCTACATTTATGGGACAATCGAGTCCTAGCAGGTATAGGAAACATCATTGGGAATTACATCAAAACAGATACCCAAAGATTGGAGGAAAGAGTCTTCATTTTCGGATGAATATGTGTGGAAGTAGATCTCAATAAAGGCTTACCAAATCACATACAAGTGATCCACAACCAGCAGAAATAGACACAGCTATTAGATTACAAGAACACAACTTTCAAATGAAGAATTTGTAGGCAAATAGGGAACCTTCAAAATTCATGTCCTGAAGCCAAGAAAGACACTCGAAGAAAGAAGAATACTGGGAAACAACCAAAAGGTTGGAAATTCCCCCCACCTGAGTCTGAAGGGGAGGAGGATGAACTAGAGGAAGATCCCTCTCCCAATGGGAACAACTAGACATCAAATGAACCAAAAACACCAAGGGAAACCTCTCAAGACCCAACTGAATCTCAGAGCAATTCGATACAATCATAAAAGAAACCAAAAGAAAAGGATAATAGTGGAAATAAATGTTTACATACATCAGACAATTCAGATTCGAACAAGGACATTGCAAGACCTAAAGTTGGAAATTTGCTCGCTCTTGTCTCTTCTACGTCGTCACAAGGGGAATGGCGCAAGGTTGAGAAAAAGAAAGGGAGAAAAGCCTAAATTTTCTCTTAGTATGTATATAAGTTTGTTTTTTTGTATGCATTGATTATCATCAATCATGGACATGATGATGCTATGTTTCTTAGTAGATGCAACATGTAATTTTATTTTCATTAATAAAACTACGATTTTTTCCTTGGAAAAAAAACATAATCATAACAACATATAAACATATAAAAAATAAGTGCATCAACACATAAGTGTCATTCTAGCTAGAGTCCAGTCACCAATGCATGACCATATCAATTATACATACCATGACCTCGTGCATGACGACAACCATTACACCATTGTACACATGGCCACATGTAACCATCAACATATATAAGCAATGCGTAATCAACCACACACACACATGAACGCATATAATCAAGAATAAGAGAACAATACTTGAAACCAAGCTTACAAGAATGCTACATACAATCAATTACATACAAGAATATAACCAAGCATAGAAAATAATACGTGTAAGCGACATAAAACAACATGTAACTAGTCATACACTCATGACGATGCACTCCACAATAACACCATTAACTTTCCACATGATGACATCACTACAATCATGATCAAAATTATGCAAATACAACAAGGACATGGAATGCAAACATAAGAGACACACATGCAATTGACATGCATGCATGACCAACGCACACAGCCCATCCAGTATGAGGGGTGAACCATGCTCTGATACCACTCTATATCACCCTCCTCCCACATCTACCCAAGTAACTGACCAACTGGGGTAAACATGTGATGAGAGGATACTATGATCATATTCAACCTCCTATGTGACCTTAAGGAAATGGAATTGACATAAACACAAGATACAGACTTTTCACATCAACTTCAGGACCTCTGAGAACCATCCCAACACTTCAGGCAGTTTTCCCTTGGGTCCCACTGAAGTTTTTGATCACTTGGCCTTTGGACGCTCTCATGACATAGGCCTGACAGCATCTAGGAGGCTCTGGGCACTCTCATGCTATAGGCATGCCAACTTCCAGGGACTATTTGTCTAGTTCTATGCCAGCAACCCCAGGATTTAAGCCAATTTTTCAGGCTCAGAGCCCAAGTCACTACCTAGAATTGCATGACATCTTCAAAACAGTAAATTAACAAGGAAACAATTATGCTAAAGAAAATACTTGAACAAGCCTTTAACCAAACCCCTATTATCCATGAGGTGATGGTTTCTCATGTTTTGGTGGAGCTGGATTGCAAGATGGATTCGAAGCTGAGTGAGGTGGATCTCTGAAAGGAAAAACACATGGCCTAGTGATCCCTAAACCAAACCGTGGATTTAGGTAAAGCCACTAGCATAGTAACCCCTAAACTGCACTGTGGGTTGCAATAAAGACAGGTATTGTGTGCCTCGGTGGGCCTAGGAATCCTCAACTAGTGAATGGCATGATATACGATAAATACTAGAGGTGGTTTCCTTGATCAAACCTAGGAATCATTATCGATGAATGGCAGGATATATAGTAAAGCTTGGAGGGTGGTGTCTCGATCATGGCCTAGTGACCCCTGAATCGAAATGTAGGTTGCGGTAAAGCCTAGGGACTAGGAGGCAGTAAAATTCCTCATGGTGTAGGTGGAGAAATCCGTGGAATCCATGCTCATTCAATTCTTCTTTTTGGTTATGAGTACCACTTTCGTGATTGGAATATAGCATAGGGTGATTGGTTGAAGAGAGACTTGTCTTAGCCAATCTATAGTCAGGTAGAACGTGGTAGTCCCATACCGGGTTGGATTTTTCATTCATTAATAAGAGTTCATTTCCTTGGTATTTCATGTGTAAAATTATTGGATCATATGTGGCAATTATGGTTGTTGTATCCTCATTATTCTTGTTTGTTATATGTTGGTTATGAATATTTTTTATGACAGTGAAAATGTATGGTTCTCTCATGTTTTGATTTGTAAATGATTGAGCAATGAATATATGACCTAATAGATGATAATGCAGCTAACGTGATAAGGCATCAATGCTTCTTAGCAATTCTCAATAAGTATAAGACCCCTATGCTCATATATGTTATTATGACCTGTAGAATGCATATTTGTGACATGTTTGACGAAATTCCTATCATGGCTAGTAGGGGTCAAGTCAATTATTTGTTCAATAATTTGTATTTGCATCATTGTATCTATGTTTCTTTCCACTTTTGTAAATTTCCATGAAGTTCTAGCAAGTGACTGGGTCCTAGCCCTAGAATTTAGACTTAAATCTTGCAGTCATTGGCATGACACTGGCAGAAAAAGGCTACAGTCACACTCAAGCAAGATCATGAGAGTGACTGAGACCATCAGTCACTTGAAGGGCTTGGAAAAGGATTTATTTAGGCTCTAGGTCCTTGAACTGCTGAGTTTCCTCAAGGGTTGGTCACCTAGAAATATGTGGTAGCTCCTAGAGGTTTTGTAGGATGTGTGGATGGTCAGTTTGGTTGTGTTTTGTTGGTTCCACTTCCTTAAGGTGACCTAGGAGGCTGAATCAAATCATAGTATCCTCTTGTCACACGTTTACCCCGATTGGTTGGTTACTTAGGTAGATGTGGGAGGAGGGTGTTACAGGATAATTCGTCACAACAAATTTTATAAAACTATATTTAAAAATTTGAAATCTACACTTTTAGAGTTTTATTTTTCTTTAGATTTATAGATTTATAGATTATGATTAATTGCATATACATGAAAATTAAAATTATGGAGAAATAGAGAATAGTGAAATAAAAACTCACAAACCATGTTTGACACAATATATGACCTGGGAAACCCTTTCATAAGAAAACCCAACTAGAAGGTGAGGTCACTTTGTTCTCTTTCTCTGAATAGAAAATGGTTGTGAATTCAAAGAAGTATGACTTATGGACCATGAAATACTATAGTGAAAAAATATCATCTTTTTTCTCTATATCCTATCCCTCTCAACTATTTTTGCTCATCTATGGAACAAATTCACTTGAAAATAATGGAACCCCTTTTCCTCCCAGTGGCTCGATTATAACACAACCAGATAAAATATTAATGGTTAGGTATGACTACCTCAACTATTAACCATAGTTACAATATGGAATCTTCTAGAGTATTATTCATCACAACAACATGGCTATCCCCTTTCCCATAAATAATGGGGTCTAACATGACATCCTCTTGAATTATGGTGGTAAAAATAGGAAGGCCAACTTCTAAGTAGCATAACTTTTTCATACAGACTTTGATTGAGGTGATTCTTGTGCAATTGGAAAGGTATATATATGTATAATATGAAAAAAGGGGTGGTGCTAAATCAACAAATTTTTTCCCCCAAATCAAAATTGTTTTATGCCTCAAAATTCTCCTAGAAGGTTTCAGACCCCAACTTGGTAAACTGGGTCCTATGAGCTAATTCCTCTAGTTTTCCACTATAAAAGCACCAAGATGGATAAAAAGAATAATGATAAAATATAGATAAAACCCTCTATGTTATTCCCTATAACTATCCACTCTTAGCTACTCTTCTCTATTATGGAACAAAATGCACTCGAATAGAATGAAACCCATTTTCCTCCTAGTGGCCCAGTTCTAATAGTTTGATAGCCAACTAGGGGTTAAATTTGACCATTCAACCCTTAAAATAAAACAAAATATTTCTAGAGTTTTCTTCACTGCCCCCGTGTGGCTAGCCATTTTTCCATGAGTAACAAGGGCTGATGTGGCATCCTCTCAAATTATGGTGGTTAAACAAGATCGATCATCTTTTGGAAGCCCTAAATTTTGCATCAAAACTTCAATTAACATGATTCTTGCATTGTTAGAAATGTTTTTAAGTGTAGAATAGCATAAAGGTGTGAATCGGTCAAGTGGAAAAGTATCACCCCCTACAAAATTCATTTTATCCCTCAAACTAGCCCTAGAAGGTTTATAACCCCAATTCTCCAAACTAGGTCATGCCACTAAAGCTACTCTTATAAGTTGATCTCTCTCATTTTTCCACCCTGAAAGAATCAGGATGGATTAAAAATAATATAATGATGTAATTTGGATTATGCGTCCCCATTTTGGAAGGGTTTTGGTCCCTATAAACTTTTAGTAAATGAGGTAAGGAAAATTTTCCTCTACCTTCTCACTGGAACATCATTTAGCCTTGCATATAAGTTGTCCTTTCAACCCAGTATTCCAAAGGTCATGTTGACCATGTCTTATAGTTTTGTGTATATTTTGCAAAATTGTATTCTTTCAATTTTTCCTGAGAATCTGATTATAAATCCTCTATAGAATGTAGGACCTCCTTCTCTTCCTAATATAACATGGAAGGTTCATAGAGTTTCAAATTTTCTACATTCACTGATGAGTAAATGCGCACGTATGGGGGTATATTGAGTCTAGAGAAATTATCTCCCACTTTTTTCTAGTATTTCGAAATGACCATATCACAAAGCCTTGATTTTCTTACTAGGACCCTATAGCCTGTCCTTGTTCAATTGTAATCATTCTTTGTCTCCCACCTTGAACAATTTCTCTATTTTGTGTTGATCATGCCTAGCATTGTGCTTTTCTTATGACTTCTTTAGTGTATCCTATATGTATAGATGGGTCTGCCTAATATTCTCAACAAATTTATCTACCCTTAAAGTATCACATATGACATCCTCCCTCACTCCTCCTTGCTTTCCATTTGCAATATCCAAAGGTGAAGGTAAAAAATATCCAAAACAAATTTTAAGTGGGGACTTACCAATAGAATTTTTGACTAATTTGTTATAAGAGTGTTGTATATATACAATATTTCCATCCCAACTCTTTGGATGCTTCTAATTATAACCCCTCAAAAGTTGCACCAAAGTCTTATTGACTACTTACGTTTTCCCATTTATATATGAATGGAATGTTGTATACCTCTTCAAGGTCATTTCCATATTTTCCCACAGTGTAGTTCAAAATAAAATAATAAATCTTGTATCCATTTCTAAAATGATGCTCCTTGGTATTCCAAAGTGCACCAATACCTATCCAAATAACAATTTTTCTACTTCTTTACCATTAATGGTATTTTTATAAGGAATGATAATGCACATCTCATTGAACCTGTCAACTACCATGAATAGGTAAACATGTACCTTCCTAGTTGTTGGTAAACCTCCCATAAATTCCATGGAAATTCTTTCTCAAGGATGAGTGGGTACATGTAAGAGATGATGTAAACCATATTTCCTATAACTAGGCTTGTTAGTACAAAAAAAAATACTTCCTCTTATGAACCTAGCTACTTCTTCTGACATCTTGGACCTATATGTGTACCTTTATAAGTTGGCCATTTTTTTCCCTACACCAAAATTCCTTGCAATATTGGAGGTGTGAGCATGTTTGATTAAATACACTTTCTCACCTTTATGAGTAAATAACTTGCCCAACCTATACAGTAACCAATTTTGTAGATGATAATCAAATGTGCTATTTTGATTTTCTTCATGATTCTAGTTTTTCAAATCCCAAACCACCTCCTTGAAGTCCTCATCCTATGTATATGCCTCTCTATTTGAATTTGGGTGAAATAATTAATGTGCCCCAAAGTTCCCAAGTTTGTAATCTTTGATGTGGTTGGCCTTGAAAGCATGTTAGGCAACTTGTTTTTGCTACACTTCTTGTATTTGATCACTAAATGAAACTATTGTAAAAACCCATCCACTTGTAATGCTTGTTCTATTGTAACTTATTCTAATCCTGCAGGTAGTATAATATCTAGTGCTCAGTTTGGAAGATTGTCTCCTTTCCCATCAGACAATATTTCCACTTTTTGACAACCTGTACCAAGGCATCGTAACATCCCCATCCCTCCCACTTGGCGATGCCACTCACACAAATATCAAAACATAATAAAAACACATGTATAATTTTAATAAGAACATAATTTTATGTGCATGTTGATACCATAATAACCAAAAACAAATAATAATACAATAAAATATGTGCCCAGAAAATACAAGGGTTGTGTATGTAACAAGATTTTCCACTTATCTAATAAAGTTTCTGACTAACAATAAACCTTGGACAGTCCTCCTAGTTGAAGATCAGGTTGCTCCAGTACTCTTAACAATTGGTCACCCCCAAACCGGGGCCATGAATCCACTCGATGTTGACTTAAGCTAGGTACATGACTTGTACCAAACATAATAGGGCCAAGGTACCAAACCTAGAAACCTTCAACCAATAGGCTCACATCCCCCATCAACACACACCCAAGTCCCTTCACTACACCTCTAGTACCTTGAGTTTTTCCATCAACTCTTAGGATTCTATCTCAGCTGGCCAAGGATGCTCATGATGTTGTAGCTATAGGATGTTTTGCTACCCTCATGGGTCTCTAGGTACCCTCCATGTTATAGACATTTTTGTGCCTTACAGCTTTGAGCATGAAATGTCCATAATCCAAGGGATCCAAAGTCCCTAAAGATGTTGTTACAGCTCCTAAAGGAACAAGGTCAACCAATGACAGCTTCTCCCAGAAGTTCTCCACCAAAAACCACTCAGAACTAGTCAAATCAGCATCAATTCAGAAGCTCCACTAGCTGCCTGCATTGCAAAGCACCCAAATACACTGGCTAGGTGCGTTGCAACGCACTTGAATGCACTACCCAGGTGCGTTGAGCGGGAAATGACAAGTGGCAGAGTCATTCAACGAGGTGGAAAGACCATGGAAGCTTCCAAAATCTTCTCCAATGACACTTGCCTCACTGAATTCGACCAAGTGATGAGTAAGAGGCTCTCAGTCTCCAAGTGGAAGCAAGAACTAACAGAGAGAAGCCACAAGTCAAAACATAAGCTGACTCATCCTCTCTGCTTACATCTATATATGGATCCCTCATCCCAGAGATCCAGAGGTTGGAATTTTGTACTTTGCAGAGAATTGCTGTTGGTTTGAGATTGAGATTAGCACATTGGGTGATTTATGCTTTGTTGGAGGAGAGGAAGGGATTCCTTTGCTGGGAGGTAGATGCTGGATCGGGACTCACTTGGTTGTATCTCCTCTTGGACTTTCTTATCATATCAATAAAATTATTTGAGTTTCTCCTACATGCTGTGTACCAATGATGCTTTGTTATATTTGCATGTTTAGCTTAATCTGATCCTGAGCTTTTTATGAATGTATATCTATATCTTCATGTAGTTTCTCTCTCTTGTGATCTTGCAGGAATTCGGTGAAGCTGGGCCGGTAAGGGAGCAGGGAGCTGGGAGCTATTGAAGAGAGGAGCGATTGGATCAACAAACTAGCGAAAGACACAAGTTAGTTACATCCTCTCTCCTCATTTACATTTCATAAAGAAGAATACTCAAGTAGTTTTCCTTGTTTGTTGCTAAGGCACTATCACACCTTAGAGTGGGATAGGGGTGTTCTGAATAGATACTTTTCCCAACAAAAAATTGGCGACTCCGCTGGGGATCGTATCTAGTTAGTTTATTTGTGTTTCTATTGTTGTTCTTCTCATAAACTTAGGAGTGTTGAATCGAACTGCATTTGCCATTTACAAATGCAAAGTAGAGATCTGCCACTCTAGTCCACTCACTGGGCATGTTTATGATTTGAACAAGCTGATCCACAAATGCTCTAACTGCCCTTTGTGATAGCTCTTAGTCCTCCTTTAAATCATCCTTCTAATTGTACCTTATTGATAGCTTTTATCTGGCCAAAAACCTCAAATTAAACTGCAAACCGTGACCCAGAACCCAGAGACAATTCTCGTTTCTGCTTCAGCGCAGGCTCTGTGAAGAGACTCTGCATTTCAACGCAGGTCCCGAGAGGGCTACCTGCGCTGCAATTCAGTTTCTCTGTGCAACAGGTGCGCTGATCAGCCTTTGCCCTGTGCAGCTGTGGTTCTTTGCATCCTTGTGTTCAGTTTTATCTCTGTTTTTTGCAGCCTGTTATCAGTGTGTGTACCTATCTGAAAACCCCTTTTCTCTGCCTTAATTCCACCTCAGTTGTATAAAAGAAACTGTATTTGTTTTTGTGTATTTGTTACATCATTTGCAGTTTCCCATTACAAAAGTAAACTAGTCATACTGTCGCCCTTAGATCTAGACCTGTCGTAAGTGTCGTTTTGATCTTAGGAGTAAGTTTGTTTGCTGTTGACAGTTGATTGTGCTTTTACTTTTGTCTTTTGGTTTGAATTTATGAATTTCTAGTGTCGAAACAAGTGTTTACTTCAAAATCATAAAGTGTCGTAATCGTCTTTTTGATTTCAAAAAGAAACTTGTTTGTGTTTTCACTTGAAATCGAATTCAAATTTGTACAACAACTTTCTTTTTAGGCATCAATATTAAGAAAGTGAAAACAAATACATGCATTTGTGCATTTGCATTTTGACAGTTTGCATGCTTTGATTTAGGAAAAGTGCATTTACAGTGTGCTCTATGCTCTTTGAGAAAAGTTTGTGTCTTTCTTTTCCCCTTGTAGCTAAGATTTTCATTGTTGAAAAGAGATAAAAGCTTGCTTATCATCTTTAGACTGCATTTAGGAATTGTATCTACATCTCGTGGTGATCCAAAAAGGCAAACTTCTAAGAAAGATCAACCTAAAATAAATTGAATGAACTTAACAACGCATTGGAACTTAACGCACTACATAGAGGTGTAGGCTAGAGACGTGTTCCGGCATCGTAAAACCTGGTTACTGTCGGCCTCACTGATGGTTGGGTGATTCCTCCTTAGAGACGATAAGTGCCAGTACGGATTGTGCTCCCACGTACCGTCGAGTATATATTGGGAGACCCCTATAGGCATAAAACCTTTATCCATAGGAAGCCGTGTCGGCCGCCCTACTGATCGCAATGCACTGAACACAGCATTCGGGAAGATTGACCGCCCGTACCTTAAAAAGTATTCTGCGGTTTTGCGATTGGTTTGGCACACCCTCTACCTAGAACTCCAGAGCAGTCCCTTTCGTTCCTTTTCAGACTCTTTAACGGAAAAGGTCCATCTGAGCACTTGTCACTTCAGGATCATTAAAAATCGAAGGAGACTAGAGTCATCTTTTGCTTTTTCTCGACTCTTTAAAATTGAAAAAGCAATTTGTGTCCAAGCGTCGTTAAAATTTATTTTAAACGAAATATTCATACCCTTTTTCCTGCGTTGATCTTTAGGTTGAGAAAATGGAGCCTACCAACCAAGGAATTCCCCTTGGTGGAAATCCTAGTCCCTTCTCCTCTTGGGGAGATGTTGGTGCACCCCATATGGCCACATTGTCGCTTCCAGGACTGACAATAGGCTTTCCGGTCTGGCTCTTCTCAACCAATGTCGTTCAGAACACCACTATTCCTGAACAGTTGAATCAGCAGTTAGACCAGTCCAGAGTTACCCACCAGCCTTCTACTTCCTATAATTCTTCCTCTCCTCCTTCCTCTTCGCTTGATGGGACTGGCAAAGCTAAAAACCAAGTCCCTAAGGAGAAGAAGGAAAAGAAGAAGAAAGAGAAGAAGAAGAAGGAGCCAAAAGTGACTGGGGGAAAACGAGTGTCGTCTAACGAAAATCCACACACTGCACTGACCAGGCCTAAATCGCCATGTGTCATTTGCAAGGGAGACCACTTTCACAGAGATTGTCCCTGCATCCCTCTGATACTAAGGGACTGGTCTCCCCATTTGCACAATTCGGTGGCGTCAACCTCTGATAGCCATGTTGAAAGCACACCGTCAACTAGCGAAAGTGAAGTCCCAGGACAAAAAGGGAGAGCTAGATCTCCCTGTAGACTGTGCGAAGGCAACCATGCCATCCACCGTTGTCCCTTCTTAGACGAGGCTAAAAGAGTCTTGGATGATCGTCCGGTTTCACCGTTACGACTCCCTCCTGGATATAAAAAACTCTTGCCAAGTCCTTCGTTAGTTGAAAATCTAGCTGGCCCGCTCAAGTGGTCAACTGAAGCACCGGCCATTGAAGATGAACCAGCTGAATCCATACCCGACGAAAGTCAAAAGGTCGAGGCGGCAGTTGACCTGGTCTTGCCTTCAGAGGTTTTATCTTCGAATGATACAATCACTGAGGAGAATAAGGATGACACCGTCCAGATTCTCTTCATCAACACAGACTCCGACGAACACGGGGGCAATCCGCCCATTCGTTTATCGCAGGAAGGAAGTTCGTTAGAGCGATACCTGCCCGTCTACTCGGTCCCACCACCAAGCAACCTAGTTGTCTCCTTCGACTGGAACCAACTAGGCAGACCCCGTTTGCCAGCAAGCATACCATTCAGAATTATCGTCCAAATATACAGAATGGTCATGGCTAGCACCATCATTGATGAGGGGGCATCTGTGAGTATCCTTTCCTCTATTGCTTGGAAAGCGCTTGGTTCGCCATCGCTTTTGCCTGAAATGAGAAATCTGACAAGCTTTGATAAAGGAACCAGTCGACCTTTAGGGATCCTCCCCAATGTGCCCATAACATTGAAAGGGAAGACCGTTCAAATGAACGTGATGGTCATTCAAGGACCCTTGGATTATAACCTACTCCTTGGACGAGACTATATATATTGCATGGGAGCCATCGTCTCCTCACTCTTTAGAGTAATGTGTTTTCCGCACGAAGGAAGAGTGGTCAAGCTCGTGGACCAGCTTTCATTTCCCGGATCACGCATCGCAAATAGTCATATACCATCCCTAAATGGTCTCTTCACGCAAGAAATGTCTCAACCCACGGTCCATCCTCCGATGAGCGCGAGTGATTCGGAAGAATATGACTGGAACCCAGGGGGCATGCGTCCTGGTCTGCTTCGGCAGGAAAACTTTGGGTATAGGGTAGGTTTCCGCGGGAGAATATGACTAGTCCGTACCCCGTCCGTGATTGGAAGAGGGGTTGTTCTAGAATAAGATTCTTTTGTCAAAGTCATGTGAGTTGGCGGGCATCGTCGCTCACCTTTGTTTATCTCGGTAGACATCGCCGAAGAAGTGTTTTGTTTGAAAGATTAACAGAACAATCTTTGGGTGACCTGAAAGAGGTAGGCCTCTCTCGGTAAAACAATTGTTTTGGTGGAAGTGAAGTAGAGGTAACCTTGAAACTCTGTTTTATACCTGGGGGCATGCAAACCTTTTGGAGTGCAAGCAAGGGGCGGCTATTTATTTTTTAAATTTTTAGGTCCTCCCTTTAAACCCGTAGGTCTAACCCTTTAAACTCGTAGGATTAGTCATTTCCGAACTTGCATAACGAAAGGATGCGGGGCATAGCTTTGTAAGGCGCAAGCTCCATAAAAAATGGCATCTTACATGAGACATTCTTATCATATGACTGGATTAATCGAGCAGTTTTAGCACATAGTTCATGCTCGTTAAAAAATAAACATAAGATCGAGCAAGTGTTTCAACCCGCGTTTAAGCTCGTTAAAAAATGAACTATCCTCTGGTAAATAACCACCGTGAATGTAATATTATCAGCCATTAAAGCCTTGGTCGTGTTTGCACCGTCACCTCCACTTTTCCATTGGCCGATCATTCACCTCCATATGATTGTTTACCCATTTTGAGGAACAGCTACGAAGAGTGATTTCACTAGCCATCCTTGTGACACTACCGTGCTTGGAAAATTTCAACCCTTACCTGGAATCAGCTGCTACCCATTTTATCACTCGTTCCTCAAAAGACGAGTCTTCTTTAAGCTCTTTTCATTTGACTCGTAAAATATGAAAAGATTGCCGAGTTTTGGCCTTCCAGCTCGTTAAAGCGACAAGAAGAGCTATCCCTCCTCTAGATTTTAATCTTTTTGGACCTGAGGGATTATTGCACAAAAATATCAAGCGCTTGTTTTGTTCGGCTCGTTAAAATTATCGAAAATTCATCCCTTCTGTATTGTTTTATACTTTTTCGGACCTAAGGGATTAGATGACGAAAAAGGACTTTCGGAGTTAACTTTACGTACCTTTTCAGACTCTCTAAAAATGAAAAGGACCGAGTTATCTTTGTCGTTAGACTCGTTAAAAAGATTAATAGCGACAAACTTGTCTTTAGACGAGAACGAGTTTCACTATCGCTAGGCTCGTTAAAACATAGCGATGGGTTTGCCCGAAGGGCAAATTATAGAACAAGCATATGTTATCCTCCTCAAGCTTGACAAAAATAAAGAGGTACTGGTCAGCAATGACTGGGGAAAAATTGAGAAGAAACTCAAAGAACCTTTATTGGTAGCAAGTCGCTCTTGAACATGACACTTCCACTCCGTGCCTGAGTCGGGTTGGGTTGTTTCATTCACCGATCACATCACCATGGTCTCGCCATACCATCCACCTTTGGGGTAAATGCTACCAATCCATCATATAAGTGTCGCCGATATGTTCAAGAGAAGTCATCCAGAGAAGTCAACCGTGTCCCATCCACTACCATACATTATACTTCATTCTTTCATGACCGCCACCCTGAACCATATATCATCAGATCGTTTTCACCTCCATCAAAATCATTTGCTCCGTTCCGTGTCATTGATGTGGGATTCATTAAGTTCCTCCTTTGACGGATCGCTTCTTGTCGACATCAGCTCATTATCCAAGAAGTTGATCGAGGAACACCCCCTTCAGTACTTTGAAGCTTGCATGCCTCAATGGCAAGTTTCTCACTTCCGGCGACAGGTATACATCAATGACCTTCGACCGAAAGATTTTGCGTGGTGTTCGACGCCAAGTCCTTTATTCACACCACGTGAATTGTACTGCAGTACCTTGAGGGTCATTATCATTATCGGTGATTCCTCTCGCGCTTGTTAACAGTTTACATCATTGACTGGTAATCAAGCGAAGTCTTTCCATGTTTGACTTCAAAACATTTCTCACATGGATCGACTTGTACTTAGAGTGAAGATCGGACGAGATTGAAGGCCCCGGATCTAGTTTCATCCATCCGGGCTGTGATATATATTCAGGAAAAATGAAGACATTGACATGTACATCACTGCAGAATAGATAATCATCCTACCAAAAGGATGATGATTTCATCAGAATCATCAGTCTACCATCAGACGATTGTCTGTCCTATGTACATAAAATGAATTTATAAAGCTGAGCATGGGAATGCCCGCCTCAGCTAGATCATGAAAACAATATGAAAAATAATTTATTGTATTGTATCTTATTACAGGTCTCCTCCCAGCATTGAATGAACTTCGGATCCTCCTAATAAAGAATTTCACCCGATAAACGGCCTCATACTTTAGGGGGCAACTGTTATAGACATTTTTGTGCCTTACAGCTTTGAGCATGAAATGTCCATAATCCAAGGGATCCAAAGTCCCTAAAGATGTTGTTACAGCTCCTAAAGGAACAAGGTCAACCAATGACAGCTTCTCCCAGAAGTTCTCCACCAAAAACCACTCAGAACTAGTCAAATCAACATCAATTCAGAAGCTCCACTAGCTGCCTGCGTTGCAAAGCACCCAAATACACTGGCTAGGTGCGTTGCAACGCACTTGAATGCACTACCCAGGTGCGTTGAGTGGGAAATGACAAGTGGCAGAGTCATTCAACGAGGTGGAAAGACCATGGAAGCTTCTAGAATCTTCTCCAATGACACTTGCCTCACTGAATTCGACCAAGTGATGAGTAAGAGGCTCTCAGTCTCCAAGTGGAAGCAAGAACTAACAGAGAGAAGCCACAAGTAAAAACATAAGCTGACTCATCCTCTCTGCTTACATCTATATATGGATACCTCATCCCAGAGATCCAGAGGCTGGAATTTTGTACTTTGCAGAGAATTGTTGTTGGTTTGAGATTGAGATTAGCACATTGGGTGATTTATGCTTTGTTGGAGGAGAGGAAGGGATTCCTTTGCTGGGAGGTAGATGCTGGATCGGGACTCACTTGGTTGTATCTCCTCTTGGACTTTCTTATCATATCAATAAAATTATTTGAGTTTCTCCTACATGCTGTGTACCAATGATGCTTTGTTATATTTGCATGTTTAGCTTAATCTGATCCTGAGCTTTTTATGAATGTATATCTATATCTTCGTGTAGTTTCTCTCTCTTGTGATCTTGCAGGAATTCGGTGAAGCTGGGCCGGTAAGGGAGCAGGGAGCTGGGAGCTATTGAAGAGAGGAGCGATTGGATCAACAAACTAGCGAAAGACACAAGTTAGTTACATCCTCTCTCCTCATTTACATTTCATAAAGAAGAATACTCAAGTAGTTTTCCTTGTTTGTTTCTAAGGCACTATCACACCTTAGAGTGGGATAGGGGCGTTCTAAATAGATACTTTTCCCAACAACACTCCATGCCCTCTCATAGCCAAGATACCAAACCTGGGGCCTCCAAACAACAATATCACATCCCCCATTATCCCTTTTCCCATCCAATTAGGGATGCTCACTGCACTACAACTCTAGGAGTCTTGTTTCCCTCATGGGTCTTAATGTACCCTCCAGGATCTCATCTAGGATAACTATCCCCTACAAATTAATTAATTCAATGAATAGGTGAATCATGTTTTTATGGACTTGATGTCCCATTTCTCTTTACATTATAATATTACATTCTAATATTATAATATAGCTTCATATCATGTGTTGGAGGCCAAAAATTTTGAAATTTTGTAGTAATATGAGAAACTACACACAAAGGAAAGTGGTGTGGAAGTAGAGGAACCAATGCATAGTGGAGAGGATGGCAAATTACATGAAGGTGCAACACAGAAGATCACCACATGTAGTTTAAACCAATGTTAGCAAGAAGAGGACACATGAAAGGAAGATAAGGGTAGTTAAGATCTGATGGCATATGGAAAAGGTGGGAAGGATCACCATGATGGAAGCCATATAAGATATTTGTAGGAAGAAGAAAGTTGGAGAAGTGGAGGAAAGGTTGTTAGAATATACTCTGAGTAAGGGATAACTATCAGTTAGAACGTGTGGTACAGTTGGGGGAGGCTATCAGAAAATATCAGGGTGGTTAGGTTGATGTAGAAAAGTGGATGAGATGGACGAAGATCAGCTACATAATGACAGAGGAATCATCAAGGGGAAATAAGATCACTCGATTTCTCTAGTTCATAATTGGTTATCCAATTTTAGAACCACCGACTCTATAATTTTCTAGTGTGTTTGATGTTAGTCAATTTTTTGTTGTTCTCCTACTAGTTTTGTGTCATAATGGTTGTTCATTCATCTTACGAGTGAATCAAGTCTATTTTGATGAGTTTGTCTCTTGAGTAGGTATTTGGCACAGATTCACTGACACTTTGTAATGTGGAAGAATGTAATATTCTATGATTTACAAATACAAGGTTGGTGAGCCAATTTGCAAAACACTCTGTTGTAGCACATTGCACGCCTATATTTTATGAATTAATGGAAGAATGATCTAATTTCCCTCTAAAATTGCTTATGAATGTGTGTGTTATCTTTAGTATTTTCATATGTTAAAATGGATTTATGTAGTATCTCATGCAACATAAAATTTTAGTATCTTTATTACACTCATGTTGTGTTAATGTCATGGACACTGAACAGTAAGTTAGGAAATTACCACTGCACACACAACAATTCCATATGACTACAAAAGCCCGGTTCTAGTAGTCCCCCATGGCACCTCAGGTGATATGTTGTCCAGTTTCTGGTTTTTGCTGAAAGGGTCGGTGCTGGAGTGGATTTGTTGGCCGACATTGCGTGCCAACCCAGGTTTGTTTGAGCCCTACGCCAACATCATGATACCTTTTTTTCATGGACTCTTGGCCCCCCATACTCTTTTCATCCTTTGGTCTATAACAATTAATATGTCAATTAGGATCATTGGCCCGATCACTACATATGCTCTCCATCCTAATCATACAAGCACTTTCTCATTAAATTCATAAGCATGCTAGCCCACCAGTCTAATACATCATGCATACATAGGTGTGCATGCCTCTATGGAACTCGGCTCACCAAACTAACAATCATGTTCCTCTTACCCATTACATAGGAACATTAGCCTTAAACATATCAATTCATTGGATTACTAGCCTAACATATCTATACATACATAGGCATACAAGTCTCCATCGAATTCTAGCTCTCTAGTCTATTCAAAATTCTAGCTCATCAACGCAAGTGTCACATGTCTTGCCTATTACATTTTTGTGTCTAGGTCAAGGGTATTAAAAGCATAGAGTTCCTTTTTGTAAGTAGGATAATTGATAACTTCCCCATGAAACACTTCATAATGGTAGCATACAATCCTCCCTCCCTACATAAATACTTCTCCCATAACACACCCACTTGTATTTAACCCCACTTCAAAGGGCTACTATAATTTTGGTAATGTGAGAATCAATGCTTGGATGATTTTACTATTTAACTCCTCACAAACCTTTTTCTTATCTTGTCCCCACTGTAAACTCTTTGCACTCACTATTATGGCATGGAGTGGTATGTCTAATGCTAAAAATGAGGCCATGAATTTCCTTATGTACTATGCTATCCAAAAATAAGTCTCTGCCTCAAAAACATTGGTAGGCACTAGCCACTTCATGATGGATTCCATCTTGGAAAGTTCAACTTTTGGATCTCCTTCACCAATCACATATCCTAAACACACCAAAGATTGTTATCATCAAATGTGAGATGTTTTCCTCCCAAGTAGCAATGTATACTGGTATATCATCCAAATAAATAATAACAAATGAATCTAGAAAATGGTGTAGTATGTAATTCATTAATAACATAAACATAGCTAGTGTGTTTCATATGTAAAATGGCATGACTAATGATCTTAATGGAAAATGGTATCCACCCATGGTATCCATCCACCCATGGAATTTACTCATGGTATTGTAAGTGACATCCACCCATGGTATTCATTCACCCATGGTATTTATCCACCCATGGAATTTACCCATGATATTGTAAGTGGAATCCACCCATGGTATTCATTCATCCATGCTATTTTCCCATGGTAATGTAAGTGACATCCACACATGGTATTGATTCACCCATGGTATTTACCCACCCATGGAATTTACCTGTGGTATTGTAACAAAAAAAGGCTATAAGTAACAAGTCGCATTTTGTAAAAGGACAGATTTTCCACTACAATCTAGACCTTAAAGTCATTATCTATTTTAATAAAAAAAAATCTTTGTGGTTTTGTTTAATGTGCGTTCTCCTATTTTCTTTTGGAATTTCAATTTTTCAGTGTAGAAAAATATGTAGATTCACAAGCTCATGTAATTTACTAAACAAGAGACAATAATCTACTTCTACTCTTTACAGCAGAAGCCCATAAACACCGAGCAAACAATAATCAATATAGGAAGAGAATCAAAGGCACATAACACAATAAATATCCATGGAAAGCCACAGCTCAAAACCCCACTATTTTTTTGTATTAATCTGGAAAATCAAGATGAAATTACTATGCTTGTTCTCTCAAGAACAATCCCAGCACTTAGAAAAATCAATCTACAAATCATAAGCAAGCTCAAGGCCAAATCTTAGCCTCTTCACAAGCTCTCCAAGTCTCTATTCCAATGTGTAATTCCTATGAAGGATAGCTTGTACTTAAAGGGAAATAAAACCTCTAAAAATAGTGCAATCTCTCAAGGATCACTCCCTGAATGCATGCACTATTAGTGCAACTTAGAAAAATCTAAAACAAATAGTACACTATCCCTACACTCTAGTCTCAACTAGGTCTTTCTCAGAATCGATAAGTATGAGTCTCTAATGGTGGAATATTCAGTTAACTAGAGTAGCACTAATTAGGTCACTAGTGTCCCAACTCACTGTTTACTCACTATTAATTCCTAAAACTGATTGGAATTAATTTAACTGGACTTAACTCAATAAATTGAGTTAATTAATTACAACTCATTCATAACTCATCATGAAATCCTATAAGTTAGGGAGAACATATACATTGTTGTAGGGAAAAGTATCCGACTCGGATGACCCTATCCCACTCTAAGGGTGACAGTTCCTTAGCAACAATTGTAAAACAAACTATTTAAGGTTTACTTCTTTATGAAAGCAAAAGAGAATGGAGAAAGCACTAACCGTTGCCTTGCGCTTAATGTCGAACCCAAACTCTTCTCTTTGGCCGCTTGCTCCTAGCTCTTTGTTCTTCTGCTCGCCCAGCTATGATGAGATCCTGCAAAATAACAAAGAAGGAAACTACAAGAGGCATGCAATCATAACTGGTTCATGGATTAGTGTAAACCAAACATGCAATCATCACAATATTTAATTGAAACAAGAGCACATAGAAGAACCTCAATAGCTTTTATTAATGAAGAAATAAAGGTTCTGAGAGTATTACAACCATTGAAGGCTCCAACCCAGCAACACCTCCCAGCAGAAAGAATTTCTCTTCTTCACCTCTCTCAAACAATCACCCAATAACTCAGTAGTGAAACCAACAGCATATCATTACTTTGCACAAAATTCCAGCCCCCTTGAGCTCATAGGAGAGAGCTCAATATATAGATGAATTGAGAAAGGATGAGTCAGCTTGCAACTGATGTGTAGCTGCCTTGTGTCCTCTCTCTCTTCAGTTAATCTTTAGTTGATCTTCAGTTCTTGAGTCCACTTGGAGAACTTTGCTTCCACTTGGAGAAACAGAGCCTCTGACTCATCACAAGGCGAAATACCTGATCCAAGTGTCATTTTTGGAAGATTCCAAAGCAATGACTCACTGTGCCACTTGTCCCTTCTCGCTCAGCGCAGGTGGCCTTTGTCCCACTTGCTTTGCAACGCAGGTACACCATGGAGCAACTGAGTTTCAGCGCAGAACCCTAGTGGAGCACCTGCTTTGATTTCAGGATTGCTTGTTTTTGAGTGTTTTCAGGTGGAGAACTGATCTGAGAGCTGTTGGTTTGCTGACCTTGTTCCTCTAGGGGTAAGAACATCATGTTTAGGGAACTTTGGATCCCTTGGATTATTGACAATTCATGCTTGTTGCTGTAAGGCACAAAATTGTCTATAACAGATGCCCCCTAAAGTATGAGGTCGTTTATCGGGTGAAATGCTTTATTGAGAGGATCCGAAGTTCATTCAATCTGCTGAGAAGTGTCCTGTAATAAGATACAATACAATACATTATTTTTCATACATTTTTCATGATCTAGCTGAGGCGGGCATTCCCATGCTCAGCTTTATAAATACATTTTGGTACATAGAACAGACGATCGTCTGATTGTAGACTGATAATTCTCTGTTGAAATTATCATCCTTTGAGAAGGATGATCATCTGCTGTAATGGTGTACATATCAAATGTCTTTATGTCCTGAATATATATCGCAGCCTGGATGGATGAAACTAGATCCGGGGTCTTCAATCTCTTCCGATCTTCACTCGATGTACAAGTCGATCCATGTGAGAATTTCTTGAAGTCGAACATGTAAAGACATCGCTTGATTACCGGTCAATGATGTAAACCGTTAACAAGCGTGAGAGGAGTCACCGATAAGGATGATGACCCTCAAGGTACGGCAGTACAATCCACATGGTAGGAATAAAGGACTTGGCGTCGACCACCATGCAAAATCTTCTGGTCGAAGGTCATTGATGTATACCTGTCGCCGGAAGTGAGAAACTTGCCATTGAGGCATGCAAGCTTCAAAGTACTGAGGGGGGTGTTCCTAGATCAACTCCTTGGATAATGAGCTGATGTCGACAAGGAGAGATCCGTCAAAGGAGGGCCTTAATGAATCCCACATCAGTGACACGGAACGGAGCTAGTGATTGTGATGAGGTGAAAACAAACTGTGATGTATGATCCAGGGTGGCGGTCATGAAGTGGATGAAGGATAATGTATGGCAGTGGGTGGAACACGGTTGACTCTTTACAGAACCACATCTCTTGAACATATAACGACACTGATGTGATGGATTGGTAGCATTACCCCAATTGTGGATGGTGTGGCGAGGACCATGGTTATGAGACCGGTGAATGAAACAACCCAACCCGATGTGATACGGAGGACAAAGTGTCATGTTCAAGAGCGACTTGCTACCATTAATGCTGTGAGGTTCTCCCAATTTTTCCCCAGTCATTGCTGACCAGTACCTCTTTATTTTTGTCAAGCTTGAGGAGGATAACATATGCTTGTTCTATAACCTGCCCTTCGGGCAAGCCCATCGCTATGTTTTAACGAGCCTAGCGATAGGGAAACTCGTTCTCGTCTAAAGACAAGTTTGTCGCTATTTAATGAATTTAACGAGTCTAACGACAAGGATAACTCGGTCCTTTTCATTTTTAGAGAGTCTGAAAAGGTACATAAAGTCAACTCCAGAATTCCTTTCTTGTCATCTAATCCCTTAAGTCCGAAAAAGTATAAAACAATACAGAAAGGATGAATTTTCGATTTCTTTAACGAGCCGAACAAAAACAAGCGCTCGATCTTTTTGTGCAATAATCCCTCAGGTCCAAAAAGATTAAAATCTAGAGGAGGGATAGCTCTTCTTGTCCTTTAACGAGCTGGAAGGCCAAAACTCGGCAAACTTTTCATATTTTACGAGTCAGTGAAAAGAGCTCAAAGAAGACTCGTCTTTTGAGGAACGAGTGATGAATGGGGATAGCAGCAGATTCCAGGTACAGGTTGGAATTCTCCAATCACGGCAGTGTCACAAGGATGGCTAAGTGAAATCACTCTTCCTAGCTGTTCCTCAAAATGGGTAAACAAACACATGGAGGTGAACGATTGGCCAAAATGAACGGATGGAGGTGATGGCATATAAACATGACCAAGGGCTTTTAATATGGCTTTCAAAGGTTACATTTCTCGAGGTTGTTTACCGGTTCATTTTTTCTAGATGAGCTTGAACTGTAGGGAAAGATTGCTCACAACTTGTGTTTATTTTTTAACGAGCATGAACTCTGTACAAAACTGCTTGATTCTTGCGTTTATTTTTTAACGAGCATGAACATTGCTAAAACTGCTCGATGATATGTTTGCATGCCCCCAGCATAATAACGCAAAATGCCCGCAGCATAATAACGCAAATCGAGGTGCATGCCCCCCAAGCTTCATTGCATTCAACTTTGTTGGTTGGAATGAAGGTTTACCATTGAGATCTGGAAAGGGGATCGTTTCATTTTTTAATGAGGTTGACATAGTAAAAGAACTATCCTCATTGCCCACTGTATTTACAGTACTCGATAGAAAATCGACTACTGAAGGATGATAAAGGTTATTTTGAGTATCTTCCCCACAACCCAGGGGAAGGGAACGATGGTGGGAATCATTCCATGGTGCCCTGTCAATTACCATTGATTGGACTATTCCTTTGTCGGTTCCATGCACTCGCGACCAAGGACTTAAAGGGGTGCCATATTCTCTAGACCTATCTATCCAAACGCTTGATGAGCGTTGATTTGGGGTTGCCCCCCAGGCCGAGAAAATTGATTGCTACAATACTTCCATTGGGCTTGGGGACAAAACCTTTGCATGATCCATGCTGATATCATTTTCTGACATCTTTTGTGCGGAAGATATCATATTGCAGGCTCCTACTATCGCCACTTCTCCCACAATGAACGTTGGCGGAAGGGTGAAAGTTCCCATTAATGTAGGATCTTTTAGTAGGCCTACTCCGATATTTTGAAACGAATGGTCGCTTCCATGGATCAGAGGAACGCTTCCTGTAACTTGTGAACCATTAGGGAGGAAATTTTGTTGGTCAATGATCGTAATCTCTCCTTGAAAGGGGAATGCGATTTTCCTAAAATAGGTCGACACAACAGCTTCCATGGCATAAATCCATGGTCTTCCCAGTAGGATGTTATAGTCAAGATTGCCATCGATGCCTTCAACATCTATTTCTACTGTTTTTCCCCTTAGTTCAACTTTCAAGTTACTAAGGATACCGTAAGGGGTATATGTCCTTCCGTCGAATGCTTTTAATGTTGTCGATGATCGCGACAAGGTTGGAGATCCTAAAATTTTCCAGCAACTCATCGACATAATACATGTCGATGCCCCCTCATCAATAATTGTCCGATGAACAGTTTTGTTGAGGGCTTTCACTTGGATGAGGAAAGCTAGTTGAGCTGGTAACTGAGGATCATATCCTTTGTGATCAAAGGATACAAGGTTGGAATCTTTAGGATCCACCCCACCAATTGCTGATAACAATGCCTGCCTTTGGGATGGGCAATTTTGTAGTACTTCAAGAGTCGACATAGCAGACGGTGATTGCGCCAAATCTTCCACTATATTATAATGCTGTGCCGCTCTGGCACGAGGATTAAATGTCGACTTGTGTACTACTCCCTTTGGCGGTTTTATTGTTAATTCATGTGTGATGGGGGGTACAACTTCTGCCGAAGTTGTTGTCGAACTGCTAGGTTGATCTTTACCAGGGAAAATTTTAAGAACCCCCCCTAAATTTACATGTATAATAAATGGGCGAATCTCCATGGTATATAGGAAAAATGGAAGGCGATTTTATCAATAATATGATATGTATATATAATTTTTTGGCGAATCTCTCACCAGGCATGGCGAATATTTTACTCAATTATAAAATCTTGTGTTTATTGAATACACAAATGAAATCATTGCATTTCTTTAAAATATCTTTTGAAATCAAAATTACCGAAATTACATATCGATAACCTAGTGGGTGTAGGATAAAATTCACCCGTTCCATTCACAGAAAGCATGAGAAAAAACCTAATACTATATATAAAACCAAGAAAAATTCAAATTCATCACTTCTAGGGACCTCGTAACCACTGCCAATACACAAGTATGTTCCTGTTTGCAATTAGAAAAATTACCCAAATTGCAATCTGTTTACTCCACTTCTAGGGACCTCGTAACCACCCTGCCAATACACAAGTATGTTCCCGTTTGCAATTAGAAAAATTACCCGAATTACAATCTGTTTACTCCAACATATGTTGGAAAGTTACAGAATGATGACTAGTGCAATCAATCCATTCCTTGTAGCCCTGGATTTGTTTCAGTTTAAAACAGAAGTATACAAATATACTTGTCCAATGTCTATGCTTTAACCATTCACCTTAAGATGTTTTTACAATATAATTTCCTAAGTCTATTTAATATCTTCATTATCATAAAAACCAACCTATATCCATCTTAACTCCACATCTACCACTCTTAGGGGGATGAAATCTATTTAACCCTCTGAGCACTTGGTAGACTAGAATTAAGATGGATGTAAGATAGAATTTCCCCTTTAAATAGTCTATGTTCACATGAATACCATGGGTTATCATAAACTTTGAGCTTAAAAATTACTATTAGTAATTTATAAAAATTAATAAAATTAATAGTTGATTTTTATTTTATTTTTTTATTTTAACCAAGCTAAAATGTTTAACATACATTAAATTACGACATCCATTTTTACTCTTGATCGGATCAAATATTTTTTCACTCTATGCTAGCTTGCATATCACGATATTTGATACCTCTCAGGGGTTAGTAGATCCAGAGTAAAGATGGATCTATGCTGGTTTAATTCCCCCATTTAAATAGGCTACATTCCAAGTGAATACCATGGGTCAATACCATGTGCCATTTTGGTGAATACCATGGGTCAATACCATGTGCCATTTTTATTTTATTAATACTAATATTAGGGTTAATAATGTTTTTTTGCATGGTATTAATAACAATCTAGTCCATGGTATTTGTCCCATAGTATAAATATAAGGTGACTTATGGAGTAAATATAAAAAAATGTTTTATTTGTTTACCATACCTCTCGTTTATTTATATTTTTATTAATTTACCATACCATTCATAAATACAAGGTGACTTATGGAGTAAATATAAAAAAATGTTTTATTTGTTTACCATACCTCTCGCTTATTTATATTTTTATTAATTTACCATACCTCTTTTACAAATATGGTATTTGGCCCATAGGATTCACTTAAATAAAACCTCTTTCTTGAGCCTTCATAAATAGAATGAGGGTTATGGACTAAATATAAAAAGAGGTTTTATTTATTTACCATGCGTCTAGTTTATTTATATTTTTATTTATTTACCATACCTTTTGACTAAGTATAAAAAGACGTTTTATTTATTTACCATACCTCTGCTTTACTTATATTTTTATTTGTTTACACCCTTGCATGTATATAAGGTGACTTATGGAGTAAATATAAAAATTCTTTATTTATTTACCATAACTCTCATTTATTTATATTTTTATTAATTTACCATACCTCTTTTATAAATATGGTATTTGGGCCTTTGGCCCATAGGATTCACTTAAATAAAACCTATTCTTGAAAATGGGCGAATGGATTCACTTAAATAAAACCTATTCTTGAAAATGGGCGAATGGAAGGTTGTAACTCCTAATTTCAAGGGTTAAATTTACCTTTTTTACCCTCTCCCTTAAAATAAGGTGGGCTATTTGAGGTGATTTGTAAAAATGTACTATGATACACAATATTCGCCCACTAAAAATTTAAAACCCCTTAATTTCGCCAAAGGGCAAACATTCGCCCCTAAAATCACCCCTAATCTTTACCTTTATCGTTCGACACCTGCGGATTCCCGTAATCTTTGTTCCTTGTCGAAATCAAAGCATCATTCTGTTGCTTCGATATCGATAACATAAGCACTTGCGACGGTGAAGCATTTCCACTACCAACCAGATTTTTTCCTCGATCGGGAAACGGATCAGTTAACACAGCTGGAGTTTGCGAACTCTTTAAGAATCTTTTTAGATCAGCTTTGTATGGACATTCTCTCGTCCAGTGATCCTCGTCACATATCTGACACCCATAAGGTGGTTTCCTATCTCGAGGAGGGCTTGAAGAAGTTTTTCGAGGAGATGACTCTCCTTGTTTCTTCTTCTTCCCTTTGTTTTGATTTTTCTTGCTTCCTGGTTGATTGGTTTCTTTGCCCTTATCTGTCGATACGGAATTTACTTCCGAAGCAAGAACTTCTTCATGCGCATTTTGATTCGAATCCTTACGGGCCTTCTTTTGATTGGTCCTTTTCGGATTCGTGTTTGCCGTGCCAATCACGCCATCGCCGGCATGAGAGTCACTATTTGATTTAGGAGGAGGAGGGATTGAAAACTCTGGTCTAGGGGCGTCTGGTATTTTGTCATAGAGCGTGCCGGACTGAGTATATACTAAGTCCAAATATTGTGAACGAGCAATAACCTGCTCTTCTATTACGACTCCCCCCTTCGCCACATCTTCCGTTATGGCCGGAAGTAACGACTTTATAAACCACTCAGCTAAAAGCTGATCAGGAACGTATGTTTTAACCATTCTTCGTCGACGTCGCCACTCATGTATATGATCTGATATATGAGTTGCGGTTGTCTGTTTGAAGTTAGTCAATATTTCTGTTCCCATTTCATACCTTATTGGTAATTGAAAGTGGGTTAAGAATGTCGTGGCAAGGGAGCTAAAATTGTCGAACGAAGCTCTTGGCAATTCTATATACCATTTTGCCACTGGACCTGTCAATGTCCTCTGAAAGAGGCGAAGCCTTATCGAATCATCATTTAGAGTGTTCGACGAACACCACAGATGAAATGTCATCACATGATTCGACGGGTCTTCACCTGGATTTCCATTGAATTTAGGAATGTCGGATGGAAGTTTGTGTGGGATCACTGGCCACCATGGGGCGTAAGCAATTGGATCATTGGTTAACCGATGTAAATCAGGCAACTCTAAAGTCGCCACGAATGGTAACTGTTGATTCAAGTTAGGTGAAGCGTAACCAGGGTACGATGGAATCGCTTGAACAGTGGGTCTTTGCATACCAGCATAATGGAGTTGATGTTGGTATGATGAATACGGTTGATGGACTTGACCACTATAAAGTGGTTGATTTTGACCATTTTGAATATATGGTTGTCCAGTATTCGCAAATATTTGCTGTTCAGAACCTTGGTACACTTGTTGGAATTGCGGCTGTTGGTATTGCATTATCCACGGTTGCGACACCATGGGTTGTTGCGCCACACTAACCATTGGACCAAGATGTGGGGTAGTTGTACCCAACTGTACTTGTGTTGCCCCACCAGTAGGCGATTGCGGTTGAGTCGCAGGGTCAAGGGGCTGTTGCATGAGAACCTGAGAAATCTGAGGTTGACATACAATAGGCATTGTTTGAACTTGCGACACGGTCACAATAGCCGGTGTGGTTGGGATGTTTGTCACAGGTACACACTGTTGCATAGAATATACAACTCTCGGTGGCTGGGATAGCACAGGTACCCAACTACTCGTTGCAATTCCGCCATAACTTGAATAAGGTTGAGAACTCCCGTATGGGTACCCTCCCGGAGGGGGTAATGAAAAGGCGTACTGCCCCCCATACGATAGCAACCTAGAACTCAAGGCAATTGATTGTCCTGGAGGACTGGATGGCCTAATTAGATTCCCAAAAGGGTCAATTTGATGAGTCTCACCATGAGAGTTACCAGACATTACTCCGGAACAAACAGGAACAGACCATACTGTCGAGATAGTCTCTTGGTGGACTCCTTCTAGCGACTGAGAGCTAGTTGGGACAGATGGTATGCCGGCGAACATTGTTGGATTTGCAGCAGGTAGTTCTACTGTCGCCGTGTCATTTGACACAGTCCTAGATGTCGACGGTTGTTCAGTCATTTTTAGTCTATCCAATTGATCACCTAGTGATTCTACTGGAACTTCCACTGGTGATGGACAAACTTTTGTTGTAGCAGGAGATAGAGTGACCCCTACTCCAAATTGAATTGGAGTGGATACTTGCGGTTCCTCTATAATTTCCTCTATCGCAATCAGACCAGGTGGAAGAGAAAAACCGTCAGGTCCGTAAAAGATTTCCAGTGCCGAAGAAGGGGTTGTATCGACCGCGACAGATGTTTGAGGAACAAAACTCTCTGGACCGGTTACAGATGGAACTGGTTCAGTTATACAAGTATTTGCCCCCAGACTAGGATCAGTAATACTGTCCCTCTGTGGCGATTGAACTTCTTCTATGGAGGCAGGGTTTCCGGAAATGTTTGGAGTGACCAGAATCTCAGATGTTGTTGGAACACTTGTTCTAACTTTTAAAGGAGATTTTGAACTGGTTCGACGAGCTTGCTTTGTCCGGATTGTTTTCGATTCCGGAGACAAAGACGGTTGACTCGCAAGCCTCCGAGAACGACGGATATTCAATTGACTTTCTTCCACGATTGCGGATTACTCGATCAACTAAAATATAAAGGGGAAAATTTGTGTTTCCGATTTGAATGAATTTTATTAGACGCTTTTAAACATAACTTTGCTTTTTCATGTTTTAAGAGTCGAGAAAAAGCTAAAGATGACTCTAGTCGCCTTCGATGTATTAACGAGCCCGAAGTGACAAATGCTCGGTTGGACCTTTTCAGTTATAGAGTTTGAAAAGGGCCAAAAGAAACTGCTCTGGAGATCTAGGCAGAGGGTGTGCCAAACCTTTCGCGAAACCACAGAATACGTTTTACGGTACGGGTGGTCGATCTTCGTGAATGCTGTGTTCACTGCATCGCGATCAGTAGGGCGGTCGACACGGCTTCGTATGGATAAAGGATAATTGCCTATAGGGGTCTCCCAATATATACGCGACGGTACGTGGGAGCACAAATCCGTATTAGTGCCACCGAATCTCAGGAGGAATCACCCACCTTCGTAGAGATCGACAGTCACTATGTTTAACGACGCCGGAACACGTCTCTACCTAGACTTCTAGATGTTTGCGTTATGTTTCAAATGCGTTGTTAGGTTCATTCAGTATATTTTAAGTTGATCTTTTTTAAAGTTTTCCTTTCAAGGTTCACCACGAGATGTATATGACAAATTCCTAAATGCAGCCTAAGATGAGAAGCAAGCTTTTTCAAATCTTTTTGACTGATGAAAATCTTAACTACTGAGAGAGAAGAAAGGCAAATTCTTTTCACACAGTTCATACAGCACAAACTAATGCACTTTCTCCTAAATCATCATGCAAACTTTTTCAAATGCAAAATGCACAATGCATGTATTTTCTTTTCCCTTTCTTAATGTGGATGGATTACAAAAAGAAAGTGGTCATATAACTTTGATTTCGATTTAAAGCGACAGTAAACAAGTTTGTCCAAAATCAAAAGACACCTTAAGATTCACTTGCTTAATCACTGGAAATACATGAAATCAAACCATACTAACGAAAGTAAAATGACTAATCAGCTATGGACAGCAAACAAGCTAACTCTTTAGACCAGCAAAATGCCTAACACAGGTTCAGATCTAAGAGGCCAAAAGCATGACTAACTTACTTTTCGTTATGGGAAATTGTAAATGAGTAAGAAATACAAAGAACAAGTACAATTTCGTTATATAACAGAGGCAGAATGATGGCAAGTAATATTGGTTTCAAAACAGGCACAAGACTGACACCTAGCAGCAAAACTAAGTGAAAACAGGCAAGAGAAAGGAGGAAACCCCAAATGCACTAAGCAAATTTGGGCCAACGCAGGTTCTGCACAGCCAAACTGGCTCTCAGCGCAGGTAGCCCCTTCGGGACCTGCGTTGCAAAGCAGGTAGCCTGTGTACTACCTGCTTTGGAAAACGAGAATTGCGTTTTCACAGTTTCCGGGTCATAATTTTCTCAAAAATGCACGGTTTTTGGTCAAATCAGAAGCAATCAGTCAAGCACACTCAAAGGGATGATTAAGAAGGTGCAAAGCTATCACTAAGAGCTTACAAGGATCCTTGTAGATCAGCTCTTCAAATCATGAATTTGCTCAGAAAATGAGCAAGAGTAGTTGCCCTCTACTTCGCTTTTGATATAGTCAAAAGCTTTTCGATTTGGTACTCTTTTGTTCAGGAAATGAATAGCAAAATACTACAAACACAATCAAACGGATACAATCCCCAGCGGAGTCACCAGTTTGTTGTAGGGAAAAGTATCCGACTCGGATGACCCTATCCCACTCTAAGGGTGACAGTTCCTTAGCAACAACTGTAAAACAAACTATTTAAGGTTTACTTCTTTATGAAAGCAAAAGAGAATGGAGAAAGCACTAACCGTTGCCTTGCGCTTAATGTCGAACCCAAACTCTTCTCTTTGGCCGCTTGCTCCTAGCTCTTTTTTCTTCTGCTCGCCCAGCTACGATGAGATCCTGCAAAATAACAAAGAAGGAAACTACAAGAGGCATGCAATCATAACTGGTTCATGGATTAGTGTAAACCAAACATGCAATCATCACAATATTTAATTGAAACAAGAGCACATAGAAGAACCTCAATAGCTTTTATTAATGAAGAAATAAAGGTGCTGAGAGTATTACAACCATTGAAGGCTCCAACCCAGCAACACCTCCCAGCAGAAAGAATTGCTCTTCTTCACCTCTCTCAAACAATCACCCAATAACTCAGTAGTGAAACCAACATCATATCATTACTTTGCACAAAATTCCAGCCCCCTTGAGCTCATAGGAGAGAGCTCAATATATAGATGAATTGAGAAAGGATGAGTCAGCTTGCAACTGATGTGTAGCTGCCTTGTGTCCTCTCTCTCTTCAGTTAATCTTTAGTTGATCTTCAGTTCTTGAGTCCACTTGGAGAACTTTGCTTCCACTTGGAGAAACAGAGCCTCTGACTCATCACAAGGCGAAATACCTGATCCAAGTGTCATTTTTGGAAGATTCCAAAGCAATGACTCACTGTGCCACTTGTCCCTTCTCGCTCAGCGCAGGTGGCCTTTGTCCCACTTGCTTTGCAACGCAGGTACACCATGGAGCAACTGAGTTTCAGCGCAGAAACCTAGTGGAGCACCTGCTTTGATTTCAGGATTGCTTGTTTTTGAGTGTTTTCAGGTGGAGAACTGATCTGAGAGCTGTTGGTTTGCTGACCTTGTTCCTCTAGGGGTAAGAACATCATGTTTAGGGAACTTTGGATCCCTTGGATTATTGACAATTCATGCTTGTTGCTGTAAGGCACAAAATTGTCTATAACATACATGTCTTCTAAAAGACTTCCAATTCGAATTTCCTAAATTAATTAAGTTAATTAAACTTAATTAATTATTTTCAAATTGCTATGAGAAAAGAATTCTATTTTAATTCACAGTTTAATTCAAGGACAAATTAAAATGGAATTTCTTGTTTCCATTTCTCAACACTCCCTCTCAACAAGAATGGGATTATCCACTACCCTGATCCTGTCTCTGTGAAACTCAAGTTTGCATCTTGGCAATGCCTTTGTCAAGATGTTAGCATCTTGTTCCTCCATGGGAATGTAACATAACAACATGATTGGCCTCAATATACAATCTCTGAGATGATGATACCAGATATCTATATGCTTGGACCGATCATGAAAAACTGGATTTTCAGATAGTTTGATACAACTCTTATTATCACAATAAATCATTGTCGGATCCATCTGCTGACCAAACAAACCAACCAGGATCTTCCTCATCCAGATAGCCTCACATATTGCTTGACTTGCAACCATGTACTCTGCCTCTACCGAACTGAGTGCAACCAATCTTTTTTTCCTGTTGTACCAAGAAACTACAACTGACCCAATACTAAAGATCCCTCTTGATGTTCTCTTCCTATCAGATGGACTCCCCGCCCAATCTACATCGGTGAACCCTTGAAGCTTCACTCCCTCTTTTTGTCTGTACCACAACCAAAACGGACTAGTGCCTCTGAGGTATCTCAATGCATGCTTTTCTGCCTTCCAATATATCTTGGTAGACCTAACCATTGCTTGACTAAGATGGTTAACTGGATAACACATATTTGGTCGTGTGTTCACCAAATACATGAGTGAACCCACAAGCTGCCTATAAACGGTAGCTTCCACTACTTCTCCTGAAGTAGCATCCTCCTTCCTCTAGTTACCAGCTAGAGGAGTCTCCAAGGGTTTACTGCTCTCCATGCAGAATCTCCCGAGTATCTCATTCGCATACTTGCCTTGAGAAACAAACAACTCCCCATCTCTTTTCCATACCTCCATGCCAAGAAAGTAATGCATGAGCCTCATTTCCTTCATCTCAAACTCTCTTGCAAGGTCATCCTTGCAATATTTGATGAGCTTCTCATCACCTATCAGTATGAGATCATCTACATAAATTACAATGATCAAAATCTTACCTTCCACCACTATGTGATACAGGTTCACATTTGCTTCACTCTTCGTGAAGCCCAACCCAATGAAGTAGCTATCTATCCTGGTGTACCAAGCACGAGGTGCTTGCTTCAGCCCATACAATGCTCTCTTGAGTCGGCACACATGCGACTCACGGTCCAAGGTTTCAAAACCTTCGGGTTGCTCTATGTACACCTCTTCCTCAATCATGCCATTGAGGAAGGCAGTCTTCACATCCATCTAATGGATCTTCTAACTCATCTGTGTTGATAGCGCCAAAAAAGATCTCATTGACGAGTACCTTGCAACAAGAGCAAAGGTCTCATCATAGTCAATCCACTCTACCTGTGAAAAGACACGGGCCACAAATCTGGCCTTATGCTTCTCCACACTACCATCTGTAGCTTGCTTTACCTTATAAATCCAACGGGAGATCACAACTGACTTGTCCTCTAGTCTCAAGACCAAATCCCAAACATTGTTTCGAACTATGGAGTCATACTCCTCCATCATGGCATCATCCCAAACTGGCTACTGCACTACTTCTTGAAAGGAAGATGGCTCTGTCACAACACATTCACCCATAAGTGCCATGTATCCAGTGTACCTCTCTAGTGACCTCCTCTGTCTATGCTGAGAAGAGGATGTTCCCACATTCTCCCATGCGTCATCCAACAATCTGTCGGCCTCTCCAGTGCTCTTTATTCCCTCTCTGAAAGACTCTGCCTGAGTGGATGTCTCCACTCCCAAAACCTCTGCATGTGGCTTCTCCACATCAATCTAAGGCTCCTCAACCTTAGGAACTAAAAGTTCCTCCTCCACATGTAGCTCAAGCTCCCTGTCAAGGGATACTCGCATGGCCTTCTCCTCTTCAAACTTGATATCCCTGTGAACCACTGTCATCCGACTGGTTTTCATGTACACTCGATAGTTGCGGGAAGTATCAGTGTACCCCACAAAGATCCCCAAATCTATTTTTGGTTCAAGCTTCTTCCGTGCATCTTTGGTCACATGGCAAAAAACCCATGACCCAAAAATCCTGAACTGACCAACATCTGGCCTCTTACTGGAATAAGCTTCCTCTAGTGTTTTATTCTCAAGTATCCGATGTGGGCTACGGTTCTGAACATAAACGTTGTGTTGCATGCCTCAACCCACAAGTGTAGTGGTAGGCCCTGATCATGCAACATCACCCTTGTTTCCCCTACTATGCTCTTGTTCTTCCTCTCAGCAACCCCATTCTGTTGAGGGTTATGAAGTGTCATCAACTCTCATTTAATCCCTTCGCTACATAGAAGTTCTTGAACTCATTGGAGACATATTCTCCACCGTTATCACTTCGTAGAGCTTTAACCTTCTTTCCTAACTCTTTCTTGACCAATGCTTTGAATTCACAAAACTTTGTGAATGCCTGATCCTTTCTCTTCTTGAAAAATATCCAACATTTACGAGAATAGTCATCTACAAATATAACATAATACCTATGTTTTGCGGTGGATACTATCGAGAATGGTCCACACACATCTGAATGGACTCTCTCCAGAATAGACTCTACTTGAGTGTCTCTATCTCCAAAAGGAAGACTTGGTGTATTTACCCAAAGTAAAACCTTTGCATGTATCAACTTGCTCAAGTGTACCTTTGGGAATACCGGTAGAGATTTGCTGCAATATCTTCAAAGCTCCATGATGCAAGTGGCCCAATCGCCTGTGCCACAACTCAATGATGTCTCAACTCAACATCTTTTCCACTTTTGAACTCAAAGCAGCACAATCCTCTATCTCTATCTTATAGATATTCTGAACTCGAATCCCTATCTTATTTACGTGACTTGTGGCTATGTGTCGAAGGAACGCCTTTCCTTTCGAAAATATCACAACATAGCCTCTATCCTCAAGCATGGAAACGGATACCAAGTTCTTCGTCAGTCTGGGTACATGCATAACATTCTTCAAGGTGAGTGGATCTGCATGCTCCCTCTGAAAAGTAATAGTGCCCACACCAGTAACACTATACTTACCTTCATGACCCATCTCGATATGCATCTTGAGATCTTTCTCCTCCATTTCACTAAATAACTCTTTTTCATTAGTCATGTGGAAAGAAGTTCCATTTTCTAAGTACCAGACACTTCCCATCATTGAAGACACCATGCATGCAGTGAGGGAAAAGTCAAATTCGAATTGGGAAGCCAAAGCCTCACCCGTCGCTCCTCCTGAGGACTTCTGCTTGGACTTCTTCAATGGACAATTTGTAGCAAAGTGACCCATCTTGTGACAATGAAATAATTTAACTTTCACCATGTCCTTCTTCTTACCTCCATGATAAGAATCTGATTTGGAACAAGAAATTTTACCTTTCCCCTTCCTTGCCTTAATTGTTAAGGCATAGTTCTCTTCATCATCAGTCTTTGATGAAGAGCCATCCTTGGTGTTCCACCTGATCTCTTCCTACATCAAATCCGACCATAGTCATTCCCAATCTAGCAGTTTCTCCTGACCATTGACAGAGTCCTAATAACTATGCCAACTCTTTGGGAGTCCATGAAGAGCAAGGCTCGCCATATCCTTCTCGAAAACTATGATTCCAACACTTCCAAGTTCATCCTAACATTGAATGAACTTGGTCAAGTACTTTGGAATTGTCTCGCCTTTCTCCATCTTGATTTTACGAAGTTTATCCTTCAATGCCAACTTCCTTTGATCACTGCTATTCTAATACAAGTTCGTCAATGTTTTCCACAAAGCATGTGGATTTTCCTTGCCATGGAGACTCGAGACAATGTGGTCTCAAACTCCCTTAAGGATTATCCACCTTGCCTTCGCCACACACTTCTTCCATTCAACCAAGTTCTATGCATCCATAGCTGCTAGCTTGGGGACTTCTTGATCAATGAATTCCTTCAAGCCATTATCTTCTAGCACAACCTCCATCTTATCCCTCCAAGCTATAAAATTTGAGCTACCTACCAAGACATACTCAAGTCTCAACCCATGGAATGCCATATGTCAATCCTGAAGTATGTATGAAAATTCGACTTTGACCTGTAACCCAGAAACTCAAATCTTCGAAATCTCCTCTAGGGAGTTGATTTTAAATCAGTGATATATCCCTCATCCTAACTCTGATTCAGCCATTTTTTTTTTGAGTTTGGGTATCTTTTCCCAAGGAATCCAAATCTACAATTTGTTTTTGAAAAGTTTGCACATAAATTCTCTGCAAAATCTTGTCCAAAAAAAAAATCTTGTTTTGATACCATGTAGAAAATCCTGGAGATTCACAAGCTCGTGTAATCTACTAAAACAAGAGACAAGAATCTACTTCTACTCTTTACAACAGAATCCCATAAACATTGAGCAAACAATAATCAATAGAGGAAGAGAATCAAGAGCACATAACACAATAAATATCCAGGGAAAGCCACAGCTCAAAACCCCACTATTTGTTTTGTATTAATCTAGAAAATCAAGATGAAATTACTATGCTTGTTCTCTCAAGAACAATCCCAGCACTTAGAAAATTCAATCTCCAACTCATAAGAAATCTCAAGGCCAAAGCTTAGCCTCTTCACAAGCTCTCCAAGTCTCTATTATAATGTGTAATTCCTATGAAGGATAGCTTGTATTTAAAGGTAAATAAAACCTCTAAAAATAGCGCAATCTCTCAAGGATCAGTTCATGAATGCATGCACTATCAGTGCAACTCAGAAAAATATAAAAAAAATATTACATTGTCCCTGCACTCTAGTCTCAATTGGGTCTTTCTCAGAATCGACATGCATGAGTTTCTGATGGTGGAATCTTTAGTTAAATAGAGTAGCACTAATTAGGTCACTAGTGTCCCAACTGACTGTTTACTCACTATTAGTTCCTAAAATAGATTGGAACTAATTTAACTGGAATTAACTCAATAAAGTGAGTTAACTAATTACAACTCATTCATAACTCATCCTTAACTCCTATAAGTTAGGGAGAATATATACATGTCTTCTAAAAGACTTCCAATTCGAATTTCCTAAATTAATTAAGTTAATTAAACTTAATTAATCATTTTCAAGTTTCTATGAGAAACGAATTATATTTTAATTCACAGTTTAATTCAAGGAAAAACCAAACTAGAATTTCTTGTTGCCATTTCTCAATGTTCAGATCTTGGGGACCTCCCTCCCCCAAGATCCATTTCAATTTTTTAGATCTTGGGGGCCTCCCCCAAAGATCCAAATCAGCGGTATCAAATTAAGGTTACAACTCCATGGGACTAACGGTTTGACGCATATTTCAATTTCAAAATTTTTGCAGCAATATTCAACAAACTTCATGCACTTTCTATGACCTCAACAAAGAACTTTCTTGGGCAAAGTGGGAAGAATTTTCTTTTTCATTTTTTTGTAGGATTTTTTTGGGTGGCGAGTTTTCAGATCAATCTGAAAATTTTGGTTCAAACTTTACAAAAACAAATTACAGATCTAGATTCCTTGTGAAAAAATACCCAAATTCAAAAAAACAATCGGCTGAATTGGAGACCAGATGAGGGAGATATCGTTGATTTAAAGTTAGTTGTGTTGCAGAAATTTTTCTGACGACAATTCATGGATGACGGATTTCCTATAATATTTTGTAGTTTTTGTGTAGAATTTCAAAAAAGAGATTGCAGATCTAAGCTCCTCTTGAAAAATCACTCAATTTCAAAAAAAAAATTGGTTTGAATCAGAGTTCAAATGAGGGAGATATTGCTGATTTAAAATCAATTATTTTTTCAAAACTTGTGTGATGGTGGGAGAGTTGCAGCGCAAATCTGAGTTTCCAAAGTGTCCAGGTAGGGATTTCAAACACATGGGAAGATGAAAAAAGATCATTTTGTTTCCAAAAATAGGTTATAATAAATATTCTGAGTTATCTTGGCTGAGTTATGTCCATTTAAAATCTGGAGCAACATTTAGAGTGGGTTCCCTTTGCAGACGTGCCCTCTCACCCCGCTTTAGTAGGCACCTGCTTCACATTCATCAGTTTCATCATAGTAGCATCCATCTTGGGTTCTTTGGAGACATGCCCTCCCACCCTAGGCTATGTAGGCACCTGCTACTTCATCAATAGTTAGCGTCATAGTTATGGGTCAACCGTACAAAATCCTTGTCATCAAAGTCCATTTGCTAGGCCGCACACTATTAGTATCACAGTTGGCCACAAGCATTACAAGGAATCTCTATCCTCGCATCTTCGTTTTTCATGGTTATGGGTCATCCACAAACACACACTTCATTGAAGTCAATTTTCTAGGCCACATGCTATTAGTATCACAGTTGGTCACAAGAATTACAGTGTATCTATATCCTTGGATCTTCTTCATTTGTCATGGTTATGGGTCATCCACAAACCCACACTTCATCGAAGTCCATTTACTAGGCTGCACACTATCAGTATCACAATTGGTCACAAGCATTACAAGGTATCTCTATCCTTGGATCTTATTTCATCACGGTTATGGGTTAACCACACAAAACCCTTCTCTTCAGTGGCTCTTCATATTCAACAAAGGCTTTTCAGGAGGGAACTTCACACAATGGGAACCATTGATTCTTAAGGAGGGAGGAATGATACAAATGGAAAATGGCATCCACCCATGGAATTTACCCATGGTATTCATCCACCCATGGAATTTACCCATGATATTGTAAGTGGCATCCACCCATGATATTCATTCACCCATGGTATTTTCCCATGGTATTGTAAGTGACATCCACCCATGCTATTCATTCACCCATGGTATTTACCCACCCATGGAATTTACTTGTGGTATTCTAAACAAAAAAGGATATAAGTAACAAGTCGCATTTTGTAAAAGGACAGATTTTCTACCATAATGTAGCCCTTACAGTTATTATCTGTTTTAATAAAAAAAGTTTCTTTGTGGTTTTGTTTAATGTGTGTTCTCCTATTTTCTTTTGTAATTTCAAATTTTCAGATCTTTGGGACGTCCCCCCAAGATCCATTTCAATTTTTTAGATCTTGGGGGCCTCCCCCCAAGATCCGAATCAACTAACCACTAATACAAACCTTATCTAGTTTTGAAAGTTGTTTTACAAGTATCTTCTTCTCTAAATAGAATATGGTGATATCCTATTTTTAAGTCCAACTTAGTTAATTATTTTGTTTGTTGTAACTGGTCCAATAGATCATCCATCCTTGGAAAGGGGTACCTATTCGTGAGCATGATTTTTTTCAATTCCCTATCATTAATGCACATTTTCCAAGTCCCATCCTTCTTAGGCACACTTATGATGGGTGACCCACATGGTGAGGTACTTGGTTGAATAACACCCTAGTCCAACAATTGTTGCAATTGCTTCTTCACCTCATTTTCTTCTATTATGGACTTCTTGTACATCTTGATGTTTGGCAATTAATATTCCATTAATAGTTATATCTTGTGGTCCACTTCCCTCTTGGATGGTATCCCTTTAAAATACTAGAACACTCCCTTGTATGCCTATAGAAACCCTTCCAAATGTTATTTTTTTCATTTAGTGAACCCCTCTAGGGATGTCTTTGCTCTCACTGACTCTTCTACAGACTATGTTTCTCTTAAAATAGTGAAACATACTTCTTTCTAGAATTGATCGATTTCTTGGCTTGGTTGGCACTTACCATTGAAACTTTATACTTGTCCTTATGTGCATTGATGGTGAAGAATTTTATGTCCTTAATGAGGTGGTAATGGTGTTGGGTAATTTAATTTATAGTTAAATTACTTACATTAAATTATCAATCCAGGGTTTGTATTCTTGTAAAGCACACTTGCACTGTATATGTTAGGTAATTAATTGTTGATAAAAAATATCTATTCTATTGAAATAAAATTACAAGACTTAAAATGAAATCATATTCATGAAGATATCCAAATGGGAACACACACTTTCTTTCTCAAAGAGTTATATCTAAAGAAAGCAATAAATTATGAACAATAAGTAAATGAAATCTTTAATCTATCAAATTGAAATGGAAAAATATAACACAATTCTATTATAAGTTCTTAATCTAATGAATTATTCTATGGAAATCATAACATCTATTCTAAGAGCATTGATAAATCTGGTCTAGAAAGAAATGAATTCTAACTCTAAAAAGCAATAAATATTAATTCTAGAAGGCAATAAAATCTAGTTCTATGAAAGCAATAATTCTAACACCAGGAAAGCAGTAACTCTTATACTAGGAAAACAAAGACATTTTGTTCTAAAGCAAGAAGTAAATGACTGGAATAAAATTGTGTCTATCAAACCAAGTTGAGATTACTGATGTATGTGTTTCAATTTAGAACCATTCATGACTTATAAATTTAATACTAAACAAATCAAGAAGTAGCTAAAATGTTTTTGATCATTTTTTCAATTTTACTCAAGTGCTTGACTGTACAAAGTAAACAAAACAAAAAACCAAGAGACAAAATTAAAGCTATGGATAAAAGTTGGACTTCTTGAATGAAACATAGCATAAGTAAATAGATTGATCTAAACCTAGGAATGAAAATAGAGATTAAGTAAATGAAAACACGATTACACTATCTCATACTTCTACATGGGGACCTCCTAAGAGGCACAAGTGACTATGAGTTTTAGAACACAAACTTAAATTGACCATAAGAAATTATGAATGCACCATAACAAAATTTCTATTACTGGAATGCGTAAAATAATTTTAATACAAAATAGTCTTTGCAAAGATAAATCAACTTCCAGAAGTTTTCTATTCACTTCCAAATGAAGCACTTATATAAATATTTGAATCTAACAACTCAAGAGTCTATTGGCTATTATTCATATACAAATTTGACATCTTGGTTTCTCAATTAAAATAGGAATCTTTCTTATCATGATTCTTTATTGGAGAAGCGAATTGTGAGAAGAGACATTATCAACTTCTATCTTCAAATATTCATTCTTGAACATCACTTTATATTTTGACTACTACAAGTGTGCACAACTGATTTGACCAAGATTTTGAAGTGAATGATGTGTTAAATCTGTGAACTTTCACTCGTGGCCAATAGGTAAATCACCAAATCAGCAACATTTGGCAACTGTGGATATGCTCCAACTCATTTAAAACACATATGATCCTATAAAACCTTAAAATCATCTACAAAATGTTAGAGGAGTTGTGGAATTTGGACAATTCAATAGCTTATGTATAATCAAAGCAATTTTATAAAGAAAAACACATAGATTTGAGATGATAATGGTATTTTACCTGATTAGTGTATTTGCATGGCCCAGATTGTTGGCATTATGATACATGTGTTGTACTTGATGGCAACCCACTTGTAGCAGAACAAATCACTTGTATATGGTAGCTAGATGAATCTACGTAACTAGATCAATCTACAAGAGAGATATCAGAGGTGATAGAATGCATGGCAGTTGTGTTTACAAATGTGACAAAATGCAGGGCAGTTCAAAGGAATCATTTCAGAAGTAATATGGAAAATCACATTATAACAAGTCTATTCAAAGGGAACAAAGTAATGGTACAAAAGAATAGGATGAAGGAACAAAGGATTACAGATCAGAATCAAGAAATTGAAGAAAGAGAATGGTTTAAGAAGTATACACCGGTTCACCTTGTCCAAGTAACGTATACACATGAGCTCATGGAACAGAATAAGCGTATACGTATGCATGCACTTTCACAGAAGGAAAAACGCGTATGGGATGGAAAATCAAGGTTTTGGTCCAAGGTATTAGTCTGGGGTATTTCGTCCAAGGTATTGGTCCGAGGTATTTAGTCTGAGGTATTTGGTCTGAGGTATTGGCCCTAAGTGGTTTTGGTCCAAGGTATTGAGAAAGGCCTAAAACCCTAAAACTATATAAGGAGGAGAAAATCAAAGGGAAAAGGGCACAAGTAATGAATATCTTATGAAGTCTTAGATCAAAAGAAAATATGCATGTTATGGGTTTCAAATGCTTTGCTTGATCTAGACTAAATATGCACCTGAGCGTTGATGATGGATGATATCTAATGATGGATCAAGATCATAATGACTTATCATTATGTGATCTAATAATGGATGGGCTAGATCTGATTGTTAACACATATTTTATCCTTTATATGTGATGATCTGGGTATGTCTAAAGTCAGGAATTGCAGCGAAGTTATAAGTAAGTATTTGCAGATCTATATGTTGGTTTGCTTTGGTGAAGGTGCATATACATGCTAGTTCGACTCTTCCAAGTAGTGTATGCAAAAGAAAATCTTGATGTTCAAGGATGACTAATCTATCAGATCAGTTCTGTTGTTTTACTGTTGTCTGTCAATGAAGTCTTCTTAGATCTGTAAAACTGAATGCATAAAGAGTTTGTGTCTCATTGATTAATTGATTGAGAAAGAAGGGTGATCCTTGTTTCTATCTATTTATAACTCTATAATATGACAGTAGATCTTCTGGATGTCATTGATTGGTACAGTTTGTGGTTCAGAGGTTTTATGATCTCTAGAGGTATACACAGGTTGGGCAAAAGGAAGTAGCATATACACGCAGGTTTGCTTCATTAAAGGAGCGGATACATTCTGACACATGCCTTTTGAGGTTACAGTTAGTTTTGGTTGTTGATGCAGTGTTCTGGGTTTAGATATGTGAATTGATTCCAGTGATCTATCTGTTCCAATTGATTGGTTGAATTTGATTAAGTTTGAATGAATGGTTGATTCAGTTGTGTCAGAGGTTCAATGATTGTTTGATTCAGTTGTGTCAAAGGTTCAGATATTTCAGTGATTGTTTGATTCAGTTGTGTCAGAGGTTCAGAGATCTCAGTGATTGATTGTTTCAGTTATATCATAGATTGATGATTGGCTTTCCGTTATATCAGAGATTGTTTGGGTTTCAGTGATTGGTTGATGCAGATGTATTTGATGGTTGTATTGAAGTGGTGATTGATTTTGAGCTTAAATGTTACTAATGGGTCTATTAGTGTCAGTCTTCCCAGCCTTCCTCCAGTGATCAAATATGCTCTTACAAAGTGGTCTCAGAGTTTCCAAGTCAAATTTTGTCATTTCAAAGAGTTTTCAAGCAAAATTTGGTCACTAGGCATTAGGTCTAGGGTTTGCCCAAATGTCAGTCCATGTCATCATTCAGCTGAGCCTATCATCATTCAGAGGGTTTTCATTATCATGTCAGTGTCGAATGAGTCATTTCACACCTTGTTCATGCTTCAGTTGTGCCTTGGCAAGGTCATTTCCCTCTCCTAGGGTTTTGAAAGCCAATTTCTCTTGGATGGTCAAATCACCGGAAAAACTTGTTTCCTGATGTTCATACACCTTCCCCTATCCTTAAAGTACCTTACCAAACACTTCCCATCCCTTAGATCCGCCAAATTCCTCATTTTTCCACAAACCCTAGTTTCTAGCTACAACCTGGCAATTTTCTAGGTTGGGCCTGTGTTTTGCCCTTTTGGACCCCTTCCCCTCACTCAATCTCTGAGATTCCACTTTCCCCTGCTTCCTAACATCCCTCCTCACTCCCAAAAATTTCCCCAAGAATTTAGAAGCCCTCTATCCCCTTCATTCCGCTTCATTTCGACAAAATTCCTTGTTTCACACATCGGGACAAGTTTCACTCAAAAGCTGTTTCTGAGCAATCAAAGATGAATTTTTCAAAACTGAGAGAGGTTTTTGTCCAAAACATGCCAAGGAAGAAAAACCTCCTTCACTTTTTACACAGGTGTCATGGTTTGAGAAAAATGTCAAAAATACCGGTGAGAACGAAGGTGCTCCAAGGACGGTTGGCCAAAGCACAAAAACGAAGGAAAATGCCCGATCCACTCCAAATTTTGGCCAAAGCCTCTTTGACGGAGCATGGTACTTGATTGGGGACTCCCAGCCCAAATTTCAAGAAATTTGGAGAAAATTTTGTCATTTGTGAATTTTTTGGGAAATTGACAGGTTTTGGCCTTTTAACGGGTAGCACCCCGTGCGCTACCCTACATGGGGGCAACTCAGAACGGGGAAAACTCAGCATTTTTGGAATTTTCATGCAAATTTACACCTACCTATGGATGGACTTCAGTTTTTATGGAGATTTGGGCCTCCAAAAGATCAAAACACATGCAAATTTTGACTTTCTGCCCCTATTTTGAGTTGCAGAAAGCTGTCTTGGGCGAATTGAGTTTTGAGGGGTCAAATGAACTCCAAATTCAAAAATTCTGGTGTGGTTGGAAAATAGACTCGCAGACCTTTCCAATGAGCTAGCTTGCACCTGATTTGGACACCGGGAAGGCCCCCAAACAGGCCTCTGAATGTGCGCTACCCGTCAAGGAAAATTGCCTGTTTTGACCAGTTCGGCCAGAAAAGTACAGTTTTGACTTGGGTTACCTTTTTGGGCATGTAAATCATGGATTTTTATGTAACTTTCATGGCTCTAAGATACTTTTACTCTCCTTTATCACTTATAGAATATTCTTGAATGTAAATGGTAAAAATTTAATGCATGGATAGGTTTCCTAAGTTTTAGAGGCAAGTTGTTTTGACTGCCTATTATCTAGTGCTCAGTTTAGAATTAGTTGAAACAGCTCCTAGGAAGCTGAGCTCGACCCCTAGAGGTGGGGAAAGGAGTTAGATCATCTATATTATGCCTTCTCTTTCTCATTTTCATGGTTGGACTCTTGAGGGAGAAGCTCCTATTGTATATTTTACTTGTATCTCTGCAATTTGAGGAAAAGGAAGACCAGGGTTTTGCAGACATCATTGGGATTCTTGTGGACTATTGTGTTGATGGTGTGTTCTCTTATTGTAATTGTAAGTGTGTTTATGTGTTCCATCTCTTTCTTTACTGCAGCTTATTAAACAAATGAAGTGATAAAGTTTGAATTCATGCTTGCCATGCTCAGCTTTCAAATTTGTTTAATGTTTATGTTTTCCACTGTCTAGAGAGGATTCAAAGTCATTGTTTGCCCTCTTTAGCTTCTCCTTTTTCTTCCTTGATCATCCATCTCAGCTAAAGGCATCAGCACAAACTCCTACCTTGCCCCAAAGACCCACCTGCAAAAACTGAGCTCAATCCTCGCACCCTGAATTGCACTCCCTCCAATTGCCACCAAAAACCCCAAAAACTTTAAATCAACCCTCCTTATCAGTTTACTAGCCTAATATCAGTGTTCCTAATTGGGTCAGCTCATCCTATTGAAAGATCTACCGAGTTTGACTGGAGAGAGCCTTCTCATACCCCGTAGGGCTAGCTACGAGGTGAAATGGTTTGATGTTGCCTTGAAGGTTTACCTTCCTCAGCCTAGGGTGAAATCTCAAGTGCTAACAGGGTCCAATGTGGAAATTTGATGAAACATGGCCTTCATATTGTAGTATTGTGTACCAGGAGTATCCAGTGTGAAAATTTATGAAACGTGGTCCCTGGAGGACACTGAGGGTTGGAGCCTTCAGTGAGGAAGTCAAAGCTTCTTGCTAGTAGTGGCTGGTGATTTGATCAAGGGGTTGGAACTCCCTTCCAGTAGAAGCTGGAGAACGAGTGAAGGTTGTAGCCTTCTATAGGTTGGAGCCTACGTACTAGTAAATATACTAGTACAAGAACTAGGGGGTTGTAGCTCCCTTCCAGAAGAAGCTAGAGAACGAGAGAAGGTTGTAGACTTCTGCAGGTGGGTGCCTACATACTAGTATGGGTCTGCACCTATACAATATTGTAAACATATTTTCTTATTATTAAAAGAACACAGAGATGACAACTGCAGGTGGTTTTCACCCACATTGAGTTTCCACCATAAATATTGGTGTTCATGTGTGTTGCTTATGTGTGATGGTTTATTATGTTATTACTACACATCATTATTGTTTAATGTTTAATAAAGTATTGATGCACTGATTAAAGATCAACATATGATGAATTAAATGAATCATAATTTCACTAGATATATGTTGGTAGCCTTAAGAATAGTTGCGTGCACACGCGAGTTACCTTCACTGAAGTAGCGTATATAAATCTGATTATGGAAATGAAAAAGTTATTGATTTGTAAATACTGATTCACCCCCCTCTCAGTATTATTTCCAACAATTGGTATCAGAGCAGGTCCTTTGGTAGAAGCTTGATTGCTTGAAGGAGATCCGTAGTAACAATGGGAAAGAAGCTAAAGAAGAAAGCACCTCAAAAGAAGAAGACATCTCAAAGGAACTGTGACAGTGGGAGAGACAATTGGCCTTTATGTGGAAGCAACTCTTCAGATTCAGAATCACCTCAGAATGAAGATGAACAAGCAAAAGAACTATCAGGTACGAATTTGTTGTCCTCTGGTGATACATTTCTCTGTTCATTTGAAGATAATGAAAGTGACAATGAAACAATTGAATTTTCTCTTATGGGTGAAAGAGAAAGAAATCAAATAGAGGCAGAATTTAAAAAGCTCATAGACACAATTAGAGATCAAAAGGATCTAATTGATAAAAGGGAATGTGCCTACAAAGAAGAAGTTACCAGGTTAAAAGCCTAGTTGGAGGAAGGAAACAAAATAAAGAAGCAGTACAAAGAAAAGGAAGATCAAAGTCAAAGGTTGCAGGATGAAGTGAAATCATTGAGAAATGAAGTGAATGAAAAGGACACAACAACTAAGGAACTTATAGAAAGAACCAGCTACTGTGAAGGTCTTGAAGCTACTGTCGTTTCTCTAAAAGAAGATCTCAAAAATTCAAATAAGCAAAATGAAGAAATACTGCAAGCATTTGAAGAACAAGAAAATGAAGTTCTCGAATTAAGGCAACAAGTGGAAGAAGGAAGAAAAGCTGAAGAAATCATGAAGAAGCAGTATCTTGAAAAGGAAGAGAAATATCACATTGAGGTAAATATCCTAAAGGGAAAATTAGAAGAAAAGGATAAACTTTTACGATTTCAAGATAGTACTACGATTTTGGATGATATTCTTAGTAGTCAAAGGTATCCTACCATCAAATCTGGTCTTGGTTTTCATGAAACTGTTAAAGGTGAATCTAGCTCACAAATTGAAGCAAAGAACTCTAGTGCAAAATCTGAAATGCTCAACAAGGAGATAAGAGGTCAACCCCATCAACAACCAAGAAAAGAAAGTCTTCAAAGAAAATAATTTACTCCTAACTATGGAAATGATAATCAGTTCTTTCCTCTAATGAACAATGTTGAATGTTTTATATGTCATAACTCTAGACATGTTGCAGTTAGATGTAGAAGAAGAATGGTTCAAGCTAATAACCGTCACACAGAAAGATCATCAACTTCCAGGTACTTTAAGGGATATTGTTTTTCCTACAATATGTTTGGTCACAAAGCCATTAACTGCTATAGAGGGAATATGAAACATATAAGATGTTATTATTGTAACAAGTTTGGGCATATAGCAAAAGAATGCATGAGCAAATTTTGACCATCACTTTAAAAGGAGAAAACATCATTAAATTCCAAGGTATGGAAGAAAAAGGAAGTATAGCCAGAAATATGTGGCATAGCTCAGTATGCAGATAGAACAAACTTAGGAGGAACTGAAAGCATGAAATTTCAGTGTTCTAATTATCATACGCAGTTATCATGAAGACAAATCGCGTATATACGCGAGTTAGAAGTTGCACAGTCGCGTATATGTTGGTTTGATGAAGAAGCAATGGGACAAACTCAAGAAAATGATTTGATATGGTTTAGACAATTATCAGTTATCTTTTCTGTCTTGACGATTGATGACTACAGTCTGTGGATGTTATTTAGAAGTGCTTTTGATCCTCATAAGTTGTTGATAACTTGATGTATATCTGATTGATGACGATGCCTTGATATTTCTTACTAATATATGCAATGATCAGATCTGACAGTGAACAGGTGGCACAGGTTCAGGGGGAGAATATGTTATGATTCTAATATTACATTGTTGGCATTATGTTTAGAAGTATTTGGTACCTAATGATTGTTACCGATGGTGATGATGCTTATGTGGCTAAAGTGTAAATGATACATCATGCTATGTTGCAGTTATGAGTTGCCTATGATGAAGTCTCAGATGATACTTGTATTGTTTCGGGTTACATAGTTGTTATTCAGACCAGATTTACGGATGATTGTGGATGACTTTTTATGATGCATACAATACATATATGTTGCTTACATGGTGATATTCATAAGGACAAGGAGAAGTACAAATCTTGAGTACACAACTTCATTATTTGATGATGAGCCACCCATTTCTTTTATGTTGTTATCATCATGCCTTCAAAGATGCATAAATTTCATATGGTGTAGTTATGATGCAGGATTCCTATAGTTCTTGGCTCTCACATGGTTGAGGATTGTCGTTGTTGATGGTATCAAGAGCTTGAAAAATGAGTATGAGCTCATGGTTTTCTAGATACATATTGCTATCTCTTAAATGGATATACATTATATTGGATACATGGATGATTACTTAAGTTGCATATTGATAAATATTGTTGGTTGGCCAAGAGAATGGTGTTATTGCAGGTCTCATGAAGAGATAACTATTTGAATACATGGATATTCGGAGACATGGCTTACTTTATGATGATAGGTTTGATTATCATGGTTGATGCTTATCAGATGTGGGATGTTCCCTAGTGATGATACATGGTTGATATATTGAGGGTTCTTGTGGAAAGATCATGCAATTCTTGATGATGATGTTATGATCATAGATGATGAATATGGTGTTTTCACATACATATGATATGATATGAAATGAATGATTCTATGCTACTGCTTGGAGATATGACATATGATTAATTGATCCATGGAAGGTTATGATAAGGCTCTTTCTACTAAGGAAACAAAGCAAGTTGATCTTGATGAGATCAAGAGGATGAGTTGATATACGACATGCTTTGTCATAGGTTGATGATATTTACCTTGTCATATCTTGGGAACTGATGATGGACATATACAGGTTGCTGGTCTGGATGTTGCTAATAGATGCTTATGGTCCAGATCACATATGGTGTATGATAGTTGATGATGACTATCATGGTCTTGTTTAGATATTTGGTCTTTGTTATAAATGTCATGTACATCATTTGATGTAAAGTTCATATAAAGGCCATGATGTAATAATATGTCTCTGTCTGTCATGAGTCCTTTTGGTCATATGATGTAATTTATACCCCCACTATGCATGGGAAGGATGATGTAATAATTGCTATATTTCAATCATGTATAAACATTTGGTATATCCCCACTTGGTTGGGTAGATGAGTCAAATTTGGTATATCCCCACTTGGTTGGGAGATTGATGTATGTATGAGTCATTGATGATAGGAAGGTCATACTCACATAGTTGAGTTATAGAGTCATGTTATTCTTTTAGAAAATATATTTGCAAACTTTGCATGTGCTCAGGGGGAGCATGGATGATATAGTGCATCTCAGCATGTACAAAGGGGGAGTTTAATCAGAGAATTCAGCATGTGCCTAGGGGGAGCATGATCAATGTTCATATTCAGTTATTTAGATATGAAAGTCTTCATTTTGGTCAGCCCTTTACCCTTGATATCAAATACCCTATGGTTTGTCCCTCTTCTATGCTTGTTTTCCTTGATTTCTCTTTGGTCTACCCCTAGAGGGTTTTTCTTGCATTTCCAATTCTTGAGTGTAATATCTTCCTCTATGTCTTCAATACTATGAACCTATATTTCAGCGACATTGTTAGTGGCCGAATTCTTGTTTTCTTTAACTTTATGTTCAGGGTTAGGGTTTGGGGAAACCCTTCTTCGACTTCTTCTAGTTTTCTTGACCTTTTTCTCATCTGAACTTAAAAAAAATTATTTCTTAGCAAGAAATCCTTCCATTTATCATTTTTATTCCTTAGTTCTACCTCGAAAAGTATCTTGATTAAACCATGATGGTACAAACATTTTTGTATGTTTATTAAGTCCCACTGAATATTAAATGCCATCTTCTTTGGACTCCACATAAGATAATATGGTAAATTCAACTTCTTCCCTCTCATTAAATGCATTAAGAACAGAGCATGATAAAATACAAGGGTTTCATACCTTCCATCACAAGTGAGGAATCTTTACAGAACAAACAATAAATTTTTCCATTTGGATTTCAATGCAGAAACATGAATACCCTTCTTGAATGACATAATATCCATATCTGGGTTATATAAGAATGATTTCCACTTTTCATCCTTTAATATCTAATTTTTGAACCAAATCTCACTATTTTTAGGAAGTTACATTGCTTCAGTGATAAATGACTCGGTCAATTTCAATTTTGTGTCCTCAATCTCCGCTTCGACCCCATCAAATGCTCGTGCAAATGCTTTGGTCACTTATACTTCATAGCCATAAATATTCTCAAAGAACTTGAACCAAACCTCTTTTTTCAACTTCTCTCTGACTTTAGGATAGGCACTTAAGAATTTTTCACCCATAGGCTCATGTTGGATGATGACTCCCATTGTCAGAGAGAAAGTCTGGCCCCTGAATTTTCTTTTCAACAGTTCATCACAGGGTTCAATAAAGGATAACATATGGTGAAATTAGCAAAGTTCAGTGAGGGATGTCAAGATAAATGGAAGTGAAAGGATTTGATAATATTGTTATGATAGGATTCTCCCTTTATAAATCATAATTTCCCATGAACCATTTCGATATGATCCTATAATGACTACATAGGCTTCAGAGTTTTGAGATTTGTGAATAAAATTGGGAGATTTCACAATGTGATGGGATGGAATGATAGGAAGTGATTTATGTTGAGTGTCATTATCGAAAGACATGTGATCCTTTTAAATTTTATAATAAGTCTATCAACTCAAATATATATAGTTTCTACTTTAATAAAATTGGTTGACTATTCATATGGTTACCTTCTTGCATACCTTACTTTTTTCATTTGATCTTTCCTTGTTTGTAGGTTCATAATATTTTTCTGATGAATCAACTATGGAATGTTGAACTGGCTAAAGAATGTTGACAGTATTCAAAAAAAATCTTCAATTATTTAGAACACTTGTTGTTGCTCAAGGTTGATTATGTTGATAAATGTTGATATGCTCTCTTAAAAGAAAAATAAATTCTTCAAACCAATTAATTTGAACTAAAAATTTATTTTGTAAGGAAGAAAGGGAAAAGAGAAATGGGAAAAAGGAAGGGAAAAGGAAACAGAGAATCCAAGTTGTCAAAAGTATTTGGTTTTCAGCTAATATTTTTTGCATATCGTATGCCAAAAATGTTGGTTTTCATAACTATGATTCCTATTATTATTTTTTCCTCTTTATATATATATATATCAAGTTTATTTTGGTATAAGAGGAAAAGGATCCCCTTTTCCTACCAACTTCAAATCAAAACTTTCTTGTAAGCTTTAAACAAATTATCCTCTTATTAAGGGCTTATGATATAGCTTTAATATATGCCCATTAACAACAAAAATGATCCATTCTTCATAAATGGGCTTAATTCTAACTGCCCCATTGTCGAAAACAATTTCTATCTCATAGGGACCCAACCAATGTGTTTGAAAGTTTCCTTGAAAATATTTAAACTTGGAATAAAAAAGAAGAGCCCAATCACCTGGTTGGAAATTTTTTATTTTGATGAAATTTTCATGCCATATTGTTCTTTGTTGTTGGATTATGTTTGTCCTTTGTATGACATCTTGTCAGATCTCATCTAATTCATTCAATTATGCCAAACTTTGCTTTTCATCTTCAGAAATATCTAGCCCCAATTTTGTTATTTTTTTGTAGGTATCCACTTGGAATCTAATAGGAAACAAAACTTGCTTCTCATAAACAAGCTCATAAGGAGTATGTCTAGCAGTATTCATCCATTTGGCTCGGAGTGCCCAAAGTGATTTTGGAAGTTTTTTTTCCAATCTCTTCTATGTAGATGCACCGTATTGGTTAGTATGGCTTCGAGAACTTTGTTTGTGGATTCCACTTCTCCATTAGCTTGTGGATGATATGGAGTGGATTTTCAATGCCTAATTGTGTATTGTTACATGATCTTCTGCACTAGCTTGGATGTAAATTACACACCCCAATATGTTACAATTCTCTTGGAACACCAAAACGAGTGAAAATACCCTTGAAAAGAAATGTAACAACAACATTTTCAATAGAAAATTTATGGCTTAGCCTCTACCCATTCGGTAACATAATCATTGCAAATAAGTATATACCTCTTTTGCTTGGATGAAGGATTAATAGGTCCAACAAAATCTAGAGCCCATTTTTAAAAAGGCTCTACTATTACCTCTAGTTGTAAGGCATCTCGTCTGATTGAATAGGTCTCCACATTCTTTGGTAGCTATCACATATTTTAACATATTCCTTGGCATTGTTAAAAAGGGAAGGCCAATAATATCCCAAAAGAAGTACTTTAGATGTGGTTCTTTTGTAAGAAAAATATCCTCCACATGGTTCAACATGACATGCTTTAAGTATCTCAGGGACTTCATCTTTTCGAACACATCTTCTAATGATCATATCAGGTCTTGTTCAGTACAATTCTCCTTCTATCCAATAGTATGGTGTACTGGCATTGATGACCCTTTGTCTTTATTTTGATAATATGTAAGGATAAAATTTTCCAGTAGCCAAATATTTAGCAATATTTTCAAACCAAGGATTTTTAGTAGATACTGCAAAAAGATATTCATTAGGAAAAATATCTATTACAGGAGTATCATTATTATCATTTTGTATCTTGGGAAGGAAATCAACAAGAATGTTTTCTTTTCCTGACCTATCTAAAATGGTAATATTGAATTCTTGCAATAATAAAATCCATCTAGTAATTGTGTTCATAAGGTATCTAATAGCAGAATGATATGTATGGATAAAAGTATCATACCTAGTGATATAATGTCTAAACTTATTAATAGAATGAACAATTGCTAAAAACTCATTTTCTATGACTATATATTTTAAATCTACAGGAGTCAAATTTTTACTCGTATAATATATAACATAAGGAGTTAAGTCTTTTTGTCCCAATACAACTCCTTAGGTTTCATCTAAAGCATCAATAGAAATATGAAATGGGAGAAACCAATTTGGTCCTCTTAAAATTAGTGCTTCAGAAATTCTTTGTTTCAAGAATTCAAAAGTTTTTTTCATAGTCAAAATTCCAATAAAATTCACAATTTTTAGTGAGTAATTTGAAAAGTAGTGAAGAAATATTTGTGAAGTTTTCTATAAACCCTCTATAGTAACTTGTGAATCTAATAAAACTTTGAACTTCTCTTTGACATGTAGGTACTAAAATTTTGGAAATAACTTCAACCTTTGATGAATCCACTTTGATTCCAACACCTAAAATATGATGACCCAAAACAATTCCTTTGTTAAACATCATAAATATTTTCTCATTAATTAATGAAATATTAGATTCTTTACATCTAACAAGGAAATTTTCTATTTTTTCCATAGCTTCTTCAAAAGTATTCCCTTAAACAGTAAAGTCATCCATATAAAATTCTATACAGTCATGGATAAAGTTAAAAAAGATACCTAATACTGCGCTTTGAAATGTAGCAGGAGCATTAGACCAAAGGGGAGTACCCTGTATGCATACATACCCCATGGACATGCAAAAGTTGTTTTATATTGATCTTTGAGAGTAAGTTGAATCTGATTGTATCCACTAAAACCATCAAGAAAAGAGAAATACTTATTTCTTTCTAATGTATCCAATACTTGATCAATAAAAAGTAATGGGAAATAATCTTTTAGAGTTTCTTTGTTTAATTCTCGATAATTTATGCACACTCCCCACTTTCCATTTTTCTTAGGCACAATAACTAAGGGTGAAACCCATTCACTATCTGAAATTGGGTAAATAAAATTCACAATGAGAAATTTCTGTAACTCTTCCTTAGCAATCTCCCCCAGATTAGGATACATCCTTCTCTGAGGTTGTCTCACGTGTTTGGCATTCTCTTGCATATAAATATGATGCATACATGTATTTGTATTGATTCCTTTAATGTCAGTATACTCCCATGAAAATGCAGAGGAATGTTTTTGTACCATCTTCCTTAATTGTTTCTTTTGAAATTCCTCCAGGTTATTGTTGATATTTAATGTTTTACCTAGATAAATTTCTATCAGAGAATTGTCAAACTTTTCCATTGAGTTTAATTGGATTGTCGAGATGAAAAATATTTAATACTACAATATTCCTGAAAACTTTGATCTAACATGTGCACGCAGTAATTTTGCTCACAATATGAAGAAAAAATATGATTATTCTTTAGATTTATTAATTGATTTTCCTCGTCATTTTGTGAGATGGTTAAAGCTAGTTGAATATCTTCAAAATCTTCATCATCATCTTCAATTCATTATTCATTCTATATTTCAGTGTTTTCTCTTGTAGGTGGATATAATGTGAATTTTTTAGCAGTATTGCCATAAAAAATAAACATATCACCCAACCTACAACTTATGAATGCATCGGTTGTAACTAACCATGGCCTACCAAGAATCAATAGATGCCCTCATATATTTGTTTTGGGAGATAATCATGAAATCAACATGATACTCCCATGAATCTAATGACACTGATACATCCTCTAATATACCCTCAAGTTTGATAACAAATTTGTTTGCTAATTGCAATAAAGTAGGAGCATATTGAAGATTGCTTAATTTTAATTTATTCATTATATTATTTGTCATGATATTTATAGTTGCACCTAATTAAATCAAAGTGTTTGGAATTTGAATACCATTGATATGAATCTTTACAATGGTACTACCCTGATTTAAGTATTTTTCAATTATTGGTTTTCCCATCATAATGTCTATAATTTTTCCTACCAATTGTACTATTTGAATTCCTTTTTTTTTCTTCCGAGTTTCTTGATACACAACTCCTTTATTGTTTTTGCAAAAATAGGTATTTCTTTTATAGATTGAAGCAATGGAATCTTGATGCAAATATTTTTCAATTCATCTAACATGTTATAATCAAGTAAAACTATTTTCCTCTCTACACCTTTATGAAATTGGAGTCTCTTTGGAAAGGGAGGATTTTTTAAGGAAATAAAGGGCTTTTTAGCTATAGGAATTGTAGGAGTTGGTTTTATTTTGTTATCATATATTTGTATAAGAATGTCTTCCTTTTGAGGAGTCTTTTCCTGTTTAGGGATTTCTTCCTTTTCAAGAGTTTTATCCTCTTTATATCCTTGAATGAAAACCAAAGGTGTTTTTTTCTGCAAAACTCAACTAGATCTAAGTTGGACATCATTTAAATATAGAGGATTTATCATATAAGAATGAAAATTTTAGGACTAAACATTGTAAATGGGTTGTAGAGGTATTTTATTATTGGGATTGGGGAGTGGTTGTGCAGGAGGTAATTGATTTGGTCTTTGAGGAAATGAAGAGGAAATTAATGGAAGGGGTTGACTTGAAGTCAATTGAGGTTGAAATTTTGGTTGGACAAGTTGGGGACGTTGGGGTAGAGAATAGTACTAAGGTTGATATTGGGAATATTATTGAAAAGATTGAATGTATTGGGGATTTTTACCATAGGAACCCTGCCATCCTTGTGACCAAGATGAATTTTGAGATTGAGCTAGCCAAGTTTGCCATGGTAAAGTTGTATTCCAATTATTTTATGGTTGTGCATAAGTATGAAATTGTGCATTAGGTGTTAAAAATAGCAACAAGAAAATCCTAATTTAATTTGTCCTTGAATTAAATTGGGAATTAAATTGTAATTCTATTCTCACAGTAGCTTGTAGCAGTTAACTAAGTTAATTTGACTTATTTGGCTCACTAAATTTGAGTTGGAAGTCTATCTAGAGTCATGTAGAGTTATCCCTAAATTTTAGGGGCCCAAGTTGAGTTATTATTGAGTTGTAATTATTTAATTCATTTTAACCGATTAAATTCAATTAAACTAGTTCTAACTATTAGAGGAACTAGTGAGTGGTCAAGTGAATTAAATTGGATATTCACATGCAGTGATCAATCAGATAACTGATAAATCACTCAAAATAGCTCATGCATGTCAATTCACATGAAGACCCAGTTGAGATTAGAGTTCAGAGACAGTGTACTATCAACTGTAAATTCGTGTAAATTAAACAAGTGATGCATGCAATCAGTAAAGGGCCTATTGATGGATTGTGTAGTTATGAGTGAGGAATTTCCCAATTAAATATGGGCTAATTCCCTTGGAAACTATGCAAGGAAGCAGAAGCTTGGCAAATAGTAGATTTGGATAAGTATTGGCTTGAGCTGGTTTGTGGAGCAGTGAGATAGTTTGTACTTTTGCAAAGATTGTTCGGGTTGAACAAGCATTGTATTTTCTTCTCACATCTTCTAGTTAATGAAATATATAGATAGTGAAGTTTTTAGCTTTGGATTTCCCCAAAAAATTATTTTGCTATGTGTGATTGAAATTATTCCTTTTCTTCTTTGTGATTTCATCGATCAATTATTGTTTCCGTTGTTGAGTAAAGTAGATTCATGTATTTTTTTTAGCATATAACATAAGCAGTTTGAATCTACAATAAAAATATACATGGTATGAGAGATGAAGTTACTATAGAAGAGGAGAATATGAGTTTTTTGTGCAGGTGAAATCAAATTTGCAATTTCATACTTTAGAATCAACGGGATGTCTTTCTACGGTTTGAGACTTGAGTATACCCTGGAGGGAAGCTCGAATTACATAGTTTGGAAGGACATGATGGAGATAGTGTTGGAAGACAACGAGCTGAAGGAATTCATAGATCATGATATTCCAAAGCCTCCAACATCTGATGCTAATATAGATGAATGGAGAAAATGTGTGGCAAAGGTGAGAATGATTATCCTAGAAGGAGTTTGAGATCATATTGTCTCGAATCTCCATGGTAAGGAAACTCCATTTGCAATGTGGAAGGAATTGACAGACCTATTTCAAAATAGTAGTGACCACAGGAAGTTGGCACTAAAGGACAAACTCAGAAAGATCAAGATGGAGAAGGGTGACTCAATATTCCAAAGTACTTGACCAAGTTCCCCCAATGTCGGGATAAGCTTGGAAGTGTCGGGGTTACTGTTACAGAAGATGATCTAGTGAGCTAGCACTTCTGAGACTTCCCAAGAGATGCAACAACTACTAGGACTTGGTTATGGGAGGGAGAAGCTACTAGAGTGGGAGTGATTGTGGTCCGACTTGGTGCAGGAAGAGATTCGATGGAACACCAAATATGAATCCTCTTCAAAGCATGATGATGAGGAGAATTGCACCTTAGCTGGAAGGGCAAAGGGAAGGGGAATTCATCACATTCCATATCAGATTCCAGTCGGGGCAGAAATAAGAAGGACATGTCAAAAATCAAGTGTTTTCACTGTGACAAGCTGGGACATTATTCCAAAAAGTGTCCACACAAGAAGGTCGGTAAGAATCGCTCAAGAGGAGTGGCAGATGAAGCTCTTGCTTCACAATTCAAACTAGATTTGACCCTCATCGCTTACATGGTGCCATCAATGATGGGTATTGTGGGGTATCTGGACAGTGGAGCTTCATTCCATATGACCGACAACAAGGATATCTTCAGTAACTTAGAGGAGAAGGATCTCTAGATGCACATCGAATTAGGAGATGATGGGAGGTATAGTGCAATCGACATCGGTAATATTACCTTTTAGAGGGATTTTGGTTCTCCCCTTACATTGAGAGATGTCATGTATGTTCCAGAATTGAAGAAGAAATTGGTTTTTGTTTCCATGTTGGAGATTCGAGGCTATGATGTGATATTTAGTAAGGGAAAGGCTTTCCTTCATCACATAGCCACATGATTGGTGAAGTGGATCAAGGTTCGAGTGAAGAACCTCTACAAATTGGAGGTATAACACTGCATTTCTTTGAGTAATAAAGTAGAGAAGGTGCAGAGCCGAGACATCTATGGGTTGTGGCATAGAATATTTGGTCACCTACACCACAGAGCCTTGAAGATCATGCAACAAATTTCTACAAGACTTCCTAATGGTACACTAGAGCAGATAGACACAAGTAAAGGGTGTACATTAGGGAAGTACACCAAATCTTCCTTTCATGACAAAGACAGTCGAGCATAAGAAATCCTTGATCGAGTTCACTCAAATGTGTGTGGACCGTTCTCGACAAGATCCATGTCCAAGCACAGGTATTATGTAATATTTTTTGATGATTTTTCTCGTAAGTGTTGGATTTTTTCATGCAGAAGAAAGATCAGACGTTCACTAAGTTTTGTTAATTTAAAGCACTTGTCGAGAAATATGTTGGCAGGAAAGTTAAAGCTCTGAGAAGTGATAACAATGGAGAGTATGTGCCAAATTAATTCAATAAATTTTGTGCTTCAGAAGGCATTCAACAGTATTGATAGCACCTCATAACCCACAACATAATGGGGTGGCTGAAAGGAAGAACATAAGTATTGTGGGAGTGGCACGACCGATGTTACATGATCAGGGCCTACCATTACACTTGTGGGCTGAAGCATGCAACACAATTGTTTATTTGCATAACATAAGCCCTCATCGAATTCTAGGGATGAGTACACGAGAAGAGATTTTTCAGGGAAGAAACCAGATGTGGAACACTTCAGGATCTTCCATTCATCATTCTACTGCCATATTACCAAATATGCATGGAACACGCTAGAGCCAATAGATGAGTTGGGCATATTTATGGGATACACTAATACACCTCACAACTATTACGTGTACTTGTCAACCAACAGGATCATAGTGGTTCACAGAGATGTGGAGTTCGATGAAGAGAAGGCCATGAGATGTTCCCTTGAGAGGAAGCTTCAACTACATGCAGTTGAGGAGCTTTTAGCTCCAAAGGAGGAACCCCGGGATGATGTGGATCAGCCACATGCAAAGGAGCAGGGAGTGGAAATACCCACTCATGCAGAGACTTCCAGAGATGGGAGAAAGTGCACCAGAGAGGCTGACAGGTTATTGCATGATTCTAGAGAGAATGTGGGAACACCTACATCATAGTGCAAGCACAGGAGGTCACCAAAGGGGTACATTAGCTACATGGCTTTGATGAGCGAGAGTGTAGATATTGAACCATCCTCATTCGAGGAAGCAGTGTAGCAACCAGTGTCGGTTGATTCCATGGTTGAGGAGTATGACTCCATTATCATAAACAGTGTTTTGGAGGTGGCCCCAAGGCCAGAAGACAAGTCAGTGGTGAGTTCTAGATGGATTTACAAGGTAAATCAAGCAATAGATGGGAGTGTGGAGAAACACAAGGCTATATTTGTGGCTAAAGGGTTCTCTCGGGTGGAGGAAATTAATTATGATGAGACCTTTTCTCCTGTGTCAAGGTGCTCATCAATCAGATCTATTCTAGCATTGTCAGCGTAGATGGGATGGAAGATACATTAGATGGATGTAAAGGCAATGTTCCTCAACGACATGATTGAGGAAGAGGTTTATATTAAGCAGCCTAAAGGATTTGAGACCTTCAACATAGATTTGCATGTGTGCAGACTCAAGCAAGTGTTGTATGGACTGAAACAAGCACCCTGTGCTTGGTAGACTAGGATTGACATCTATTTCACTGGGTTGGGCTTCACCAAAAGTGAAGCGGATGCGAACCTTTACCATGTTGTGGTTTAAGGTAAATTGTTGATTATTTTTTTATATTTCGACAATTTGATTCTGACAGGTGATGAGAAGTTGATCAAGTATTGCAAAGAGTATCTTACAAGAGAGTTTGAGATGAAGGACTTGGTGCTCATGCATTACTTTCTTGGTATGGAGGTATGGAAAGGAGATGAGGAATTAATTGTCTCTCAAGGAAAGTATGCCAATGAGACATTGAAGAAGTTCCACATGGAGAGCAGTAAACCCATGAAGACTCCTCTAGCTGATAGCTGGAGGAAGGAGGATGCTACTTCAAGTGAAGTAGTGGAGGCTACTATTTATAGATAGATTGTGGGTTCACTTATGTATTTGGTGAAAACACGATTGAACATGTGTTATGAAGTTAACCATCTTAGTCAAGCCATGGTTAAGCCAAAAAAATTGTATTGGAAGGCAGCTAAACATGTGCTGAGATACCTCAAAGGCACCACTCAGTTTGGTCTTTGGTACATATGAACAGAGGGAGTGAAGCTTCAAGGCTTCACAAATGCAGATTGGGCAGGGAGTCCTTTCGACGGGAAGAGAACATCAGGGGGAATCTTTAGTATTGGGTTAGCAGTAGTCTCTTGATACAACAGGCAGCAGAGATCAGTTGCACTTAGTTCAGCAGAGGCAGAGTAGATGGTTGCTAGTTAAGCAGCTTGTGAGGCTATCTGGATGAGGAAGATTCTTGTTGGCTTTTTTGGTGAGAATATGGACCCAACTGTGATTTACTATGGCAAATAGAGTTGTATCAAACTCTTTAAGAATCCCATTTTTCATGATCGATCCAAGCATATTGACATCTAGCATCACCATCTTTGAGATTGTGTGTAGAGGAGAATCATGTTGCTAGAGTACATTCCTACAAAGGAGCAGGATATAGATATTTTGACAAAGGCATTGTCAAGATGTAAATTCGAGTTTCACGGAGGCAGGATCAGGGTAGTAGACAATCCCTTTCTTATTGAGAGGGAGTGTTAAAAGTAGCAACAAGAAAATCCTAATTTAATTTGTTCTTGAATTAAATTGGGAATTAAATTTTAATTCTATTTTCATAGCATCTTGAAACAGTTAAATAAGTTAAGTTGACTTAGTTGGATTAGTAAATTCGAATTGGAAGTCTATCTAGAGTCATGTAGAGTGATCCCTAAATTTTAGGGGCCCAAGTTGAGTTATTATTGATTTAAATTAAGTTAAACTAGTTCTAACTATTGGAGGAACTAGTGAGTAGTCAAGTGAATTAAATTGGATTTAATTCACATGTAGTGATCAATCAGATAATTGATAAATCACTCAAAATAGCTCATGCATGTCAGTTCACATGAAGACCTAGTTGAGATTAGAGTTTAGGGACAGTGTACTATTAGTTGTAAATTAATCTAAATTAAACAGGTGATGCATGCAATCAGTAGAAGGCCTATTTATGGATTGCGTAGTTATGAGTGAGGAATTTCCCAACTAAATATGGGCTAATTCCCTTTGAAACTGTGAAAGGAAGTAGGAGCTTGGCGGATAGTATATTTGGTTAAGTATTGGCTTGAGTTGGTTTGTGAAGAAGTGAGATAGTTTGTACTTATGCAAAGATTGTTTGGGTTGAACAAGCATTGTATTTTCTTCTCATATTTTCTGGTTAATGCAATATATAGATAGTCGGGTTTTTAGCTGAGACGTTCCCCATAAAATTATTGTGTTATGTGTGATTGAAATTCTTCCTTTTTTGCTTCATGATTTCATCGATCAATTATTGTTTCCATTGATGAGTAGAGTAGATTCATTTATTTTGTTTTAGAATATCACATAAGCAGTTTGAATCTACAATAAAAATCTACATTAGGAATTTGTGCCATACCTATTTTCAAAGGTTGCCAAGGTCTCCTAGGAGAAACATAACAAATTGTTATGTTTAACTTGTCCTAGCTTCCTCTTGGAAAATAACTTTTAATATTTGTATTGAAGGGAAGTCCTTTGTAGCATGAGTCTCTGCACATATAGCACAAATTTCAATATTGTCAAGAGGAATTTATCGTAATGCATGTTTCTTCCTACATCTAGGATAGAAAATAAACAAAACAATATTTTCAGGTTTTTTCCTATTTTTTACTCAACAGATCGATTTTCTCCCTAATATTTCCAAGAATATTCATTTTAAAGTTATCAAGCAAATTACCAAGTTCTTCTCTACTTATCGTTCCTGATGTGGATTTACTTACTCTTGATATAACTAGATCTCTTGGAATCATGCCATATTTTGACTTTCCTCTTGAATATGTTTACACGATTCACAAATCTCTTGAAATGAAAATTGATATACATCTCCTTTACCCATTAAGTTAAGAATGCCAACTCATTCATTCCTTATTGCTCTTAGTAAGAGAGTGTTTAATGTATCAAATCTCAAATCATGTAATTTAGTTCTTTCAACATTATATGTAAATCTCTCTAATAAATCTTCAAAACTTTCATTTTCTTTTTTGGTCATTTTAAAGACTTCTTCCCTAAGTTCATGATGATTGCAATAATATTTATATTTTTTTAAGAACAACCTTTTAATGGCATCCTATTTCCTTATAGAATTAGTTCCTAAACACATGCACCATTTAAGAACCCATCTTTCAATGTACAGGGAAAGAATTTTAGCTTTCGAGTATCAAGCAAATAATCATAACATCGAAATAATACCTCAAACTCAAAGAGAAATGTTTTTGGATCCTCAGTTCTCATACCATGAAATTTAGGAGGAATAAATGGAGAAATATTCTTCATTGTAGCAATAGTATCAATATCTTGAATAGTAAATCCAAAATGATCGTCCTCTTCATGATAGTCTTTGTCAATTCCTCGTCCTCCTCTTTCAACCACCACCTTGAGGTCTTCTACCTCATCCTCTTCCTCCACCAATTAGTGGTCTTTCCTCTCCATTGTGTACTTCTCCTCCTTCTATCATTGTAGATTCTTTAGAACTTATGTAAGGTTCCTCAACAAGATTATCTCCCCTAGGTTCCTCTTCTTCTAGTTTTTCTTCCTTTGGTTCCTCTATCAATGGTTCTACAGGAAAAATTTCTTCTTCCTCTTCTTCTCCTTCCTCACTAGGTACTTCTAACTCTTGTCCAATGAGTTTTTCACTTATTGAAGAAAGGAAAATAACTCCTTCAGTTGTAGATGTAGGTTCTTCTACCACTACTTTTGTAGATGATGTTAGTGATTCTCTAGGTATAATTTCCGATATTTGTACCTTAGCAAGTATTAGTCTACCTACAAAATATGGAATACATGAGTGGAAGACAATGTGGCACTACATAGTCTAGTGGGGGTGGTTGGTGATGATGGAATTGAACTACATCCTCTAACAAATCTACCCCTAGAATCTCATTCTTTATACACGTGTTGTCACTTAGAAAAAACCTCAGCTATTGAGGGAAAAAACTAAGGTAACCTCTAACCACTTTGGATTGAAAGATGACCCTTCAATCTAGAGAGGGATCTCTCCGTAACTCAAATACCCAATTTCACCTCAATAGTTGGTTTATAAGCTCATTAACCAAATTTAATTGAGAATAACTAAGGTTGGTTGGGTTGTAGGAAATCTCACCATTGGGCATGGATTCTGACACAATCAGTTTTATGTTAACCACAAGTTAAGCAAGTGAGTATCGGAAAAAACAAGATAGCAACAACTCGTTTGACAAGTTCTAGAAATCAGAGAGTAGTAGAATATCTAAATCAAAGAAAAAACAGGTAATAAATACTTGAATAAATGAATCTGGAGCACACATGTATGAATTCCAACTCAAAAACTTTGTATTCAAATACTAAAGAACATATAAAACTCAGAAAACATACAGGGGGTCATAAACACATGAATTTTTAACACTTGCTCACATAAAATTGTTGTATGATAATATCTATTCACACACACATAGTACACAAGAAGGCTTTTTCCAAAAAATCCCAACCCTTTCTTATTGAGGAATCAGAGTCTTTATAGAGTACTTACAAAAATATAACCAATATTTTATCAAAAACTTTAATTACAATGTCCAAAAACAGATAAGTATATCTCTACTTAAAACTACATACATTGCATTGTTCAATCATAAATCCAAAATAAAAATATTTTGTATTTGAAGATCATGATGTTGTTGGAGAAGTAGCTAAAACTAAGGATCAAAATTGAAGATTGATATCCAACCCAAATTTTTTGAAACTCATTACTTTATCATCATGCTCGATGTGGAAAATTTTCCTTAACATTTGGTCTTGATCCAAAAAAAAGACATCTAGAAAGTAGATCCTTCCTTTAGGGATGTATTCGCTCCATCATGCTTCTTGTTACCTTCAAAAATAACCTTTTCCCCTAGCACTGACGAATTCATTGGCACATATCAAATCAGGAGAAAAATTAGGATCGCTAACAGACCAACTGTCAGCGCTTCATAAAAACAGAGGAAAAATCACGCTGACAATCTAACTATTAACGCTCATGCAAAATGAAGAGAAAAACACTAACGAGCTGGTTGTCAACGTTCCATTAAAATATCCCCAAAAACTGCTGACAAAATAAAACTTTTCTTTGTAAATGTTTAGTTGATTCTACTATCTCCCTCTAACAAAATGTCAATCTCACTTTGTCTCTTTTTCCTAGCTTTCTTGGCCTGTGTAGCAGGTTTCTTATTTTAACCCTTATGTTCCCTAGAACTTGTAGATTTTTCTGTGTTTATGATCAGATCTTTTTGGGGTGTATCATCTACCTTAATGACTTGTTTTTTTCCAAACTAGGGTTTTGGTTAAGCTTGAATTTTAGCCTAAGTTTGTTCAGTGGTCTAGTATGTGACCTTCTCCCTACATATATCTCAACTAAAGTAGCTTCCCTATTAGCTTATGCTTTTTCTCTCTTAGGATCAACAACTTCAACCTCTATTTCCTCTATTGGTTTAATGGTTTCAATCTTTTCAAGAGATGGCATCTGGGAAAAACACAAGTTTTTCTTTTCCTGGAGTCTTCCACTTATTCTCAAATAAACCCTTTCCATTGTAGGGACTAGAGGAGGAGGAGGGTCTATCATCATACTTTTCCTGGAGCTTATAATTTGAATAGATGAAGTCCCCTACTCTAAGGTCTGGGACAGTTCAACAATTTTCTTGCTTCTTTTCCTTCTACTAGTGACCTTAGGTTTTGATGACTGATCTGGGTCCGGGTGTGACAAAGGACCCTTCCAAGATCTTTTACTTTTGTGATGTGTTAAATTGCATTCTTAAAAGAACATAAATGAATACATCTACATGTTGTAAAGAAGAGGAACATGACAATCATCAGCACAAGAAAACATAAGCCATTGATAATGAAGTTCGTCTAGGAGGGACTACGTCTCCGGGCCTCAGTGTCAAGATGGTTTAGGCCACTGCATTATGTGTTAGAAAGTTGAAGATGTACATGTATGTTATCATTGTCATATAGGAATTCCCTCACGCAGGAGTGGCCGGAAACCCCCAATATATGTTCCACAATAGGAACTTCCCTCGTGCAGGAGTGGCTGGAAACCTCCAATATGTTCCTATCTAATGACTCAGAGAATCCATTTTACAAGTTACATGGGGATCTCAAAATACCATAAATCCATAACAATACATCTCTGATCAACATCAGCAAACAAGATCCCACATTAAAACATCAAGCGCAAGGATCACATCAACATAATGCAAACTCATAATGATGATTCCGCATCACATCGAGCGAGAATCGTAACACATATCATAAGCCATAAAGAAGAAGTATAATGCAACAACACTAGATATACCCCAGCACCATGGATGCATGAATAATGGGCTAATTTCCTGCTGTACCATCAAATCTTGTGGCATCTATCACCATCAAAACATCTGCTCACACATTGAGTATTGACACCTGCAATAGCATATAAGAAGTGGATGAAAAATCGAGGCCTCTGTTGCAAAATCTGACACCACCATCATGTTCATGTCACCAAGAGGTATAAAATAAACATAAATTTTGTCCAATTTGGGCACCGGGAAAATTTGGCCCCTCTCAAAGTTGGGCTCAAGCATGGTTCCACCTGCCTCTGCACCCGCTCATGGTTCCACCTAAAAAATTAATTGAAAAAAACCTGTCTCGAAAATTGTGCCCAAGGTCTGCTTGGCACACTGTGTGAATGAGGGTTTTTAATATATTTCAAGGGCGGACTTATCAAAAAATTCATTTGGTGTAATGGTTAAAAATTAAAATTGGTTGAGGAGGGGTCGAGGGATCAAATCCTGCCCCTCCCGAATTACCCACGTAATATTTTGCATAGTTTATTTGGGGGTGGGTCTGCCGGTCTTGGTGGCCCACTCTGTTGGAAATACTGAGAGGGGGGGTGAATTAGTATTTATTTTCAATTGTTATTTTTACTAGTTAACTCATTTATATTTAGAACACAAAATAAACAATAGGAATAAATTATTTTATTAATATAATCTTTACAATAAATCATATACAATATATATAAGGCTCCAATCTATTGCCAAGCACCAACTTGGTCTTTTGTGAGACTCCAAACTTTAGGGCACCAACTTGGTCTTTTGTGAGACTTCAAACATTAGGGCACCAACCCTATCTTCTCAAGGCACCAACCTTGTGTTTAGAAGCACCAACTCCGAGGACACCAATCCTTCCAATTCTGAGGCACCAACCCCAAGGGATTCAACCCTATCTTGTCAAGGCACCAACCTTGTTTGTTTGAGGCTCCAACCTTCAGGGCACCAACCCTCTGGGCTCCAACCCACTACTATATTTTGTCTAGATATGTTTGATAGTAATTCTCTGCTCCCAAAATCTTCTTCACTGAATTCTGTCAATCTACAGCTTCATTGTAGTCTCCATGCTACATCGTCAATGACAACCTGTCTTCATATGAAGGAGTATTCACAACTCTTCATATTGCCCACACAGAGTCTGCAAAGTTACCTCATGATGATTTCAAATAGCCATCATGATCTGCAATAGTCTTCACACAACTTCAATGTGTCTGTAATGAACTGTACTAAGATCTGCACAAAAACAACTCTCTGTTTCAAGCCTCTGTTCTCACTGTCATGGTAAATGCTTCAGGAGTGACTGCTGTGGTATCTTACTTCCAAGGAACAAACTCACAAATACTTCAACGCTGGTGTTGTCTACTACTCCCTTCAACTGATGACTAATGAAATCTTACTTGGCTGGTTCAAGGTCAAATAGATCTTCGTCTTCTGCTGGCCCTTTCGGCTTCCTTCTTCCTGCTGTGACCTTCGGCTTCCTTCTGTCCTGCTGGACCTTCGACTTCCTTCTATCCTGTTGGACCTTCGGCTTCCTTCTGTCCTACTAGACCTTTGGCTTCCTTCTGTCCTGTTGGACCTTCGGCTTCCTTCTATCTTGCTGGACCTATAGCTAACTTCTTTTCTCACTCAATCTTCGGTTTCTTTTGTACCTTTATCGTCTGCTAGACCTTGGTCTTCTCGACCTTTCGACTTCTCGATCTTTCATTCGCTCGACCTTTGGCTTCCTTTTTTGCTCGCTCTACCTTTGGCTTCCTGATCTTCGGCTTCCTATGTCTCTTCGAGTTCACCAATACTCAAAAGACACGTTCATTTGGAAGAGAGGCCAAATTACAATAGATGTTTGGCGGTCACCACATGCCACATCATTGCTTTAATCCCGCAATCGCAATCGGTGGATTTCTATGTGGCAAGGATTTAAAGGGGCTTGCGATGTGGCGGATGTGATGTCATATTAAGACGTATTGTAATGGGGCTATCGGGTCTGTGTTACATATCGCAATCGGGGGTTTCAACATGACAAGTCTTTAAAGAGACTTGCGATGTGGTGGACGCGATATCATATTAAGGCATATGTAATGGAACTATTAGGTCCGTATTACATATCGCAATCAGAGGTTTTGAGTGGTGGCATAAAATAGAACTACCAATATGATTTCTGCCGATATTATATATTGTTGAAAGGGTTCCCATGGTTTATTACTTCCTTCATATTACATATCACAATCGAAGGATTTCAGTGTAACAAAAAGGCTTCAAGACTCGTGATGCGGTGGATGCGATATTTCAATAAACAGTTGTTAATAAATCTGAGACTTCAACTGGCATATGGATTAAAAACGGCCTTAACCACCGAAGTTGACCATGATCTAAGGGTTGACTATGAGATCGACAGCTAGGATTGAGTGCGGGACTTCAGCCACGATCAAGGAAGTTCGTACTTTCCTACCCCCGCTCTTCCAATAGTTGTTTTTCCTATGACTTCTCCTCACTCTTCCACTCTTCTGATAGTTTTCTTCTATACTCCTCTGTTATCGTTGTTGCTCTACTAAATCTACTGCGTCATTTGCTGTTCAATTGACCTCTTGTTGTTCAATTGTTGTTCAATTGACCTCCTGCATCATTTTTTGTTCAATTGTTGTTCAATTACTTCCTGCATCATTTGTTGTTCAATTGACCTCCTGTGTCATTTATTGTTCAATTGTTGTTCAATTGACCTCCTGCATCATTTGTTGTTCAATTGTTCAATCGTTGTTCAATTGTTGTTCAATTTCTATTCAATTGCTCTCCATCTCATCATATCATCATATATCGAACTTTCATCACTATGAGCATTATGATCAATGGGCATCAACGATAAATCATGTATCAAAGAATTATCCATCACAAACACTGCTATATTGACATCAATGACAACCTAGATTAACAATCTCCCCCTTTGTCATTGATGGCAATATTCTTCTTCTCTCCCCCTTTAACATCAATGGCAAAGGAGTGCACAAGGACTCCCCCTGTCGAACTGCTCCCCCTGTCATGCAACATCTTTTTACTCAAGATAGGAGGATTGTTTCCTCATCATCAACTAGCACATTATCCCTTCTTCATGTCTAAAAAAAAACTACTTTATCATGGTCTCAACAATGCTTAAAGATGCTCCATTTCAATGCTTCCAAACAGATTGCAAATAGCCACACACCAAATGTTCAAGTCCAAGTTTTTATGCTTCAATCCATATTATGTTGTCTCCAAGGTTAGAATTAAGAGGCCTTCATAGTCTGAATCAAGAGAAAATGCCACTAAAATTGTCTTTATTGCTATATTTCTTCAGATCCGAGTTCCTTTGTGTCTATGTGCTTCTCCTTAAGTCACAGCCATCCAACATTTCAACATCATTACATTTGGATGAAATGGTGAGAGGTTGTGCCTCACTGTTTTCTTTGGAATAATACAATACAGTGACTATGGGCTACTACAAAAATGTTACTCATACATGGCTCCAATCTTTAGGGTTCATAAATGAGATCTTCAACCAAGACTAATCCACTGTGGTTACAAGAATTACAAGTTGCAAAACGTACCTTGATGTTGCTACAAATCACCCTTTCTGACTGTTGCAACAATGATGATGAAGCCAATGTTTTATAGAGAATTTGCTCAGGTCGGCTTTTCTTTTGGCAGGTACTGAACCAAGGGTATATGTATATATAAATATTCAAAACAATGTCATGTCCTGGAGTAGCCTTATCACTAGAAATTCTTTGCACTAGAATAACCCTGTTACTGTAGTCATGAGACTTATGTCGATATGGTTATTGTGAGAAATTGGCACTGTACACACAGGTCTGCAAACTTTTATGCTCAAAACATCACACTTCACCTTTATGCTTAGGTCACCGCATTTCATAATTGCATTTTGATATTCAGATTATTTTAGTACAACAGGTCCACAGGTCAATTAGATCTTATCTTGTTTCAACAAGATTCAAAAAATGCAGAGATCACTGTTGGAAATCATGATTTACAGTATCCAACATCTTCAATTCATGAATCACGATTGTCGTTAGACCAAAACCTGCAAGTTATCTCCACTAGCAGATTTTGATATCCAATCTGTGACTGTCTTTTAAATTCTTTTACTGGTTGACAACTTTTTGCAATGCTTCAATTATGCTAGATTCTTCCAACTGCTCTTGCTTCAAGCTCCATTCCCAAATGTGTTTGTTTGTTTGAAGGTTGCCTCTATTACTGTCCTTGATTTACTTGTTCTCACATTATATCCCTGAGTCGAGACATTCAACTTCTGTAATACCAACAACATAGTTATTTGCCCTATTTCTCTAGCATTGGATGGCCTTCTCTGCTGCTCCAATTTCTGCTTAGTGATCAAGTGGAAAACATCTTCAACAACAGTCCAAAGAATGGTTACAAGATCATGTTCTTCAATGTAGTGCTCCTGAGAAATGATCTTTATCAAAGGATGATTGTTAATATAGCTCAACAAGGATTTCATAAGGACCCTTTCATGAATAGCTTCTGCAATAATGATCAAGAATCACAAGCTCCCCCTAACTGTATGCATGGTCTCTTTTTGGCAGAATCCCATCATCAAACACTCGAAATATCAAGAATATCTTCATCAAGTCAACAACATGTGTTGTTGGCTGGAGGGTTTAGGAGATTTTTAAGATTGTATTTGCTTTCTTCTCCATACTTGTGTAACTTTCTTTTCTGGCATGGTTCTAGCTTGAGAAGGTGCCCAAATCAAGTTACAATTATGTGCCATATGACCAATGTTATGACACTTGAAGCATTCTATTTTGTTCATGAATAAGAATTCATGACTTCTCCTTGCGAAATTGCTTCTCGGAGATTGATGGGGATCATTATAATCTCTACAATCTTTTGCCATGTGTCCAAAGTTTGTACAAGAATAACAGTAACCAAAAAATAAACTTTGGTACCTGGGAGATGGAGATTTCCTTGATGTACTTCTGAAGCCTTTCTGCCTTGATATCCTTTGATGATAATTATTGCTTCTCGCATCCTTGACAACATTTGCATTTCTTCTTGGAACAAGACTTCCTTCATTATCGCCTTGACTCTTATCGTTACCTTTGTTGAAACTAGGAGCATCAACATTTCTTTCTGGCTTCCTCACATCCTTTTTGTTTGAAGCATTATCATTCTTGCTTGAGGATTCACCTGCATACCCGAGACCTGATTTATCAAATGGACATCTTTGATGGTTGAGCATGTCATCCAAGGCTTGAGAGCTCTTCAAGGTTTTGTCCATCCCTTCAACCTTTTTCCTGAGGGAGACAATCTCTTCTTCCAATTTTTTTCAATCATTATTCTTCTTAGCAAGTTGTTTCTCAATCTCTTCCTTAATACGTATTGCTTCATTTGATTCTAATTTAAGGGAGATGATATCTAACTTCATTTTGAAGATTTCTTCATTTTCCTTTGCTAGACTACTCTCCATTTCTTCCTTGATCCTTGTAGCTTTACATGTTTCGACCTTGAGAAGGTTGATGTTAGATTTTAATTTGAATATTTCTCCATCCTTTGCTTTTAGTTGACTTATCATGGTGTTTCTCTCCTTTTCTGCTTCATCAACATGTCCTTCTATGATTACCAATGCTTCCATTGCCTTCTCAGCTCCTTGTGCTAATTTTCTTGCTTCTTGTAGTTGAGATTTGAGAGAGGAGACCTCTACCTTATACTGAACAATCTCTTCTTCAAGTTTGTTCAAGCTCTTGTGCCTTTGTTCAAGTTGTCTTGACAAGGTATCTTCCCGTTTCTTTGCTTTATTCAATTGATCTTTCATGGATATGACTTATTCATGATGCTTTCTTTTGCTTTGATGGAATTCCTTCTTAAGCTTGGCAAGCTCTTCATCCCTATCTTGTACTTGAAGCTTGACAAGGTCAACTTTCTTCCTTGTTTGGTCTTGGTCACCAGCTAGTGCTTTATTATTAAGTTCCTCATTTTCATTTTTCAAATTGATAACCTATTCCATGGCAGCCATAAGTTTAGTGAGGAGATCTTCTACAAAGTCTTTTCATTCTCTTCATTTTCTAGGTCTTCTTTAGCCTTGATGTCATCATTCTCATTTTCAGCTTCTATGATGGGTTCTGGATTTTCTTCTTGTTTTTCATCATTTTCTTGACTAGAGATCATTGTTAATGCTCCTTTTGAGTGAACATAATGAATTTTGTCCGATATACCCTTCACTGACGAACATTTTCCTAAATTGTTCTTTATAGAATCAGGTACCCATTCAAAATTGCCTTCATTTCTTTTGCATTGCACTCCTTGGATTCTCCCTTCATCATGTTATCAATAATTACTGATTCCCATACTTCAATGCCTTGAGTCTTTAAGATATTCCTCATTCTTGCCTCCCATATATCAAAGTTTCCATTGAACCATGGAGCCTCCTAAAATTGATCGACTTCTATTTCAGTGGTAGAGGGAGACACGTCTTTAGGAGGATTGGAGACTTTCTTCCTTGGCTTTGCCATTTGTGTTCTAATGATCAACCTTCAAGCTGTTAGGCTTTGAGTGAAGGTAATGGCTTTGATACCAATTGTTGGAAATACTGAGTGGGGGGGTGAATCGGTATTTCTTTTCAATTGTTATTTTTACCAGTTAACTCTTATATATTTAGAACACAAAATGAACAATAGTAATAAATGATTTTATTAATATAATATTTACAATAAATTAGATACAATATATATAAGGCTCCAATCTGTTTCCAAGCACCAACTTGGTCTTTTATGAGGCTCCAACCTTTAGGGCACCAACCCTATCTTCTCAAGGCACCAACCTTATGTTTAGAAGCACCAACTCTAAGGACACCAATCCTTCCAATTCTGAGGCACCGACCCCAAGGGCTCCAACCCTATCTTTTCAAGGCACCAACCTTGTTTGTTTGAGGCTCCAACCTTCAAGGCACCAACCCTCTGGACTCCAACCCATTGCTATATTTTTTCTAGATATGTTTGATAGTATTTCTCTACTCCCAAAATATTCTTCACTGAATTCTGTCAATCTACAGCTGATCCAGGTGGATGTTGGTGACCACCCACCTATCCCATTTGGACCCCCACAACTGTCTCTTTCAGATTTTTAGTTTCCTGAATTGTAGCGCAGTTTATTATTTTTAGCATTTTTTTGAGTCCTGAACTTCCGGAGTCGTTTTGAGGCCCTAAACGACAATTTTTGGGAAATATGGGAGCAACATGGGTCCATGGACCGATGTTGCTCTTCCCAAAGTTATAGTTCTTAGATAGATCTTTCTAACGAGCTATTGTATGCATCAAACGGAGATCGGGTGCCAAAGTTACAACCCCGGGAAATTGATGTACCAATTTACCCAAACGGGGCCCACAATTTGGCGTTTCATCTTTTAGGGTTAGGTTTTGGGATGTTAAGGGTTTTCCATTGTTTCTCAACAATAAATAGGCCTTTAAGCCTCATTGTAACATAGTTTAGAGGCATGTAGCCACCACATCTCTTCACAGAGATAAGCTACCATCACCCTAACTGGTTGATTTCCATTTCTGTTTGTAAGCATATTTCAGTATTTTACATTAATGAAATGAAGTATTATTTCTGCTGCATCCCTGTTTTTATGGTTATCTCTGTAATTTATTGTGTTCTTTTTTAAATCCAGATCAGTGGTATCAAAGCGGTCTGCTTTTTCTCTGTTTTTCTTTACATCTCCCCAACAAGGTCGGCATATAAGGAGTTAGGGCTTGAACTGGTCGAACCTTTGCAAGACTAGCCTCGCAAATCCCGATGGCCTCCCATGGAAAATGAGAAGAAAGATGAGGGGGTAGGAGATCCTATCAAAATATTGCTTGAAGAACCCCTCGAGTGGTAAAGGAATGCAGTGATGGATAGCTTTGAACAGATCCTTCAGCGGCTACCCAGAGGCGACGCATTGGCTTCCAACAGCTACTCTAGAAACGCCACATCGTTTAAGGTACAAGTTAATTTTGAAATCCCCATCTTCGAGGGTCAAATAGACGCAGATTCCATAGATAAATGGTTAAATCTGCTATATGGGTATTTTTCTATTCATGAATTTTCAAGTTGGGAAAAGATTGTTTTCGCTCTTCTCAAAGCAGCCCCCCACGTCAAGGACTGGTGGGAAACCTACTGCGAGCAGAAGAATGAAAGTACAGGCTCACTATTTTCAGTCGCACCCACTTGGGATTCATTCCGGGATGTCGTCAAGGAGCAGTACTACCCTGTCAAAAGCTATGAGGACAAATACATCAAATGGACCACACTGCAGCAGGGAAGGGACCAAGATGTGCCGGAGTTCACAAACATTTTTCATACCCTTCACACATAGTTGGGTATCAAGGACTCTGAGCTGCATTTGGTACTCAAATACCGCGGCTGCCTACACAAATACATCCAGGAAGAGATGGAGTTCCTGAACATCTCCTCGCTCGGCACGATGTATTGATACGCTGTCAAAATTGAGCAAAAGTTCAAACAGAAGAAGCGATACTTTGGATACAAATCCAAAGACCAAAGGGCAAAGCCAAGGCGGGCTGACCCAAGACAACCCATCGAAGCCGCAAGAAAATAACAAGACCACGAAGTCGAAGAAGGACACAAGAAAGTGGTGAGAGTTCCAAAAGAGTCCCACTCATAACACAAGTGAGTGTCGAACCAAGCAATCGCTAGTGACCAAGTTGAAGGCTTCAAAATCGGATGCATGTTCCGACCTTGAGTCAAAACCTAACAAGGGGAATGGCAAAGTGAAGTAGATCATTTATGTGGAGCCCAGCGTCACTGTTGCCACCGCCAAGATCCAGAAGAATGAGCCCAAAGATCCAGAGGAGGGGGAGCGTCTTTTCCACTCACAGATGTGGGTGAAGGGTTCACCGCTGCAATTCATTATTGACATTGGGAGCCAAAAGAACCTCATTTTAGTAGAGGTCGTGAAGTGGTTGGGCCTACCGACTACACCACACCTGTAGCCATACATTATCAAGTGGCTTCATGAAGGACGAGATCTCAAAGTTCGATAGCAATGCCGCCTTCGCTACAGCATCAAGCCCTTCACAGATGAGGTATTGTGTGATGTTACACCTCTGGATGTTTGTGATGTATTATTAGGCTAGCCATACTTGTGGAGGTGACATGCTGTGTATGAGTCAAGGCCTCGTGCTATCATTATTTCTTTGTGTAATTCATTATACAGGATACCGGAGGTAGCCCCACCTACCGCCACCTCTTTGATCACTACCAAGAAAGGCAGCAAGCTCATCTCCCAAACTAGGAAATTCATTTTTTGTCTGGTTCACTCCCAAAGTAAGGGGAAGATCGTCACTACATCCATGACCCCCGTGAAGGGTTCCTCCATGCAGTAGCAGCAACAAATGGATACGGTTGTGACTGAACACAGGAACAACTTCTCCTCATCCACAGGGGTACTACATAAACTTCAGGTGGGCAACAAAGTCTGGTTGCATCTGCAGAAAGAACGCCTTACAAGAGCCCATCAGAAGCTCCGACCACGCCGACATGGTCCTTACACCATTACCAAGGCTATGGGAAATAATGCTTTGGAGCACAACATTCCTCCATTCCTTCACTTGCACCGAGTGTTCAATGTGGAATGCCCTCGACCATGCTTCCCACCATTACTGGACACATCAGAGATTGCAGAACAACTCACTAGGGACCAAGTTCAGTAGATGGAGGAACTCAATGCAATGGGGACCATTGCTTCCTAAGGGGGGAGGAATGATCCAGGTGGATGTTGGTGGCCACCCACCTATCCCATTTGGATCCCCACAACTATCTCTTTCAGCTTTTCAATTTCCTAAATTGTAGTGCAGTTTACTATTTTTAGCAGTTTTTCAGGTCCTGAACTTCTAGAGCCGTTTTGAGGCCCTAAACGACGTTTTTTGGGTAATCTGGGAGCAACATGATCCCCAAAGTTATAGTTCTCAGATACATCTTTCTAACGAGCTATTGTACGTGTCAAACAGAGATCGGGTGCCAAAGTTACGACCCCGGGAAATTGATGTACCAATTTACCCAAACGGGGCCCACGATTTGGCATTTCATCTTCTAGGGTTAGGTTTTGGGATGTTAAGGGGATTTCCATTGTTTATCAACAATAAATAGGCCTTCAAGCCTCATTGTAACACAGTTCAGAGGCATGTAGCCACCACATCTCTTCTCATAGATAAGCTACCATCACCCTAGCTGGTTGATTTCCATTTCTGTTTGTAAGCATATTTCAGTATTTTACATTAATGAAATGAAGTATTATTTCTGTTGCCCTACGTTTATGGTTATCTCTGTAATTTGTTGCATTCCTGTTTAAATCCGGATCAACAGCTTCATTGTAGTCTCCATGCTACATCATCAATGACAACCTGTCTTCATATGAAGGAGTCTTCAAAACTCTTCATATTGCCCACACAGAGTCTGCAAAGTTACCTCATGATGATTTCAAATATCCATCATGATCTACAATAGTCTTCACACAACTTCAATGTGTCTACAATGAACTGCACTAAGCTCTACACAAAAATAACTCTCTGTTTCAAGCCTCTGTTCTCACTGTCACGGTAAATGCTTCAAGAATGACTGTTGCGGTATCTTATTTCCAAGGAAAAAACTCACAAATACTTCAACAATGGTGTTGTCTATTGCTCCCTTCAACTGATGACTGATGAAATCTTACTTGGCTGGTTTGAGGTCAAACAGATCTTCGTCTTCTGTTGGCCCTTTCGGCTTCCTTCTTCCTGTTGTGACCTTCGACATCCTTCTGTCCTGCTGGACCTTCGGCTTCCTTCTATCCTGCTGGACCGTCGGCTTCCTTCTATCCTACTAGACCTTCAGCTTCCTTCTGTCCTGCTGGACCTTCGACTTCCTTCTGTCCTGCTAGACCTACAACTAACTTCTTTTCTCAGTCGATCTTCAGTTTCTTTTGTACCTTTATCATCTGCTAGACCTTTGGCTTCTCGACCTTTCGACTTCTCGATCTTTGATTCGCTCAAGCTTTGGCTTCCTTTTTCACTCACTCGACCTTTGGCTTCCCGATCTTCGACTTCCTCTGTCTCTTTGAGTTCACCAATACTCAAAAGACACATTCATTTGGAAGAGAGGCCAAATTACAATAGATGTTTGGTAGTCCCCACATGCCACATCATTGCTTTAATCCCACAATCGCAATTTCATAAAAATCCCGCAATCGCAATCGGCAGATTTCAATGTGGCAAGGCTTTAAAGGGGCTTGTGATGTGGCGGATGCGATGTTATATTAAGATGTATTGTAATGGGGCTATCAGATCCATGTTACATATCACAATCAGGGTTTTCAACATGACAAGGTTTTAAAGAGACTTGTGATGTGGCGGATACAATATCATATTAAGGCATATGTAATGGAACTATCGAGTCCGTATTACATATTGCAATTGGAGGTTTTGAGTGGTGTTGGGTAGAGGAGGTCCTGTGTAACGGTTTTGGGATAGAAAGCCTAGAAATTAGGATTAAACTATTGTAAAAACTTCGAAGTATGCGGAGCGCGAAATGTAAAAGGTCGAGTCAAAGGGTTGTCCGCCCAAGAAATAACGTAAAATAATAGGAAGTAAATCAGTCCACAGACCATAGATAGGTATAAATAGAATGCGGCTCTATGGGGGGAAGGCAGTTCTTTGGAGAGTATGAATTGGAGATCTGAAATGTAATGGGTGTCTAAGAAGAGCATTCTGAGAGCGTCTGTAAGTCCGAGTCGGGGGTTTAGGTAGAGGATAGAGGCTCTGCAACTGTGTGCACAGAGGCCTGGAAGAGTCCGCAGCTGTGTGCACGGGACCCTGCAGTTGAGTGCACAGGGCAGATTTGGATGTAAGGGTGATAAGTGGAAATAAAGATAAGTTTCTTCTAAGTTTTGTGTTAATTCTGAACTATCACAACTCTGTTCTTTTATAGTTAATGAACTGTTTTGATCTGCGTGCATATGCGTATTGAGTATTTGTGAATTAGGTTTAATCTTAATATGCGAACTAAATAAAAGTGATAAATGTTTGTTTAAAGACCTCTCTAAGTAGATCTGGATTATAATACTTAATCAAGTAAATTAGATCTGTAATCAGCGTGGTAAGAGATTATCTGAATCTGCACAGATCTAGAGAAGCACGAGGCTGCAGGATGGCGCACGAACCTCTCAGACTAGACATCCCAAGGGTGTGGAAACCTGGTTCCAGCACCCTCCCCTGCTACCTCGAGTGAGACCTCAGTCCACGCTTTGCAGGCTGTTGCCGAAAGGGCCGGTAGCTGCGAGATTTGCTTGGCTAAATAAATTTTCCGAACCTGGGTCAGGCCCATATAAGCCAACAAATGGTTCCATTGCCGGGATCAGGATTTGCCTAAGGGGTGTCTGGTGTGGACCACGGAGAGAAAAACGTTGAAGGATCGAAGGGATCAGGGACGGTAATAGATCAAGGGTAACTATGGCAAGCGCAATTCAGTTGCCAGTATTCAAGGGAGCAGGAGGCAAAGACTCAGAGCAATTCTGGTTTGTGCTAACATCAGTATGGAACGCGCAGCAAATCGCGGATGATAATATCAGGAAAGCTACCTTAGTTAGCGCACTACAGGACCGAGCGCTGACATGGTACATGAAGTATTCAAGCAGTAACCCAATGGTGGGGGTAGTGGAAATCCAAACTGAATTAAAAAAGGAATTTAGCCGACCAAAGTCAGGAAAACAATCGGTCATAGGATTCAAATAGATTTTAATGATTCCAGATAAAACTCCGTGGGATTTGGATTAGAGGTTGAAAAGCGCTATCCACGAGGCCAACATGACACTGACAGATGAGCAGCACTGCGCTTGGTTCGTCGCATCATTAACGCCATATCTAAAGTTGGCTTTGTTACAACAAAAGATCTCAACCCAAGCTGAAGCGCTGGAGGTAGCAATGCGGTTGCACGAAACCCCGATACCAGACCCAGGGTTGGGAGTTCAGCAAATTCAAGCGCAGGTCCAAAATTTATGCTTGGAAATGCAGAAGTTAAAACAAGAACAGACACCACGCTCAGAAGTCTGGGAGGAAGTATGGTGTGTAAGGTGTAAGAGCCAGGGACACGATAAAGATCATTGTCTAGTCTCGGTGAATTTTGTGGTAATAGGGGGACCAACACCATTGCAACTAGAGGCACAGGCAGGGCCAAGCACAACCACCCCGCTCTGGTGCGTAATCTGTTAGGTGGGAGGAAAGCACAACACTGATAACTGTCATCTATTACCAAAATACAACCAAACCCCCCAGCAACTCTTTTGCAACTTTTGTAGATTAGTGGGCCACGAAGAAAGGGATTGTCGTAGCTATCAAATGCTGGTGGATCAATCGTCTTCCTATAGAATGCAGACGGAGGCACAAATTCAAGATCCAGCCATAGCGATTGCACGCGGTGGGTTCCAAGGGCACAGTCGAGGACGGGGTAGAATGGGACCAGGAAGGGGTCACGGGCAACTAATCTGTTACAACTGTGGAGGACTAGGACATTACGCGCGAGATTGTACCAACCCAACTAGAATTTCATGCAGCTATTGTGAGCAATTCGATCATGAGCTACTAGACTGTCCTTCGCTGATAGCACAGATTCGGGAAAAGAGGGCAGCGCAACCAACAATGACCCAAAATGTGCAGATGATGAGGTCCGAACCCCGCGAGGAAGATCCCAAGGTCAACATGGTGCTGAGGAGTGGCACGGCCACAGGAGTGGATGGACAGAATTCAAGTGGTGATAAGGGGACATATCGGGAAGCTTGGGGGAGCTTCGCGGAGGTCTCTACCCCAGGTAATAGGGATCAGCCTGAGACGAACAAGGATCCCTCGATGATAACTACCTTTTTAGAGACATGTATAAAATTTCTTCGCGACAACAGGGTGGTTAAAGGCTTACAGGAGTTGATAAATAGATGTGTAGGGTGGAGTGAGCCTCGTGTCATTCGAAAGTTGGGAAGACATGCATCACGGACCAGAAGGGAAATGTGATTAACAGCACAAATCAGTGATTATGAGATGGAGCAGGTCATTTTGGATCTGGGCTCAGATGCTAACGTATTGCCGAAATAGACATGGGAGCGCATGGGTAAGCCTACACTACAATGGTCCCCTACCAAATTATGGATGGCAAATCAACAGAAGGTGCTACCCATGGGAAGGCTGCAAAGGGTTATGGTAGACCTTGATGGTGCAAGTACTTGCACGGATTTTGAAGATATTGAGTTCATGGATGAAAATACGCCCTATCCTACATTGTTAGGAATAGATTGGGCCACCGACATGAACGGAGTTATTAATCTAAAGAAGAGGACAATGATATTTGAAACAAAGGCGCTCTGCGTCGTCATTCCGCTAGATCTGGCTGAAGGACCACGCTACATTGAACCGGTGCACAGCGATGACGACGAAGATTGTAGTTACAGAATGACTGCCCAGGAGTGAGGATGGGTCAAGACATTGGAGGATAGAAGAATATCACGAGGGGATGGAGAATCCTGCACTGATGATTCAGATGAGGAAGATGAGCGGTGGTGCAACTGGTTGAGCGGAGTAACCACGCTACACTGCAACATGGTGACGAAATCGCTGTACTGTGTAAAGGCCCAGGATCGCAAATTGCCAAAGTATGATGGGTTGACAATGGTAGATGAATTTCTGACCAAATTTGAAATCGCAATACCAGAGCACCAACAATTTGACGCGATGAAATGGGCACTATGCACGTTGCCTACGTGATGGTGGGGCACACATGAAGGAACATTCGAAGATTGGCGCGCCTACAGGCGTATGATGAAGATCAGATTTAGGAAGTATGCATAGCAGAGAAATATGATGGACGGGATGATCCATGCATGCACCTGACTAGGTGGATCAAATCATACAGAGAGGAACCGCAGCCAGAATGGGTACACTTATTCTATCACACCCTGGACATCATTCCTAGAAACTGGTACATGGAAGTGGAGCTCTGGCATGACACAGGCGAGTGGGATATCTTGCGCACAGGGTTTTTGTTGACATTTCTGTTTGAAGATCAATGGATGGATCCCATGGATGAAGTGTTACAGCTGGTAAAGGCCACCATATTCAAGACACTATTAGAGCCAGAGGAAACTGTGCAGCTTGACTGGTCGCGATAGCTGAGCCAGGCCCTCAAATGTTATAATGTCTAGGTAGAAGATGATGAGGATGATCCGCGAAACATCAATATTCTAGAATCAGAGGGGAGCCGAGAGGTGCGCAGACCCGAAATTGAAGATCCAGATATCATGGCACCATTGAAAACAAAACAAGTTAACATTGGAACCGAAGAAGAGCCGAAGTATGCAACGCTTGGGGACTACTGGGATGACGCCACAATAGAGAAGATCGTCGAGTTTCTTCAAGAATACTGAGACTTTTTCCCAACAAAGATCATGGAGCTAAAAGGAATCCTAGGAGAAGTCGGAGTGATGAAGATCACATTGAAGCCAGACGCGAAACCGGTGAAGTAGTGACCCTACTGATTGAATCCAAAATATAAAGCAAAGTTCCGCGAAGAATTGGACAAAATGCTAGTAGCAGGAATCATTGAACCATTCGAGGAGTCCGACTGGGTAAGTCCGATGGTTGTACAAGAGAAGAAATAGAAGGGCAACATTCGCATCTGCGTCAATCTCAGGAAGCTCAATGATACCTGCGTCAACAACCCGTTTCCAACACCGTTTACAGATGAGGTACTGGAAAACGTGGGGGGGTAGGAAGCCTACTCTTTCACAGATGGGTTCTCAAGATACCACCAAATCAAGATTGTGCTAGAGGACAGGAGTAAGACAATGTTTGCTACTGAATGGGGTTTTTTTCAATACATAGTAATGCCTTCCAGACTAAAGAACACGCCGACCATTTTTTCACGCATAGTAGTCACGGCATTCAAAGGATTTATCCACAAGTTCTTGGAAGTCTACCTGGAAGACTGGACCATGTTTAGACTGGTTAAGAAGCACGTAGAAAGCTTACGGTTGATGCTGGATACTTGCCGCCGTCATCAGATTGCGCTCAACTTGAAGAAGTGTACTTTCTTGGTCCCATTCAGGAACCTACTAGGCCACGTGCTCTATAAGCAAGGCCTGATGGTGGACCCGGTGAAGATCGCCATCATACTCAATCTGCAAGCACTACGCAGTGTCAAGCAATTATGGGCCACACTAGGACACAGAGGCTACAATCAAAAGTTCATCAAAAACTACGCTCAGATCACGGCTCTGATGGAACAGTTGCTGAAGAAGGACGCTACTTATTGCTGGAACGAGTAATGTAACAAAAGTCTGGAGACGCTTAAGGAAAAGATGGCATCGGCCCCTATATTGGTCTTTCCAAAATGGGACGTCTAATTTCATGTACATGTCGATGCATCATGTATCGCCTTAGGGGCAGTACTTACACAACCAGGAGTAGAGGGAATTGACCACCCAATTGTGTTCACAAGTCACCGGTTGTCAAAAGCTGAAAAGAATTATTCCACTACTGAGTGCGAGGGATTAGCGATGGTATACGTGCTTCAAAAATTCCACCATTATCTACTGGGAGGTCACTTTAAGATGTATACTGATCACTCGGCATTAAAATACCTAGTGAATAAGCCTGTGTTGGGGGGGCATATCTGTCGATGGTTGTTGTTATTCCAGGAGTATGACTTTGAGGTCGTCGTCAAGCTGGGACGTCTAAATGCAAGCCCAGATCACTTGTCCCGAATTGAGACTAGCGAAGAACCCACAAATCTAGAAGACGAACTTCTGGATGCTCAGCTATATGCGGTGCGTGTAGCAGATGGTCATTTTGAAGATATAATCCATTTCTTAACTACAGGGACCACATCACAGGGATACTCCATTTAGCAGAAGAAGGAATTGGTGATACGCACAGTAGACTTCACCGTGATTGCAGGACACCTCTACAAAATGGGCAACGATGAGATCCTGTGTCAGTATGTCCTGGAGTTCGAGCGAGGACAGATCTTGGCCGAAGCCCATGGGGGGGTTGCTGGCGGACACTATGTAGGTCGTGCCATAGCCCAGAAGATACTTCACGTAGGATTATGGTGGCCCACTCTACATCAGGATTCGAAAGCCCACTGTCGAGCCTGCGACGTCTGTCAACAGACAGGGAAACCGTCACGGAGAGATGAAATGTTGCTCCAACTGCAGATGATGCTACAGCCCTTCGAGAAGTGGGCAATCGACTTTGTAGGACCTATTGAGCCGCGAGGAAAAAACGGGCGCGCGCTATATCATCACCGTGACAGATTATTTAACCCGATGGGCCGAGGCATAGCCGGTTAAGGATTGCACGGCTGCAACAGCTGCGAAGTTTTTGTTCGAGAATGTACTGACAAGGTTTGGCTATCCCAAAATTCTCATGAGTGATCGGGGAACACATTTTCTGAATGAAACCATCAGCGCACTCACTGAGGAATTCCAAATATATCATCAATAGAGTACGCCATACCACCCACAAGAAAATGGGACCGTGGAGGCATTCAACAAAATCTTGGAGACTGCATTGACCAAGGTTTGTAATGCGCGATGAAATGACTGGGACTTGCACATCCCTGCTATGCTATGGGCATATCGAACCACATGCAAGAAATTGATGGGCTAGACACCTTTTCGGTTAGTCTATGGCAAGGAGGCCGTCATGCCTATGGAATATATTGTGCCTAGTCTACGGATCGTGGAAATCACAGGTATGGCAGACCGCGGGGCTTTGGAGGAAAGGCTCACGCAGCTCGAAGAAATGGAGGAACAATTTTTGGCTGGATTCCATCAGCAAGTGCAGAAACAGCGGGAAAAAGTGTGGCATGATCGCCATATCAAGGTGCGCACCTTCAAGGAGAATGATCTAGTATTGCTATATGACAGTAAATTCGAGAAGTTCCCTAGAAAACTCTAAATGCATTGGTTGGGACCTTACGTCGTCAAAGAAGTTATCGATGGGGGCGCAGTTCAGCTTGCCAAACTCAATGGGGACTCGTTCCCGGGCCAAGAAAATGGCAGTCACCTGAAGCTCTATACGGGCAGGCTGGCCGCTTGACTAACCATTCGAGGGACAGTCTCACCGCTCTAGCCAGTTGAAAGAGAGCGCGGGACGATAAAGTAGTCTGGGAGAAAGAGGCACGAGTGCCAGGATATGTGTCGATCGGGCCCATCATTAGGATCGTAGCCACACGGTCAGAAGTACGTTGTTGCATTGCTCTGAGCAAAGGTGACCGTTCAGGTCACTATTCATGACACGATGTCTGCATTATGGCAAAAGGGAGTAGGCAGTGAGCAATTAAAGGAAGGAGTATGAGCTAGATATGGCATGAACTACTACAGAACTTACACAGGGACGCTGGAACAGGCGGCAATCCAAGAATTTGAAATTTGACTCGCTTATAAATCACTGAGGAATAGCTACCAGGCGACTTACACTTCCACAAAGCGTATGCTGAGTCTTGACATGGCGTTGTTTATTATCTCTGCACAAGGAGTAAGCTCGCAGGTGGTAATATGGCCAAGAGGGCAGCCGGACTATCTCAGGAGCATGGTGTTGACAGCTGCGGGTGTCCCGCAGCCTGCAGACTCAACAGTAGGGGATGTACCGAAAAAGAGAAGACATGAAGCAGAAGTGGTCCGGATGTCATCGCCCCATCCATGGGCGGGTTGAAAAACTACAACAATTCAGCGAAAAGATGGGAAAACAGAGACCATGGGTTGGAATGAAGTTACTAAGGCATCTCTGAAAGATTGTAAGCAGTGGGATCTCATGGACAGCAACAACGGTCTTGTAACATTGCAACACAAGCTGCAGTAGACAGTGCAACGAGAAGATACGAAGGTCGGAAATGGCTGCGGAGGTATAAGAAGGTCCCATCTAAAGCTTCCCCCCTTGAGCTAAAATTGTATGAGGGGTTGTTTTGTGTCAACCGAGCAGATCAGAATGAGCATCATCGGTTGGAAGAAGTAGTAAAAACACTAAAGCAGGATCCGGATGAAGCATTGTAGGAGACAATGAAGAAGCAGTAGGACAACGAGCATCACTCAGAGGGAGGTGAACCACGAAGCCATGACAGCATGTCGCACCGCACCAACGAGTGACTCAGGACAAGTCACGATAATTGTGTTGGGGGACTATTGGGTAGCGGAGGTCCCGTGTAACGGTTTTGGGACAGAAAGCCTAGAAATTAGGATTAAACTATTGTAAAAACTCTAAAGTATGCGGAGCACGAAATGTAAAAGGTCAAGTCAAAGGGTTGTCCGCCCAAGAAATAATGTAAAATAATAGGAAGTAAGTCAGTCCGCGGACCATAGATAGGTATAAATAGAGCGCGGCTCTATGGGGGGAAAGGCAGTTCTTTGGAGAGTATGAATTGGAGATCTGAAATGTAATGGGTGTCTGAGAAGAGCATTTTGAGAGCGTCTGTAAGTCCAAGTTGGGGGTTTGGGTAGAGAATAGAAGCTCTGCAGCTGTGTTCACAGAGGCCTGGAAGAGTCCGCAGCTGTGTGCACAGACTCCTGCAGTTGAGTGCGCAAGGCAGATCTGGATGTAAGAGTGATAAGTGGAAATAAAGATAAGTTTCTTTTGAATTCTTTGTTAATTCTAAACTATCGCAACTCTGTTCTTTTATAGTTAACGAATTGTTTTGATCTGTGCGCGTATGCATATTGAGTATTTGTGAATCAGGTTTGATCTTAATATGCGAACTAAATAAAAGTAATAAATGTTTGCTTAAAGACCTCTCTAAGTAGATCTAGGTTATAATACTTAATCAAGTAAATTAGATCTATAATCAGCACGGTAAGAGATTATCTGGATCTGCACAGATCTAGCACAGTGCAAGGCTGTAGGACAGCGCGCAAACCTCTCAGACCACATCTAGACATCCCAAGGGTGCGGAAACCTGGTTCCAGCACCCTCCCCTGCTACCTCGGGTGAGACCTCAGTCTACGCTTCGCGGGTTGTTGCCGAAAGGGTCGATAGTTGCGAGATTTGCTTGGCTAAATAATTCTTCCGAACATGGGTCAGGCTCATATAAGCCAACAAATGGTGGCATAAAATAGAACTGTCGATATGATTTATATCGATATTATATACTGTCAAAAGGGTTCCCATGGTTTATTACTTCCTTCGTATTACATATTGAAATCAGAGGATTTCAATGTAACAACAAGGCTTCAAGACTCGTGATGCGGTGGATGTGATATTTCAATAAACAATTTTTAATAAATCCGGGACTTTGACTGGCACATGGATTAAAAATGGCCTTAACCCCCGCAGTTGACCGTGATCTAAGGGTTGACTATGAGATCGATGGCTAGGATTGAGTGCGGGACTTCAGCCACGATCAAGGAAGTCTGTACTTTCCTACCCCCGCTCTTCCGATAGTTGTTGCTCCTATGACTTCTCTTCACTCTTTCACTCTTCCGATAGTTTTCTTCGTTACTCCTCTGTTATCGTTGTTTCTCTACTGGATATACTATGTCATTTGTTGTTCAATTGACCTCCCGCATCATTTGTTGTTCAATTTTTGTTCAATTGACCTCCTGCATCATTTGCTGTTCAATTTTTCAATTATTGTTCAATCGTTGTTCAATTGATGTTCAATTTTTGTTCAATTGTTGTTCAATTTCTCTCCATCTCATCATATCATCATATATCGAACTTTCATCACTATGAGCATTATGATCAATGGGCATCAATGGGCAATCATGTATCAAAGAATTTTTCATCACAAACACTGCTATATTGACATCAATGACAACCTAGATTAACACGCTCCCCCCATTTCCTGCTTGTCACCATTGTGTTTGAGTGAGGTGGAGGGGCAGCGGGGTTGACAGCTCATGCCCCCCACTATTATTATATGTTTTGTTGTGTGGTTCCGAGGTGGCGGGGTCATGGCCGCCCACCCCACCATATATGTATGTTGGTGGGTAATGGGGGCAGTGGGGTCATGGCCACCCACCCCACTATTTTAAATATTTGATATATGGTAGTTCTAGGGGTGATGGGGCCCCATTTTTTTATTATTTTTTTTCAGTTATATAACAATATGGCCCTTTTTAAAATTTCAGAATTTGGACCGAAGGAGATGATTCAACGAGGTGACAATTTCGCCCTGAATCTGGTCGGAGTTGGCCAGATTCCGTCCGCTTGAAAAATTCCAAATTGTGTCTCCATTAAGCCTACCTAATGAGCAAAAGTAAACCAAAACTTTGTCCAGCCATATCTTCTTCATACAGTATTTGTTCGATGAACCGTTCACACCACCGCGATCAGGACGATGAGATCTACGACTTGAACCTGAGTTGATCACGATACAAGCACTTTCATTTTTGAACCTTTTTCTAGTCACTGGTGTTCGATGAGCCACCTGGATCATTCCTCCCCACTGAGGATATTTTGGTCCTCCAAAAGCATCAAAGTAATCCGTAAGTGTGTACAATGTCTACCCCACAAGTGTCCTGAAATGTCACCCTTCATTCTCCTTCTCCTTTGTCCTTCGGAGCCATAAGCGATGAGCCAACACTGGTGTTCTCTGCAAACTTGTAGTACATCTTTGCAATTTACATGCATATGACCAACTAATGATCCAAGCATCCCCATACTTGCCACAAGTTTATAACACATACTCAGTGGTCAAGTTTACATCAAATGGAAAATGACAATAACCCAACTATCAAAATAACACCACACATCATTGTCGCTCAAACAAGTGATGGAAACACATCATCACTTTTACAATGAAAATGTGACAAATGATTTACAATAACATAGCCATGACAAGCAAGAAAATCTAGAAAAACTATTTAGAGAACCATCTCTTTATCATAGTGAATAGACCATCTCCCTGTGGGAGATCTGCTTGCCGATCGACTCTTTTAATTGCATTGTATACATGGGTTTTGTTTGTAGGGCGCTGCTCTGGATGGAGCCTCCAACACGTGGCTCTTTGATGGCCACTTCTGTCGCAATGATTGCAATGTGTCCTCTTCCTCCAGATCTGCTTAACATGCCTCTTCCCCTGCTGTGGAAAAGGCCTTTCGCGCCTCATCTTCCTTTGTGCTACCATTCGTTTCCAACACCTTGCAAGCACATGGTTATGCAAACCACAAAAAGAACATGTATGTCTATGCCATGACTCATGTTTATCCTTAACAACATGGTGATAATCAAAATGAACATGATTATAATATCGAGACTTGTTATACCTTCCCTAGTGATCATGGTGATGAGAGCTTGCCTCAGCTCTCTCCCTGCAATGTGCACTATCACAGGATGATGGTGAAGTGTTCCCATCCTCCTCTTTCTTCGACGGTCTCAACAATATCATGGAAGATTATGTCTTCATTGAGCACTCTCCTTCGTTGTATCCCAAGCCTGTATAATGAGGTCTCTGCACAACCTCCAATGGCATAATCATGCCTTGGCATTTAACACCAAGACCTCCTCCTTTATAACCCATCCTAGTAAGGAGTCTCATGCCTATATCTGCAATGGGTATCTCCACATCTCCAACAAGAATGAAAGCATGTGAAGATGAAACTGAAGAATGATTATGGTCGTTTACCTTAGATGTCAATGTCGACACAGGTGAAGAGGGCTTCTCTAAGCCTTTGTTGCGTTTCAGTTCCTCCAAAGCCTCTTTCACAGCTTGTAGTTGAATCTGCAACCTCTCCTACTCCTCCTTCTCTTCCTGTAGAAGGGTCTTTAATGCATCATGCTCTGCTTGAAGACTCTTATCATCATGCTTCAATTCTTCCAGGGCCTCTATTGTGGCTTGCAATTGAAGTTGCAAATGATGCTTCTCCTCGTTCTCCTCTTGTAAAAGCACCTTCAACGTTGCGTTGTCTGATTTTTGTTTCTCATAATCTTTATCCAACATGTCCACCTTCTCGGACAAGCTGATCATGACCTCGTACGTGTCTTTGTCCATCATGGCTCACATTCAAGAGCAGTTCACATCAACAAGAAGACCACTCTAATACCCCTTGATCCAAGTCTGGGTGTGACAAAGGACCCTTCCAAGACCTTTTACTTCTATGATGTGTTAAATTTCATTCTTAAAAGAACATAAATGAATACATATGCATATTTTAAAGAAGAGGAACATGACAATCATCAACACATGAAAACATAAGCCATTGGTAACAGAGTTCGTCCAGGAGGGACTACATCTCCGGGCCTCGATGTCAAGATGGTTTAGGCCGCTGCATTATGTGTTAGAAAGTTGAAGATGTACATGTATGTTATCACTGCCATATAGGAAATTCCCTCACGCAGGAGTGGCTGGAAACCCCCAATATACGTTCCATAATAGGTACTGCCCTCACGCAAAAGTGGTTGGAAACCTCCAATATGTTCCTATCTAATGACTCAAAGAATCCCTTTTACAAGTTACATGGGGATCTCAAAATAACATAAATCCATAACAATACATCTCTAATCAACATCAACAAATAATATCCTGCATCAAAACATCAAGCACAAGGATCACATCAACACAATGCAAACTCATAATGATGATTCCACATCACATCGAGCGAGATTTGTAACACATCTCATAAGCCATAAAGAAGAAGTATAATACAACAACACTGGATATACCTTAGCACCATGGATGCGTGAATAATGGGCTATTGGCCTGCTATACCATCAAATCTTGTCGCAACGATCACCATCAAAACATTTGCTCGCACATTGAGTATTGACATCTGCAATATCATATAATAAGTGGATGAAAAATCAAGGCCTCTATTGTAGAATCTGACACCTCCATCAGGTTCGTGCCGCCGAGAGGTAGAGAATTGACATAAAGTTTGTCCAATTTGGGCACCGGGAAAATTTGGCCCCTCTCAAAGTTGGGCTCAAGCATGGTTCCACTTGCCTTTGCTCCCACTCATTGTTCCACCTGGAAAATTAATTGAAAAAAAAAATTGTCTCGGAAATCGTGCCCAAGGTTTGCTTGGCACACTGTGCGAATGAGGGGTTTTAATATATTTCGAGGGTAGACTTATCAAAAAAGTCTTTTGGTGTAATGGTTAAAAATTAAAATTGGTTGAGGAGGGGTCGAGCGATCAAATCCTGCCCCTCCCGAATTACCCACGTAATATTTTGCATAGTTTATTTGGGGGTGGGTCTGCTAGTCTCGGTGGTCTGCTCCCCCCATTTCCCACTTGGCGTCGTTGTGTTTGAGTGAGGTGGAGGGGCAGCTGGGTTGACAACCCGCACCCCCCACTATTATTATATGGTTTGTTGTGTCGTTTCAGGGTGGCGGGGTCATGGCCGCCCACCCCACCATATATGTATGTTGGTGGGTACCAAGTGCAGCGGGGTCATGGTTGCCCACCCCATTATTTTAAGTATTTGATATATGGTAGTTTCAGGGGCAGCGAGGTCATGGCCACCTACCCCATTTTTTTATTAATTTTTTCAGTTATATAACAATATGGCCCTTTTTAAAAAAATTGGAATTTGGACCGAAGGAAATGATTTAACGAGGCGACAATTTTTCCCAAGAATCCGACCGGAGTTGGCTGGATTCCGTGCGCTGGAAAACTTCCAAATTGTGTCTCCATTAAGCCTACCCAGTGAACAAAAGTCAACCAAAACTTTGGCCAGCCATATCTTCTTCATACAGTATCTGTTCAACGAACCGTTTGCACTACCGCAACCAGGATGACAAGTTCTACGACTTGAACCTAAGTCGATCATGATATGATAACTTTCATTTTTGAGCCTTTTCCTAGTCACCGGTGTTTGATGAGCCACCTGGATCAATGACACTAGCTCTAGAAAACCCCCCAAAAGAGAAAATGTTCCCATGTCCTATTGATTTTCCTTAAATGGTTCTCAAGTAATAATTTGATTAATCCTTTGTGATAGATGAAATGGGATGATGCATCATGTTTTTCCCTAACTATTGTTGCTATCTATTTGAGACACATCAATAAAAATAATGGAGCATTCATCCTTACCTGTCCAACAATGTGAGAAAGTAAAATGGAAATGATACAGATTGACTCTGTTGAAGTGCCCTTCACAAGTGAAATAGGATTGTGTAATCCTCGGGAATATGTGTCATTTTTCCTTCAACCAAGCTCTCTGTATATTTGAAAGCCATGGCCTATCCTTATATTCATCCTTTAATAAAAAAGGCATATCAATTCCAACCAAAATGTGGCTTTTAAAACAAGGCTCTCCATCAATAGGGAGGCTTATAGCCTCTACAACCACCTCCTCTGTGACAGGGAAGTAAACACCTCCAACAGTAACCCCCTGGCCATCAAATCCTTCAACAAAAGTTCAAGCAATGCCATCATGGTAACCCTTGCATCAGAAAAATAATTCATCCCATCCAACCTCCCAAAAATGCTCTCAAACCTTTGAATACACCTCGAGGAGGTTAGGTCCCTTGGGTTCCCCTCTTTACAATTTTTTGCTTTTTCCCATAACTTCCACCATTCAGAAACGCAAGCAACGAAAATGAAATTGTGATTCAATCACGAAAATGCATGATAACAAACTTTTCACCCTAGCAGGTAACTTAATACAAAGGATTAATTGTGCAAGAATTTTAACTCATGATAATATAATTACTTACACCATCCGGAAACACTTGAAATTAATGTGACAATAAATCAGTCATACATAAAAATGATCAATTACACCATTAATTTACCATGATGATTATCCTCTAGCGGAGTAAATAATCCAATGTGAAATCATGACACAACATGCCACCATTTGTTTATCCAACACTCGTTTAATCGGGGACCCACTCCTTTGTTGATTTGTGCTCTATCACACTTTGATTTGACAAAAAAAGGAAATTTAAGAATTGATTCTAATAATCCAATTGTCAGCGCTTTTACTCAACAAATTTAAAAATTGGTGTTGATAATCCATATGCCAGCACCTTTATTCAACATTTTGCAACTAGCGCTGACAATCCCACTATCATCACCTTAAAAATTTTTGAATAATAAAAAATCACACTATTGAACTTAAAACTATGAAGCAAAACTGAGATAATAGTTGGCTCCAGTGGGGATGTTGTCCTCCCTATGAGGTAGCAAATAACTCGTTGCTCCAACACCTGATCCATTGGGCCAACTCTTTATTTTGTGCCACTACTTCAAGTAGTTATTTTATTGACATGAAATAAAACTCAAATATTATACTGAAACTTCAAATCAAACATTGACAAACACTTGTCAGGATCTTAGGGCCTTCACTCTAGGCTTCATATCCTTTCAAGTGTTGTCCACACCTGCAATTGCTTTGAAAATAAAATGGATATGTCCAAATGGAAAATGAACATTTCTCTTTCAAGACAAGTAAGGTTTCATAAAATTCCCATTTACTAGGCCTCTACTGATGATTTCACCCTATAAATCCTCCAGAATGAATGCATTCTTACCACGAAATGCAGCTATTTTATAGGGGCCTTTCCAAATATGATAAATTCCTCATGCTTCCCTTTATCTTCAATCCCATCATCTCATTTCAATACCATATCCTGAATTTTAAAATGATCTATTTTCATCTTTTTATCAAACACCTTCTTCGATTTGTCTTGAAACAACTCTCCTTGATTGTATACTATTATCTCAATTCTTCATCTTTAATAAGTTGATTGATTCTTCTCTGAAATTCGTTAGGTTCTGCATCATGCTCCTACAAAATCCTTGTTACCGATGTACTCAAGGAAATTGGAAAAAATGCTTCAGTACCATAAACTACTTGAAATGGTGAAGTATCGATTGATCTTTTGGTACTAATTATGTCTTCCCATAAAGAAAATTTCAGTTTAGTACGTCAGGTTTTTTTGTTGTCCTCCAACAACTTCTTAATAATTTTGATTAGGCTTTTATTAGATGACTCTACCAAGCCATTTTCCTAGGGATAGTAATTTGTAGAATGGCCCAATTTTACATTATACTCCTCGCAGAATTTGATCATCTTATGGAATTTGAAGGTTTGAGCATTGTCTGTTATAATCTTCCTTGGGTAGCCAAATCTAGAGAATATATCCTCTAAATTGAATTACCACATTTTCTGTAGCTTTCCTGGTTGGAATTGTCTCAATCAACTTCGTGAAGTAATCTATGGCAAACAAAATCCACTTATGTTGATCTAAAGAAGTTGGGTGAATCTCTCCAATGAAGTCCAATCTCCATTGCTGAAATGAGGTTTCCACTGAGATAGGTTTGAGTGTTAATGATAATAGCTTACCTTTTCCTTCAAAGATAGGACATTTGAAACAAGCTGCCACTTCCTTATGAACAGCTGAAAATAAATTTGACCAATAAAAACCTGCTATGAGGATCTTATTTGCTATAGCCTTCTAATAATGGTGTCTTCCAAAAACACCCTGATGTAATTCCTTTACAACCTTCTTTGCTTCACTTTAAACCAAGCAATTTAGGATAATTCCTAATGGATCCTTCCAGCATAAATATTCATCAAGACAATAGTACTTATTTGGTTTCATTTTCAGTGATCTTGCTCAGGTTTTGGCTATCCCTGGTGGAGCTTCAAAATTATGTAGAATGTAGATTATATCACTTTACCATGGCCATTGTTTTAGTTCATCATACACTTTTAAACTCATCCTGTTATCTATTTCATTCAAACATATTGATAAGAAATATATACCAAAGGAATCAACCCTTATATATGTCATCATCTTTCTTAATCCCTAGCCTTTAATCAGCTTTGGTGGATTAATTTCTAAGTCATATTCCAATATCTTAGTGATCCACTTACCTCTTCTTCCATCACTATGAGACTAACTTAAAGTATCCTTAACTACATTGTTAGGGACAAAAGCTTTAACATGAGAATGAAAAATATATACTCTAAAGTATTTCAATGGATTAACAAGTGCGAATTCTTGTTTCTCCATGATATTGTACTTCAATTTTGCATCCCTTAATGATCTGTTAAAGAAAGAAATAGGGTGCTCTTGGTTGTCACTATTTTTCTACAATAATACTCCAGAGATAGTATGTTCAGATGCAAAGAAAAAAACTAGAAATTCCTTTGAGAAATCTGGTCCTATTAGAACAAGTGTCTGTGTTAATGCATGCTTAATTCCCTCAAAGAATTCTCTAGTTATAACTGTCCTTTTAATTTCGCTGCCCTTTTTCAGCATATTGGTAATTGCCTTTAAAATTTCTACAAAATTTGGAACAAATCTCCTCAGAAAATTACCTTACCAAGGAAATACTATTTTTCCTTTTTACTTCTAGGCATCTTTAGATTTTTTATTGTTGCAACTTCGTCTAGATCAATTTTAATTTCATCTTTAGAAACTATGTGACCTAATAATCTACCCTCCTGCATAGCAAAGTGTGACTTCTTTGGATTGAGAGAGATGTCGAATTTTCTGCACTTTAGAAAAAAAATTCTAAGATGTTTTAGGTGATCCAAATCTGATGGTGAGAAAATTGTTATGTCATCCAGATAAACCACTACAAATTTACTTTTTCTTCTGCAATTGTTATGTCCATCACCATTTGGAGTGTTTCTCCAACATTCATTGGCCCAAAAGGCATTTTGGAGTGAATTAAAGTGGCCCATGGTGTAGTGAATGTTGTATTGTCTTGATCTCTCGGATTTACCAATATTTGGTTATATTTGGAAAAATCTTCAAGCATGGAAATCCTCGTAGTCCCAACTACTTTCTGCAATATATATTCCATCTTTAGCAGCAGATAGTTGTATATCAAATAAATATTATTAAAATTTGTGAAATATACACAAATTCTAATTTCTCCACCCTTTTTCCTAATCGGAACTAGATTGGCAATCCAATTATAAAATCTTAATGGCACAATAATCTTAGCAACAAGTAATCTCTTAACTTCCTTCTCTATCAATGTCAACAACCTGGGATTAATCCTTTTGATTTTATGGTTGAAAGGCTTCTCATTCTCCCTGAGTGGGATAGTGTGTTGAATGATGTTTTTCTAATAAACCTTTAAATCTTCATACCTCCAGGAAAACACATCTGAAAACTCTTTCAACAATTCTACATATTGTTGCTTCTGCTCTGTTTTCAAAGAATTGGAAACCTTAACTACCTTAGGGTCTTATTTTGTTCCCAAATTGTAATCCTCCAACTCATTATCACTTGGTTGAATCCTAGGTTTTACAGCTACATCATTGCTATCAAACAATCTTTCTAGAGGAACCAATTCTCTAGGAATAAAATTGTTGCTTAGCTGAATAATTTCTTGTCCAACTATAACATTCATAAAAACATATGATTCTGCATTCAAATCTGGTTCCTCATCTTCATTCTGATAAACAAAGGTATTTTCAAATTCATCGGTCAACTCTAAGAATCTCTAAATCTATTGGTCGTCTTCAAAAACCTGCCAATGCTTGATGTTGTTTGGGATAGAGGGCTTGTGATTTACATTAATCTCATATTTTCTATTCAGATAAATGGGAATTTTAAAAGCACTAGCAGTAGTAGCTAGGGAATCTGCTATAGCATTTTCTTCTCTAGAAATAGCATAAATTTTATGTTCTAAAAATAAATTGTCAAACATATCCCATACCTCATTTTGATAAGCCCTCATCCTCAGATGTTTGGTTTGATATGTGCCCAGGACTTGCTTCACAACCAACTCTAAATCTCTGAAGACACAAACCCTTTTTTCTTTCTCTTCCCTTAGCAAATTTAATCCAATGATTAGAGCCTCATACTCTACAATGTTGGTGGTGCATTCAAAGTACAATTTGAAGGAGTGCAGCTAGCTACTAAGATCTGGTGGAATAATCTAGATACCTACCTCTGAACCATCCTTGCAATTGGAACCATAAAAGTGCATGTTCCATATCCCATTATCTTCAGTTGACTATACTTTTTCCTCTTGGACTTCATCTTGAATTTTTTGTCGATTCTCCTCTTCAAAGCATAAATGATTATAAAAAAATTAAGAATTGATATTAGTGTCAACCGCATAAAGAGTATGATTCTCTGGTTCAACCTTGCTACTCACCAGATACTTCATTTTTACCTCCTGGTAAAGTATTATGAGTACTCCAAACACTGGGATGGATGCATAAGACATATCCATCTATAGGGTGCCTCCCAACCTAGCTGACCAAGATCGTGAAAGAAACATGCCAAACTTGGGTGGGATATCCACTACTACCACATCCATAACAATATTTTTTGTAGGAACTTGGGTCATATTTACCATACTATCTTTGATTAATCCCAAGAACTCGACCTTTATTGAATCAAAGGAAAACAAATATTTGCAGGTATTGAAAACTCCAAGTCTTAAATTGTCCATGACTGATTTAGGCATCAAGTTTTGTGATGCTCCAAAGTCTAGCATGGCATTATGAAGGATCATGTCAAGGATATTTAAACTAACATATAAAGGAGGAACATCATCATTTACACTAGTTACATGAGGACTGAATATAAACTTAGGAGCATCATCATTTATACTGAGAGAATATTGTGCATTGATATTTATCTAATTAGACTTTGAACCCTTTACCATTTTAATGATTTGTTTCCTATACTACTCATTCTTCAATAGTCTAGAAAAAAGGGATAGGAATATTTATTTTGCTAATTTCATTCTATAAATTGATGATACATGAGCCTTCTCTGCCTCTTTCACCTCCTTCTCGCCATCATCCACCCTTTTTGGAGCATCATTTTTTGGGTCATCAACCTTCCTAAGTATGTCGCTTTTAGGCTCAGCCTATTGCTGGGGCCTGCTACGGGTTTCAATGGTGGATGTTTTAATCAGAAAAATTTTACCCTTGAGGTTGTATTATCTTTGAAAATCAACCACTGTATTATTGTAACCATGTTGATAGATTTCTGAATCAAACATCAATTGAATGGTATCTTCTTCTTCTATAGACTCAATGGATTTATCATGCTCTTCTTTAGTCAAAAACACCCGAGTTTCTTCATCATCAAAACAATTAATTTTTTTTATCTTCTTCCTCAATTGGATCTTCATCAACAAAACTCTCAGGGAAAGGAGGTCTTATAGCCTATTGGTCTTCAGGACTTTTCCAATCTCTTTGGCTAATTTGAGGGCCTTGAGGTCTCCTAAAATTAGGGTTTTGGACTTGAGGCTGAGGCTCAACCCTAGGAGGAGTTAACTTGTTAACTAATTTTTCCATTGTATTCAACATAACATCAAACTTGACATCTGATGAAGAAGAGGGTTCATATTTAATTACTACTTTCCTCTCGGTCCTCATTTTTTCCTTTTTGGCAAGCAAATTAGTTTCCACTCTAATGAAATTATTTTGCATGGATTATATTGTAGCAGGGTTTATTTCTATTAACTAAAAAGAAAATTCTACATTGAATGCATCAGGATAATGAGTTTTATGTTAACCATATGTTCAATGAGTGAGTATAAGCAAAAGAAAGATAGTAACAACTCCTTTGACAAGTTTTAGAAATAAGAGAGTAGTAGAATATCTAAATCAGAGAAAAATAGGTAATAAATACTTGAATAAACGAATTTGGAGCACACATGTATGAATTCCAACTCAAAAACTTTGTATTCAAATATTTAAGAACATATAAAACTCAGAAAACAAACAAGGATTCATAAAAACGTGAATTTTACCACTTTCTCACATAAAGCTATTGTATAATAATATATGATCACACACACATAGTACACAAGAAGGATTTTTACAAAAAATACCAACACTTGCTTATTACTGAATTAGAGTCTTTATAGAGTACATACAAAACTATAACCAAGCTTTTAGAAAAAAATTTAATTACAATGTCCAAAAATAGATAAGTATATATCTACTTAAAGCTACATACATTACATTGTTCAATCATAAATTCAAAATAAAAATATTATGTATCTGAAGGTCATGTTGTTGTTTGAGAACTGGCTAAAACTAAGGATCAAAACTGAAGACTAATATTCGACCAAAATTTTCTGAAAAATCATTTCTTTATTATCATGCTCGATGCGGTAATTTCTCCCTTAACATTTGGTCTTGATCCACAAAAAAGACATCTGGAAAGTAGATCCTTCCTTCAGGGTTGTATTCACTCTACCATGCTTCTTGTTACCTTCAAAAATAGCTTTTTCCCCTAGCACTGATGGATTCACTAGCACATCTAAAATCGGGAGAAAAATTGGGATCGCTAATGGAACTGTCAGTGCTTCATAGAAACAAAGACAAAATCATGCTAACAATCTAATTGTTAGGACTCATGCAAAATGAAGAGAAAAAACACTTACGAGTTGATTGTCAATGCTCCATCAAAATATCCCCAAAAATTGTTGACAAAATAAAACTTTTTTCTATAAAATTTTAGTTGGGTCTGCTAGCTACCTCTAACAAAATTTCAATCTCACTTTGCCTCTTCTTCCTAGATTTCATGGTTTTTGTAGCAAGTTTCTTATTTTGACCCTTAGGCTTCCTAGAACTTGTAGGATTTTCTGTGTTTATGATCAAATCTTTTTGAGGTTTATCATCTACCTCAATGACTTGTTTTTCCAAGCTAGGGTTTTCTATAAGCTTTAATTTTAGCCTAAGTTTGTTCAATGGTCTAGTATGTCGCCTTACCCCTCCATATATATCAATTAAAGTAGATTCCCTCTTAGCTTCTATTTTCTCTATCTTAGGCTCAACAACTTCGACCTCTATTTCCTTTGTTGGTTTAACGGTTTCATTCTTTTCAGGAGATGGCATCTTAGAAGAAGACAAGTTCTTCTTTTCCTAGAGTCTTCCATTTATTCTCACATAAACCCTTTTCATTTCAGGGACTAGAGGAGGAGGATGTTATATCATCGTACTTTTCCTTTGGCTTCTAGTTTGAACAAATGAAGTCCCCTGCTCTAAGGTCTAGGATATTTCAACAATTTTCGTGCTTCTTTTCCTTATGTTAGTGACCTTAGGTTTTGTTGACACGGGCTCTAGAAAATCCCCCCCAAAAGAGAAAATGTTCCCATGTCCTATTTATTTTCCTTAAATGGTACTGAATTAATAATTTGATTAAGCCTTTGTGATAGGTGAAATAGGATGATGCATCAAGTTTTTCCCTAACTCCTACTGCCATATGTTTGGGACTCATCAATAAAAATAATGGAGCATTCATCCTTACATGTCCAACAATGTGAGAAAGAAAATGGAAATGGTACATATTGAATCTTTTGAAGCGCCCTTCATAAGTGAAATAAGACTATGTAATCCTCAGGAGTAGGTGTCATTCATCCTTCAACCAAGCTCTTTGTATCTCTAAACACCATGGCCTATCCTTATATTCATCCTTCAAGAAAAAAGGCACATCAATTCCAGCTAAAATGTGGATTTTAAAACAATGCTCTCCATCAACAGGGAGGCCTATATCCTATGCAACCACCTCCTCTCTAACAGGTAAGGAAACACCTCCAATGGTAACCCCCTGGCCATCAAATCCTTCAGCAAAAGCTTAAGCAACATTGTCATGGTAACCCTTGCACCGGAAAAAGAATTCATCCCATCTAGCCTCCTGAAAAACACTCTCAAACCTCTGGATATGCCTTGAGGAGGTCAATTCCCTTGGGTTCCCCTATGTGCATTTTTCCACTTTTTCCCATAACTTCCACCATCAAGAAACACAAGAAATAGAAACGAAATTGGGATTCAATCACGAAAATGCAGGATAACAAACTTTTCACCTTGGCGGATAACTCAATACAAAGGATTAACTCTGCATGACTTTTAACTCATGATAATATAATTACTTACACCATCCATAAACACTTGATATTAAAGTGACAATAAATCAATCATACATAAAATGATCTATTACACCATTAATTTACCATGATGATTATCCTTCGATGGAAGAAATAATCCAGTGTAAATCATGACACAACATGTCACCATTTGTTTAGATAGTGTTCTCTTGATCACAGAGCCTCTCCTTTGCTGACGTGTGATCTGCCAATACTTTGATTTTGACAAAAAAAAAATGGCATTGATAATCCAACTGTCAGCGCTTTTATTCAACAAATTTAAAAATTGGTGTTGATAATCCATCTGTCAGTGCCTTTATTCAATATTTTACAATTGGCACGAACAATCCCACTGTGATCGCCTTAAAATTTTTCGAATAATAAAAAATCACATTGTTGAACTTAAAACTATGAAGCAAAATTGAGTTAACAACATGCATCCTAAATGATTTATTATGAGTTTTTAACTATACATCTAAGAATGAATGCAACTATTATGATATGCAATTATGACAACTCTGGTTAGAAAGAACCCCACAATCATGATGCACAAGTTCTTACCTCTCATCTTACATCTCCTCCTAAATAGAGTTGTATAAATAAAAATACATCAAAAAGTTACTACCTGTGTATGCTTCCTCACAATGACACCAAATTTATTGGGTAATTTAAATGATCGTTAAATTACTTACATTAAATTATCAATCCAAGGTTCGTATTCTTGTGAATCACACTTGTACTATATATGCTAGGTAATTAATTGTTGATAAAAAGAAATCTATTCTATTGAAATGAAATTGCAAGACTTAAAATGAAATCATATTCATGAAGAGATCCAAATGAGCACACACACTTTCTTTCTCAAAGAGATATATCTAAAGAAAGCAATAAATTTTGAACAAGAAGGAAATGAAATCTTTAATCTATCAAATTGAAATGGCAATTCTATTGTAGGAAATTCTAAGTTCTTAATCCAATAATTATGCTATTGAAATCATATAATCTATTCTATGGGCATTGATAAATCTAGTCTAAAAAGCAATGAATTCTAACTCTAAAAAACAATAAATCTTAATTTTAGGAAGGCAGTAAACTCTAGTTCTATGAAAGAAATATATTCTACCACTAGGAATGTGGCAAACTCTTCTACTGGGAAAACAAAGAAATTTTTTTCTAAATCAAGAAGTAAATCACTAGAATGAAATTGTGACTATCAAAGCATGTTGAGATTATTGATGTGTGTGTTTCAATTTAGAACCATTCATGACTTATAAATCTGAGACTAAATCAATAAGTAACTAAAAAAATTTTGATTATTTTTCAGTTTTACTTGAGCGCTTGACTTCTGCAAAGGAAATAAAACAATAATTCAAGAGACAAAATTAAATCTATGGATAAAATATAGACTTCTTGAATGAAATAGAGCATAAGTAAATAGATTGGTCTAAATCGAGGAACGAAAACAGATCATATGTAAATGAAAACAAGATTACACTATCTCATACTTTTGTAGGGGGGCCACTTGGGATGTGTTATCACCCTAAAAAAAAATTTTAACTTTAGAAAGTTTGCCTTGTTTCTAGTTATGGTCTTATAATAAGTTTTGAGTCATCGCATGCTTAAAGGGATAAGTGATAGGATTAGAGTCTCAATAGTGTCATTCTTATTTCCAAACCCTTTTTCTAGTCATGGTGTTAAAAGGTCTCTAGGTCATTTCATGCTTAAAGGGTTAGGTCATAGGGTTAGAAGTCTTTAAGGTCATATTTCATTTCCAAACAAAGTTTGACAACCTTATTCCATGTCTTAGAAGTCTCACCTTGTGTTTAGAAGACATATCTCAAGTCATTTTGAACAAATTTTGAAATTAGCTATGAATCCACGTCTTCGTAGTGCAGACAGTGTAAAAAACCTATTTTGCACTATGAAATCACTGAAGCGGCCTTTTTCAACAAAAAAAAACTCTGTTTTCTATTTTAAGTAGTCCACTTCCAAGGGGTTTTTTGAGCAACTGAAAGAGGTGCTTCTTCCTAACATACCTATCTACAAAAACCTCTTTCAGTTTATTCAAATTAATTATGAGCTGGGAGAAGTTGATGACTCAACTTGCACTACAAAATGGTTGAAAGTCATTGAGAGAAACATTCTGCTTTCTAGTTTTAGTAGTCTTTTTCAAGATCTTTTTCTAGCTACATGCAAAAGTATTTTGGAATTCTGAAGGATCTTTCTCTTCATAAAATCTCCAGCTACAATAACCTATCTCACATTTTTCATAAGTGTTACCAGTTTTGATATACAAGGCTTTCTTTGAAGCCATATTTTCAGAAATCAGAATTTTCTAGTTTACACCTGATATTCAAAGATAGTTTTTGGGCAGTAGGAGAGGTATTGTAAAAAACCAAGAGAGGTTTTTGTTCAACACAAACTGGTCTCCAAAAGCATCCTTAATTTTTACAAAATAAAATTTTTATGAGGAGAAAAAAGCTCTGTACCAACACCTACTTTTCAACCAGAACATAACAGTAAGTTACAATTTCTTGATGCAGTTTTGTTGAGGAGAAGGGTTTTATTTCTTGGAAGTATTTCAAAGATGATCTATGTTGATTATTAAAGCCTGTAGATATCATGGAAAAATTGAAAGAAGTCTTGAAGACTGAAATTTTTGAAAAGAGCTGTGTAAAAGACATAATAGCAGTTTCGTAGCACACTACGAAAATACTATAGGTGCAGTTTTTGAGCAGCCAAATCAACTCTCATTATACTCCTTCAAGGGCTTGATTTTCGTACAGGTGGAAGAGAAAATTTCTATGGAAGTGATAACACATATCACTTGTCTCAAAAGGTCAATTTGGTCAGCAAATGGATTCAAAAAGCATCAATGAAGGTTAAATCTTAAATGCAGGAAACAGGTTCCTGGTTTTCAGGACAGATAAGGGATGAGTCAACAAAATCTAACGACAAGTTTAAAGGCTTCATCAAATTCAAATTCATGGAGTTATAGGTGTCAAAAAGAATTTTTAATATATAAGGTTGTTTTAGTCATAATAAGGAGTTTTTCTCCTAATTGTATTAGGACTCTAAAACAGTCAGTTAACTGTTACTTGTAATTAATATTATGTTTTGGGTATGAATAGGTGTCAAGCTAGGAAATTAGAATTCCCCTCATGTTGGAATAGGGAATCCAAGATTGTAATGATAACTCTATAAAGGACAAGAGGTGGAATGCCTCAGGGTTGGCAATTTTCAAAAGAAACAAGCATACTATGTTATTGTAAGAGACTATGTGTTTTTATGTTAATACAGAGATTTTGGCTTCACTACATAGGATTTAGAGAGAGTTTTGATGTTTGATTTTCTCATGGCCTTCTTCATCTACTTACTTGCAGTGGTATGAACACATGTTACTTAGAATTCATTGATAATGCTCTAACTTCCTTCATGTGTTTATAAATTGTGTTCCTTGCATTATGACTCTGTTTTGCTGATATATTAAGACTCTTTATGCCCTGACTTCCATGTTAAGCTGATCTTGTTGTTGTACTGAAACATGCTCAGACTCCATAGCCCAATAGATGTTTTTTGATTGGTATTTCAACCATTTATACATTTTCATTTGTTTTTTCCATAGAGTTAGCCATCTAATCCTTAAATTGAAATCTTTAACCTAGTGAGAGAGCCCTCTCAGGTTGAGGAGGCTAAGCCTCAGCCAAAAGTTTGGTTTGAAATAGTTACTCAAAGTCTTCCTAATTAGCAGCCTATCAGGGGCTGATTTTGTGATAACATTTTGGTGTGTCTACTGGGAGTCTGAAGATTACTCATTCCCGAAATCTAGAAGCTAAACTTCTGAAGGCAGCAGGAGCTCAGAAAGTTGTTCGGGGATGCATCTACCTTGGCGACTCCACACATCAAATAAAAAATTGGAAGGTGACTCCACTGCTAGAAGATCAATAGCTTGATCAAGTTTCAAGATGAGTGTCATTGCAAGAATGAATTCCAGGTATGCCCCTATGAATCGATCTCATATCCCTGGTTTTCCAAATCCTATGCCAAAGGTCGAATGGTTAGATGATCTTCCAATATTCAAAGATGAAAAGAAAGACAATGTTGCTCTTCATTTGGTTAGGTTCCATATGCATGTACACAGTCTTAAGGTTCAGTTCCCTGAAGATTGTCTCATGAAGATGTTTATGACCACTTTAGAAGGAAAGGCATGGTCTTGGTATAAAGGTTTGGAAAATGGTTCAATATATTCGCTTGCTAATTTCCATGATGTATTCTATGACATGTATAAAGAGTGTCATCCCTCCTTATTGCTGGTCAAAGATTGTTGTAAACATTCTGTGAGTTTTATTCAGTATTTGGAGGATTTTTATGATGATGATGAATTCATGGATGAAGAAATTTGAGAGTCTCTTCATAAAAATACATTTTAACAACTAGAAGAAAGGATAACATCCCATGAAATGCAACATAGAAATTAGCAAGAGTATACCTATGAAAATCATATTACATCCTCCAAGATTGATGTAGAGATGTAGCAGACTTGTCAGTCTTCGGATCATTATGAAGATGAAAATAATTGCAAACACCAAGAAGAAATACTGGAAGAAATTTTTCATAACCCTCAGGCAGAGGAAAAGTTTGATCATTTATGTAATTCCTTGCAGCAGATTACTTCAAATAATGATCACAATAGTGAGGAAAATTACATTGTCTACGGGAATCATGCAGAAAATCAATTGGATAACTTGTAAAATAAATGTTTTGTGACTAAAGATCAGTTGTTAGAAGTAACAGAATGTTATGAGGATCATCAAGCTGATCATGTATTATGGGATCCTATAGCTAAATGCATGGAAGAGTTTTACTCTCCAATGTTTTAGTTTTTCTATGAAGATCAGAGGCAATTTCAATGGTAGTGGTCATCACAATATCATAGCTACTTTGAACTCCGATGTAGTCAAAAAACTCAAATATTAGATAAAACAAATGATTGGCTACATTGGAAATTTCACATTGATTGAGCTGAAAGAAGTTTACAATTGATAGGGTAGGTAGGTAGGAAAATGCAAATAAGCTCAAGGTTGACTAAGCAAGTTTTACTAGGTACAGTTTGAAGCAGATTGGGTAGAATTTCAGAGTTTTTATTTTTAAAGGAATGGATTGTAGCACTAGAGCTACTAGTTCTTAGCATACCACCGCGGGCATACTATCCCTAGTGGAGCCACTGTTATCACCCTAAAAAAAAAATTAAACTTTGGAAAGTTTGCCTTGTTTCTAGTTATGGTCTTATAATAAGTTTTGAGTCATTGCATGCTTAAAGGGATAAGTGATAGGATTAGAGTCTCAATAGTGTCATTCTTATTTCCAAACCCTTTTTCTAGTCATGGTGTTAAAGGGTCTCTAGGTCATTTCATGCTTAAAGGGTTAGGTCATAGGGTTAGAAGTCTTTAAAGTCATATTTCATTTCCAAACAAAGTTTGACAACCATATTCCATGTCTTAGAAGTCTCACCTTGTGTTTAGAAGACATATCTCAAGTCATTTTGAACAAATTTTGAAATTAGCTACGAATCCACGTTTTCGTAGCGCAGACAGTGTAAAAAACCTATTTTGCAATACGAAATCGTTGAAGCAACCTTTTTCAGTAGAAAAACCTCTGTTTTCTGTTTTAAGTAGTCAACTTCCAAGGGGTTTTTGAGCAACTAAAAGTATATTTTGGAAAACTGAAAGAAGTTCTTCCTAACATACCTATCTACAAAAACCTCTTTCCATTTCTTCAAATTCATTATGAGCTGGGAGAAGTTGATGACTCAACATGCGCTACAAAATGGCTGAAAGTCATTAAGAGAAACATTTTGCTTTCTAGTTTTAGTAGTCTTTTTCAAGATATGTTTCTAGCTACATGAAAAATTATTTAAGAATTCTGAACGAGGTTTCTCTTCTTAAAATCTCTAGCTACAATAACCTATCTCACTTTTTTCATAAGTGTTACCAGTTGGGAGATACAAGGCTTTCGTTGAAGCCATATTTTCAGAAATCGGAATGTTCCAGTTTACACCTAATATTCAAAGACAGATTCTTGGTAGTAGGAGAGGCATTGAAAAAAACAAGAGAGGTTTTTGTTTAGCACAGAGTGGTCTCCAAAATTCTCCTTCAGTTTTGCAAAATACATTTTTTATGAGGAGACAAAAGCTCTGTCCCAACACCTATTTTTCAGCCAGAACAGAACAGTAAGTTACAATTTCTTGATGCAGTTTTGTTGAGGAGAAGGATTTTATTTCTTGAAAGTATTTCAAAGATGATCTATGTTGATTATTAAAGCTTGTAGATATCATGGAAAAAGTGAAAGAAGTTTTGAAGACTGAAATTTTTGAAAAGAGCTGTGTAAAAGACATACACAGCAGTTTCGTAGCGCGCTACGAAACTGCTGTAGGTGCAGTTTTTGAGCAGCCAGATCAGCTCTCATTATACTCCTTCAAGGGCTTGATTTTCATACAGGTGGAAGAGAAAAGTTCTATGGAAGTGATAACACATATCACTTGTCTCAAAAGGTCAATTTGGTCAGCAAATGGATTCAAAAAGCATCAATGAAGGTTAAATCTTAAATGCAGGAAACAGGTTCCTAGTTTTCAAGACAGATAAGGGATGAGTCAACAGAATCTAACAACAAGGTTAAAGGCTTCATCAAATTCGAATTCATGGAGTTATAGGTGTCAAAGAGAATGTTTAATTCCTAGATAAGGTTGTTTTAGTCATAATAAGGAGTTTTTCTCCTAATTGTATTAGGACTCTAAGACAGTCAGTTAACTATTACTTGTAATTAATAGTCTGTTTTAGGTATGAATAGGTGTCAAGCTAGGAAATTAAAATTCCCATCATGTTTGATCACGGAATCCAAGATTGCAATGATAACTCTATAAAGGACAAGAGGTGGAATGCCTCAGGGTTGGCAATTTTCAAAAGAAACAAGCATATTGTGTTATTGTAAGAGACTGTGTGTTTTTATGTTAATACAGAGATTTTGGCTTCACTACTCAGGATTCAAAGAGAGTTTTAATGTTTGATTTTCTCATGGCCTTTTTCATCTACTTACTTGCAGTGGTATGAACACATGTTACTTAGAATTCATTGATAATGATCTAACTTCCTTCATGTGTTTATAAACTGTGTTCCTTGCATTATGACTCTGTATTGCTGATATATTAAAACTCTTTATGCCCTGAATTCCATGTTAAGATGATCTTGCTGTTGTACTGAAACATGCTCAGACTCCATAGCCCAATAGATGTTTTTTGATTGGTATTTCAACCATTTATATGTTTTCATTTGTTTTTTCCATAGAGTTAGCCATCTAATCCTTAAATTGAAATCTTTAAGCTAGTGAGAGAGCCCTCTCAGGTTGAGGAGGCTAAGCCTCAGCCAAAATTTTGGTTTGAAATAGTTACTCAAAGTATTCCTGATTAGCAGCCTATCAGGGGCTGATTTTGTGATAATAGGATACGTGAGTGACTATGAGTTTCAAAACGTGAACTTAAATTGACCACAAGTGTTAGAAATTAATTAACGAAGCGATGAAATACAAAAAATATTGCAAAAAAACATAAAAAAAAATTCATAAAACAAAAGAGACATAGATATATGTGGTTCACCCAATTTGGGCTACATCCATGGAGAAACAACCAACCCTTCCTTTTATACTATCTAGAAAAATGAAGATATACAACCTATGACATATCTGCTTTAAGTTCCTCTTTGCTCTCTCTCTCTCTCTCTCTCTCTCTCTCTCTCTCTCTCTCTCTCTCTCAGAATCATAATTCACAACTGCAATACAATTCCCTCATATAAACAGAGGGTTTCCTTCCAGGGAAAAAAATCCTAAATTAACATAACTTTTACCATCAAATCATCCGCCCAATGAACGACCTAGATTGACTAAAAAATTACAATATTTCACAAGGAAAATTTTAATATATTTTTAGCTTTGGGGGTATTGTCCCTAAACCCCCACCAAGGGGGCTCATAAAATTCATCGTCGCCCCCCTTAGACCCCCCTCACAGTGATTAAATGGGTGGTGTTACGGCCCCGTTAGGAATAAGGAGCCAATACGGCTGAAACAAAAAACATCTGAAAAATCAAGAAGATAACCAGGCTCCACACTTAACAATATCCCACATGGATATTGATTATATAAACTCAATCATTGCTTCACTTGCTCGAAAATGACCCCACTTGGACCTAGTTGTTTCTCATCTTCACCATCATACTTGAAGACCAATTGAAACTGAGTAGAATCTCAGTTTCTCCCTGGTTACAACTTTTGTTAACATATCTGCAGGATTCTGGCTAGTGTGTATATTTTCCTGCTTCAACTATCCATATTCCAACCCTAATCGTATGAAATGGTACTTGAGTTGTATATGTTTAGTCTTGGAATGAAATGTTAAGTTGTTTATAAGATGAATGGCACTCTGCCTTTCACTGTATAACCTGCCCATCTCCTGCTTCTTACCCAATTCATCCATAAACCTTTGTAACCAAATAATTTCTTTATTAATCTTTGTAGCAGCAACATAATCTACTTCCAGTATTGAAAGTGTAGCAATGTTTTGCAATTTTGAAACCCACCTTACATTTGTTCCACCAATAGTAAACATATACCCTATGGTGGTCCTCCTGTTATATCTATTAGTTGTGATATTTGCATCAACTTATCCATGTAGAGAAATGTTTGAACCACCAAAGCATAATGCTTAATTTGTGGTACCTCTAAAATACCTGAGAATCCACTTCAATTCCATCCAATACTCTTTTCCTATATTGTTCATATACCTGCTTACAACTCCCACTCCATGTGCAATATCATGCCTTGTGCAGACCATTGCATACATTAAGCTTTCAGCTGTTGATGCACATGGAACTTTACATAATCCATCTCTTCCTGAGTCTTGGGATACATCTCCTTACTTAGTTTGAAATGGCTATAAAAGGGTGTACTAACTGGTTTTTCATTCTACATACTAAATCTTTCCAACACCTTTTCTATGTACTCACTTTGAGATAATATTAATTTGCAATTTTTCTTGTCTCTAGTTATTCTCATACCAAGGGTTTATTTTGCAGCACCCAAATCCTCCATTGCAAATGAATTTGCCAATTTTCCTTTGAGCACATTTATTTCCTAAGCATGTCATTTACATACAATAACAATATAATATAGCTGCCATCATTTTGCTTTTTAAGATCAACGCAATGGTCAGAGTGACATCTAGTATAACCTTGTTTAGACATAAACTTGTCAAATTTTAGATACCACTACCTTGGAGCTTGTTTTAAGCCATACAAGCTCTTCTTCAATTTTCACACTAACTTCTCCTTCCCTTTCACCACATACCCTTGTGGCTACTGCATATATATTTCCTCCTCCGATCCCCATGGAGAAAGGTTGTCTTTACATCTAACTGCTCAAGATGCAAATCTTTTTCTACCACTAGACTTAAAATAGTTCTGATTGAAGTCATTTTAACAACAGGAGAAAAAAATCATCAAATTCTATATCTTTCTTTTGTGCAAACCCCTTCACCACAATTCTAGCCTTATACCTCTATTTCCCTCCATCTTCTTCCTTTAACCTGTAAACCCATTTATTCTGTAATGTTATTTTACTTGCAGACAACTTGAATAGGTCCCAAGTCTGGTTATGCATCAAGGAGTCCATCTATTCTTCCATGGCTTTCTCCCACTTCTTCCTGGTTTCTACATTCATTGTTTCTTTATATATTTCTGGTTCACCAAAATTAATCAATAATACATAATATAATGAGGGAGATTGTCATTCAGGGGGTCTATTTATCCTGATAGAGCTTCTAACACCAATTTCAAGTGTTTGAGGTGCGTGTTGTAGTTGTAGTTGTTTTTGTTATTGTTGTGGCCATTGTTCATTCTAATTTTCAGGAACCTTTACATTTTATGTCATCTCATCAAGCACTATGTATTCTTTGTTTTCCTTTTCCTAATTCTTTCCCTGCATTTGATCCTTATACAAGACCTTTTCATTGAATATGACATCTCTACTCCTAATGATTTTGTGATTTTCATAATCATATAAGCGATAACAAAAATCATTTACACCATATCCAATAAAGGTACATTTATTTTATTTTTCCTCAAGCTTTGATCTATTTTCTTTATTGATGTGGACAAAAGTTTCACAACTGAAAGTCTTTAAAAATGAGTATTTTACCTTTTTACCTATCCATGCCTCCTCTAGAATACCACCATCCAAGGAACTTGGAGGCCCTTTGTTTATTAGATAAACAACAATATCTACAACATTTGCCCAAAATTGTAAGGGAAATCCTACATGCAATATCATGCACCTTGCATGCGCCATGATTGTCCTGTTCATCCTTTCTGACACACTATTTTCCTCTGGTGTTCCTGGAACTGTCTTCTGTTAAGTCCCTATACTACTAGTGTACCCCTTATTGTTATTAGTGAAACCCCCTTATTGTATCGTTGTGCCCATGTAGTCCCCATATTGCTATTATTGTGCCCCATAGAAACCCATTATTGTTATTGTTGTGCCCTTGCAATATATTTTTATGTAGGCTCTGATTATGATGTGACCCCTTAGACTCCTATATATAGAAAGTAGGTCATGTCATTTGTTATCATCCAATAATTGTTCATTTGTGTAATGTAAAGGAGGTTGCCCCCTCGAAGAGGATAATTTTGAAGTTGTCGATATATCTTTTCTTCTATTTTGTGAGTTGGTTGCATATCATTTGGTATTAGAGCTTTGGATTCTAGAGTTTCACAACTTCAAATAGGTCATGTGGAATTTTCACTATAATTTTTTTTCTACAAAGCTTCAAAAGCTTAAATTAAAACCACATGGAGCCAAAATCTTGGTGAACTTTGTGTCCGAATTTCCAATATTGTCTCACTATGTTTTCGAAGATATGATCCAAGTTAGGGTTTTTGTAGTCTCTAGAATTCTATCTTAAACAAGCGATCTAGTTAAAATCGTCATAAATTTTGGTCCAGGCATTAGATTTGAATTCTGTAAAAACTAGCTGAAAGTGCACAAACTGTAGTTATTCATGTAGCAATTTCAGGGTCAAAGGTTGAAACAGTGACACGTGGAATCCAATACAACTTCTCTCTACTGAAACAATCCATAATCAGGTCATCATGGGAGATTTGTAATAACTCTTCCTTGGAGAATCCAATCTCAATTAGACTTGTGGGGTTGGAAATTTAAGGGTCAAAGGTTGAAACAGTGACATGTGGAATCTCGTACAACTTCTCTCTACTGAAACAATCCATAATCAGGTCATCATGGGAGATTTGACATAAATCTTCCTTGGAGAATCCAATCTCAATCAGACTTGTGGGGTTGGAAATATGACTCAGAGGCCTACCATAGAATAAAATTTCAAACCTTGGAGATAAAAAATTACAGAGATACCACAGATTCAATATCGAGATCCTACAAATCAAGAAAAAGGTGTGTATTTTTTTAAATTTGCATAAGTTTTGTTTGGAAAATCAGTTGGAAGTGATTCAAAGGGAATTGTGAAGAATAAATATCATTAATTCATGACCTGAAGAAAGAAAATGGAAACACCTAGTAAGAAACCTGAAAGTTCTACTATGACGCATGAAGAAGAGGAAGAAATGCAACATGATATATTAAAATTATGATACCAAGTGCAAAAAAAATTTCTCTCACAAAAAGTAACAGAAGCTAAGATGGATGGTTTGAAGAATGGCATGGAAGGTATAAAAATGGATGTGGGAGTTTTGAATGATGGTTTAAAATTAGGAATGGAAACAATAATGAATGTCAAGATAGAGGGGTTGAAGGAATGTTTGACAAAGTTGCTAGAAGAAAGGTGTCCCAATGGTGACAAGACAATCCATCAAAATCATGATGAAGACAAAAGGAATATTAATTATGATTTTAGAGACTCCAATTCGAGGTTTAAGAACCTCCATATTCCAAAGATTGATATGAGGAAGTTTGTTGGCAAGGATCTGGTAACATGGATACTACATATGGAGCAATATTTTGATCTCCATAATGTGCAACACACACAAAAGGTACGTATTGCATCTTTATATTTAGAATCGAATCAGTTTGTGTGGTATTGATGGCTTTGTTCTCGTAAACCACTTTTCAATTGGTAGTTTTTTAAGGAGGAAATGATAGCACATTATGAGGATACAAAGAGAAACACCTTATTTAGCCAATTGATAAATCTCAAACAAAAGGGTTCAATGGCAGAGCACAATGAGGATTTCCAAAAATTTAATATCAAGGTAAATGATATTCCAGAGGAGCATAGGATTGATTCTTTCATATGGACTTTAAAGGATAACATCTAATATGAGGTTCGCCTTTGGGAACCTGATTCATTGGAGAAGGCATTCGGGGTAGCTAGAAAAGTGGAAAGAAAATTTATGGCAAAAAGGAAGTCTACCACTCACAACTATAAATACAGAAGTGTTCCTGCTCCTAGCCTTCCAAAACCTACAAGGTTGACACTACAACAATTGGAGGAAAAAAGAGAAAAAGGGATTTTTTATAGTTGTGATAGCAAATACACTAAAGGTTGTAAGTGTGCTGAGAAGATATTATTTTACATAGATTGTGAAGAGGAGGAAGAAAAGGATAAAGAAACGTCAAAAGAAGAGGATATACACCATGAACCAACCTCAGAGAACGAAGAAATGAATCCAACCATATCTTGTAATGCATTGGCAGGAATTACCACTCCTCAAACTCTCAAGATAGAAGGACATATCAAGAAGAAAAAGGTAATAGTATTGATTGATTCGGTTAGTACCCATAATTTAATTCATTGTAAGATAGCCAACTAATTTAATTGCTTCCTATATTTAGCACCAGAGTGTCAAGTAATGGTTGCAAATGGAGGAACTATAAATTTCTCTGGAAAGTGTCATAATATCAAGCTATCCATGGGGGAATATGTATTGAATATTCCAATTCTTTCCATTTCAATGGGTGGTGCTGATGTTGTACTAGGATTCCAATGGTTACAATCTTTGGGGACAATAACTTTTAATTTTCAAGAACTTTTCTAGAATTTTTTTTGGGAAAGAAAATAAGTTGAATTAAAGGGTATCGTAGAGAAACCTGGAAAGATAATTAGCTCTAATTGCATGAAAAATCTTCTAAATAAATAAAAATGAGGCTTAATTGCACAATTATGCTCACTAGATGTCCTAACATCGAAATCATCTATTTGTCTAGATCTCTAAAAAGTCTTGGACATTCATTCCAAGGTATTTGAGACTCCCAAAGGTCCCCCACCTATTCATGATCATGATCATGCTATTTATTTGATTCCAGAAAGTGTTCCCCCAAACATTAGTTCGTACATATATATGTATTCCCAAAAGAGTGAAATTGAACGTATGGTTGCAGAAATGCTAGAGGCAGGTATAATTCAACCTAGTCAAAGTTCTTTCTCTTCCCAGTCCTACTATTAATAAATTGTTGAATGAATTACATGGAGAAATTTACTTCACCAAGTTGGATCTTCGTTCATGATATCATCAAATTAAAATGAATATTGAAGACATTCCAAAAATAACATTTAGAACTCATGAGGGTCATCATGAATTTTTGGTCATGTGGTTTGGCCTTACCAATGCACCTTCTATATTTCAGGGTTTGTTGAATTGTAAGGTTCAAGCAGTGGAATATCACATCGAGCATCAACAACAATTTCTCCAACTCTTAAAGGATAACCTCACTTTGGCACAAAATCAAATGAAACAACAAGCAGATCAACATTGCAGCAAAAGAAGTTTTGATGTAGGTGAGTGGGTATTTTTACGGCTACAACCATACAAACAAATGTCCCTCAAGCAAGCTAAGAGGGATAATAAATTATCACCAAATTAATATGTTCCTTACAAGGTGTTGCAAAAGATTGGTACTATGGCATACAAATTGGAGCTTCCTACATCTTCCCGAGTACACCCAGTTTTCCATGTTTCACACTTAAAGAAGGTTATAGGGGACAAGCTCCTAGTTCAAACAATATTGTTGGAACTTGACAAGGAAGGAAAAATCATATTGGAACCTGAAGCAGTCACAGAAACAAGAACCTGACAACTATGAAATCGATCAATTTCAGAGTATCTCATCATGTGGAAGAACTTACCTGCGGGAGATTCCACGTGGGAGGATGATAATTTTTTACAGAAGCATCCAGAACTACTAAAGCATTGAGGACAACACTTTTTTTGAAGGAGAGGGGCATGTTAGGTTCCTATACTACTAGTGTAGCCCATTATTGTTATTAGTGCAACCCCCTTATTGTATTGGTGTGCCCATGTAGTCCCCATTAGAGGAAATTTCAGCCTAAAGTGCCCATGAAATTTTCACTCAATTTCCATATCATAATATGTAAACCAATCAAAATAATTTAAATTTAAAAATTGGTACATGTCCTAAATATTTTTAAATTATTTAATTTGGGTATCCGGGAAAAAATTTATTATTAATTTGGGTATTGATGAAATATTTTATTATTAATTTGGGTATTGGCAAAATATTTTATTAATGTTGTTTACCTACCTTACCCATATGAATTAGAATATCGAAAACGTTATTATTGCAATCTAAATCTTGATATTAGTGAAAAATATAAATTTAAAATGCAGGCCCATTTGACATTAATAACCATGTCCAAAAAAACACTAAGAAAATAGTTAAATAATTAAATAATTAAAAAGTAGCTAAATATAAAATATAAAAGAGTTAAAAAACGTATTCCAAAAAGGACAAATTACCAAATTTCGGCCAAAAATATAGAATATATAGTTAAATATAATTAAATATAAAATAGTTAAATAGTTAGAAAAATAATTAACTATAAAATGATTTAAAAAATTTAAAAATGTATTCCAGAAAAGACAAATTATCGGATTCTGGCCAAAAACTATATTTCAGACGAAATTGTGGCTTCAATAAACAATGTTGTTAAAAAACACCAAAAAATAAGATAAACATAAAATATATATACACAAATAACTATAAAATACAAATATAGACATTTTTTTTTAATAAAAGTGTCATGTATCAAGGCATTTAGATAAAAGTAAAAAAATTAGAAATAATATATTAGATTCTTTTATTAAATCTCGTGCTAATAAATATTATGGAATATAGATAAAAGTAAAACAATATTAAAGATTTTTCTACATGCCATTTTTTACTAATTTCTTGATTTTTCCTTAGGAGGCCATTTTTAAGCTGAAATTTCCTCTAATGCATATTGTTATTATTGTATCCCATAGAAGCCCACTATTGTTATTGTTGTGCCCTTACAATATTATTATTATGTAGACTCTGATTATATTGTGACCCCTTAGACTCATATATATATAAAGGAGGTCTTGTCATTTATATCATCCAAGAATTGTTCATTTCTGTAATGTAAAAGAGGTTTCCCCCTCGAAGAAGCTAATTTTGAAGTAGTTGATCTATATCTTCTTCTATTTGTGAGTTGGTTGCATAACATCTTCTCTCTACGAATTACATGCTCTGAACAATAGTTGTCAAACTCTTTGTTGCATTATTCACCTCCATTGTCTAATCTGGGACACTTCAACTTCTTTCATGTCTCATTCTCAACAAAATCTTTCCATTTCTTGAAAGTATCAAATACATCATATTTATTTCGAATAGAATAAATCCAAGTTTTCCTAGTTGCATCATTAATAAAAGTAACATAATAGTGAGATCCACCGAGAGATGATACCTGTGCAGGACCCCATACATCTGTGTGCACAAGATCTAATTTTTTCACTCTTTTCATTCCCAACTCTGATAAATTTGACTCTCTTTTGTTTTCCATAAACACAATTTTCACATAAATCCAAATGAACATGCTTCAAACCTAGCAACAAATTTCTTGAGTGAAGAATTTGCATACCCTTCTCACTCATGTGCCTGAGCCTATGATGCCAGAGTGTTATATATGTTTTTGTGGAGCTTAAATCATTAACAAAATTAGAAATACTATTGCATAAATAAAATGCACCAACAATTTCTCCTTTTTCTATTACAAGGGCTCCTTTAGTGACCTTCCAGGTTTTGTCTATAAAAGTAGTTACACAACCTTCACCTCCCAAATGACTTGTTGAAATTATATTTTTCTTCATATCTGAAACATGCCTTACCTCCTTCAATATCCATTGGTTTCCATTATGTTTTTTATAAAAACCTTACCCATTCCAACAATTTTACAGGGTTTATCATCACCCAGATGAACCTGTCCAAAATCTCCTTGAACATAGTCATGAAAATGTTTCCTATCAGGTGTGGCATGGAATGAGGCCCCTGAATATACCACCCAGGAATAAATAATATTCTCTAATGAAAGAATCAAAGCATCTTGCAACACATCACTTGTCACATTCGCTTCATGATTTTTCTCTTGATATCCATCTCCTTCTTTTCCCTTGCGATATTTACAGTCTTTCTTTAGGTGTCATTTCTTCCCACATTTCCAGCACACTGTCCCTGATCTGGATTTGGATCTGAATTTTCTTGGCTTACTGCGATTCCCTGGGCTCCTTCCTCTTTCCATTTTTCTTCCCCTATTCTATGCAGTCAAAGAATTACTTTATGCCTCACCAAAACTTTTCCATCGCATTTCCTCACTAAGGATGTCACCAACAACATCATCAAACTTTAAAGTACTAGATCCAGAAACAGAGTTATTAATAGCCATAACCAGTCCATTCTAACATTCTAGCCATGAGCACAGAAATAGCAGAGTCCTAGCTTCATCATCAAAATTTACCCCTACAGAACTTGACTGACTAGTAACCATGTTAAATTCATTTAAATTATCAGCAACAAATCCACCTTCCAACATATTCATATTAAATATTATACGCTTCGCAAGAAATACCTTATTTGAGGTCGAGGGTTTTTCATATATTTGGTCCAATGCAGTCATTAAACATTCTATTGTCATTTCCTTTGAAATGTTTAATTCCACCAATGTTGCCAGACACCTCCATATTGTTCCTAGTGCCTTTCTGTTAAGAATCTCCCATTTTGCATCTGTCATACTCGTCGGCTTCTTTGATTTTCCGCTCAATGGTAGGTACAGATCTTTCTGATACATATAATATTTGATCTGCATATTCCACAACTAGTAGTTTTGGCCGTTAAATTTCTCTACCATAAGCCTACCATCTTCCATTATTTCTCCCACTCAAACCAGGAACCCTTCTTTCCTGCACATTTATTAGCTAAATAGACCTTCTACTCTAATACCAGTTGTTAGAAATTAATTAACGAAGCAATGAAATGCATAAAATATTATAGAAACACAGATACAGAAATGTATAAAATAAGAGAGACACAAATATATGTGGTTCACCCAGTTTGGGCTATGTCCACGAAGAAACAATCAACCCTTCCTTTTATATTATCCAGAAAAATGAAGAGATACAACCTACAGTAGATCCATTGTAATTTCCTCTTCTCTCTCACTTAGTCTCCTCTCTCTCTCTCTCGCTCAGAATCACAATTCACAACCGCAATACATTTCCCTCATTTTATTTAAGGGCTTCCTTCTAGGGAAAAAAACCCTAAATTAACAAAACCTCTACCATTAGATCATCTGCCTAATGAACAACCTAGATTGACTATAAAATTACAATATTTTACAAGGCAATTTTTTATCTATTTTTACCTTCGGGGACGCTTCCCCGAACCTCCGCCAGGGGGAGGGGGGCTCACAAAAGTCGTCATCACCCCCCTTAGACGCCCTCGATGGTGATTAAATGGGCGGTGTTGCCGCCCTGTTAGGAACAAGGATCCAACGTGGCTAAAACAAAAAACCTATGAACAATCAGGAAGATAATCAAGCTCCACACCCAACACACAAGAAATTATGAATGCACCATAGAAGAATTTATATTAATGGAATGTGTAAAATAGAGTTTTAATACACAATATTCTTTGCAAAATCAACTTCCAAAAATTCTTTATTCACTTCCAAATGAAGCATTTATATAGAGTTTTTAATCTAACAACCTAAAAGACTATTGGCTATAATTTATATACAAATTCAACATCTCAGTATCTCAAATAAAATAGGAATGTTTCTTTTGAAGATTCACTATCGTAGAAGTGAATCATGAGAAGACACATTATCAACTTCTATCCTTCAAATATTCATTCTTGAACTTCACTTGCTTGATATTCTAATTGCTACAGGTGCGCCACAACTGATTTGGTCGAGACTGTGACTTGAATGATGTGTTAAACTTGTGAAATTCCACTTGTGGTTGATAGGTGGATCACCATCTCGACAAAATTTGGAAATTGTGGATATGCTCCAAATGATTTAAAACGTATGGGATCCTATAAAACCTTCAAAATAGCTATAGGATGTTGGAGGAGTTGTGGAATTTGCACAATTTGGTAGCTTATGTCTAATCAAAGAAATTTTATAAAGAAAAACATATAGATTTGAGATGATAATGAAATTTTACTTGATCAATGTATTTGCAAGGACCAAATGACTCTTAACCCATGGAAAAGGTGTAATGATGTGGGAATAAGTGACAAAATGGTTGAAAATGTAAGATAAAATGTCAAAATGAAGGCAATTTTGGAGGATCAACAACTGGTTGGCTCTCCAAATGAAGATTGCATTCTGCATGTACATATAGGGTCTCCTAAACACCATTACACATACATCAACTCGAACTACATCCAACTCTACTTATTAATAAAATCATCACTAATAGCATACTTTATTTTACATTGGTTTTTTACCTTTATTTTTGCATCCATATTTACCCATCCTAGTGGATATGGCTTGGATGATTGGAAACCTCCAATACCAGTTTGTTGATTAGCTCTATTGCAATGAGATTCCCATGTGATATTATGTCAAATAGAGCACCAATTTATTTTTTCTTAACCTATATCTTTATATGGAATATTTTGTTCATCTCCTTCTCCTCTTATTGCTAAAGGTTTCTTATATTTACCCCCTTCTGCATTGACGTGCAAAAAATCTTCTCATCCATGTCTAAGCTACTTTCCACATGATTTCTTAAATATGTGGCCATGATATTTTATTTTTCCCATAATTCTTCTAGTTATTTATTTTAAGATGTACTCAATGAGTTCATGTAATATTTATGACATATTTACTTTTAGTGACTCTATTTTCATTGACTTGGGGAGGATTCACTGAAATATGTTACCTAAGAAAAAGGTTCCTCTGTTAGGTCCCTATATGACTAGTGTAGCCCCTTATTGTTAGTGTTAGTGTAGCCCCCTTATTGTTATTGGTGTGCCCATGTAGTCCCCATATTGTTATTATTGTTCCCCATAGAAGCCCACTATTGTTATTATTGTGCCCTTACATTATTATTATTATGAAGGATCTAATTATATTGTGACCCCTTAGACTCCTATATATAGAAAGGAGGTATTGTCATTTGTATCATCAAAGAATTTTTCATTTATTTAATTTAAAGGATGTTTCCCCCTTGAAGAGGATAATTTTTAAGTTGTTGATATATCTTTTATGTGAGTTGGTTGCATAACATTTGGTTTCAGAGCTATGGATTCTAGGTTTTTGCTGTTGCAAACAAGTCATCGTGGAATTTTCGCTATAAATTTGTTTCTATGAAGGTTCAGAAGCTAAAAATTTTACCACAAGGAGCCGAAATCCTGATGAACTTCGTGTAAAACTTTCATATATAATTTCTCTATATTTTTGGAGATATGGTCCAAATAAGTTAGGGTTTTTGCATGCTCCAGAATTTTGTCTCAAATAGATGACCTTGTGGAAATCATCATATCTTCCTCTATGTGCATCAGATTTGCATTTAGAAAAAAGTGGATGAAATTGCATGAACTATAGTATCTTGTTTATCATTTTTAGGGTCGGAGGTTGAAACCGTGATACATGGCACTCCGTACAAGTTCTCTTTACTGAACGATTCCATGATCAGGTCATCGTGGGATATTGGACATAACTTTATCTTAAAGAATCCAAATTTGGTTTGACTTGTGGCATTGGAAAGAAGACTCAAAGGGCTACCACAAGACCAAATTTCAGACCTTGGAGATCCGAATTTATAGAGATACAATAGATTCAATATTGAGCTCCTACAAAGCAAGAAAAATGTGTGTATTTGTTTTTAAATTTGCATAAGTTTTGTTTGAAAAATCAGTTTGAAGTGATTCAAGGGGCATAGTGAAGCATAAATATCATTGTTTGATTCCAAAATGACTCGAAGCAAGAAAATGGAAACACCTAGTAAGCAACCAGAAAGCTCTACTATGATGCATGAAGAAGAGGAATAAATAAAACATGATATATCAAAATTATGAGACCAAGTGCAACAAATTTCACTCTCACAAAGAGTAACCAAAAATGAAATGGAAGCTAAGATGGATGGTTTGAAGAATGGTTTAAAATCAGACATGGAAGGTTTGAAGGATGGATTAAAAGCAAACATGGAAGGTTTGAAGGATGGTTTAAAAGCATACATGGAAGGTTTGACAAATTTTTTACAATAATTCTTCCTAATGGAAAAAATATATTTGATGAAAGTCATGATGAAAACAAAATAAATTTTAATCATGATTTCATAGACTCTAATGTTGGATTAAAGACTCACCATAGTCCAAAGATCAATATGAGGAAGTTTGATGACAAGGATCCAGTAAAATGGATACTACAAATGGAGCAATATTTTGACCTCCATAATGTGCAACACACACAAAAGGTACACATTGAAACTTTATATTTAGAACCCAATCAGTTTTTATGGTATCGATGGCTTTGTTCTCGTAAACCACTTGTCACTTTGTCAATTTTTACAGAGGAAATAATAACACATTATGAGGATACAAAGAGAAACATCTTCTTTAGCCAATTTATAAATATCAAACAAAAGGGTTCAATGGTGAAGCACATTGAGGAATTCGAAAAATTGAATATAAGGGTAAATGATGTTCCATAGGAACATAGGGTTGATGTCTTCATAGGTACTTTAAAGGATAACATCCAACATGAGGTTTGCCTTTGGGAACCTGATTCATTGGAGAAGACATTCAGGGTGGAAAGAAAAGTTGAAAGAAAAATTATGGCAACAAGGAAGTCTATCACTCACAACTATAAAGATGGAAGTGTTGATTTATTCAGGTAGTACCCATAATTTTATTCATTCTAAGATAGCCAAGGAATCAAATTGCTTCCTATATTCAACACCAGGGTATCAAGTGATGGTTGCAAATGGAGGAACTCTAAATTGCTCTGGAAAGTGTCATAATATCAAGCTAACCATCGGGGAATATTTATTGAATAGTCCAATGCTTTCCATTCCAATGGGTGGTGTTGATGTTGTACTAGTAGTACAATGGTTACAATTTTTGGGTACAATAGCTTTTAATTTTCAAGAACTTTTCTTGAAATTATTTTGGGAAGAAAAATAAGTTGAATTAAGAGGTATCATAGGGAAACTAGGAAATATAATCAACTCTAATGGAATTACAAAGCTTCTAAAGAAATAACAATGGGGCATAATTGCACAATTATTCTCACTAGAGATTCAAACATTGAAATCATCTATTTCTCCAGATCTCCAAAAAGTCTTGCACAATCATTCCAATGTATTTGAGACTCCAAATTCCACCCACCTATTCGTGATCATGATCATGTTATTCATTTGATTCCAAGAAGTGTTCCTCCAAACATCAGTCCTCACAGCTATCCCTATGCCCAAAAGAGTGAAATTGAACGTATGGTTGCAGAAATTCTAGAGGCCAATATAATTCAACATATCCAAAGTTCTTTCTCTTCTCTGGAAGTATTGGTGCATAAGAAGGATGGATCATGGGGCATGTGTCCGGATTATAGGGAGCTCAACAAGCTCACTATTAAAGATAAATTTCCCATTTCTGCCATTGATGAATTTTTGGATGAATTACATGGATAAATTTACTTCACCAAGTTGGATCTTCATTCAGGATATCATCAAATTAGAATGAAGGTTTAAGACATTCTGAAAACAACATTTAGAACTCATGAGAGTCATTATGAATTTTTGGTCATGCCTTTTGGCCTTACCAATGCACCTTCTACATTTCAAGGTTTGATGAATTCCATTTTCGAACCCTTCCTTAGAAAATTTGTATTAGTATTTTTTGATTATATACTAATCTACAACAAGTCTTGGAAGTATCATGTTCAACATGTTGATAGGGTGCTAAAACTATTGTAGGATAAACAATTATATGATAAAACCTCCAAATGTTTCTTTGGAGTACAAGAAGTGGAATATCTGGGTCATATTGTATCTCATGAGGGTGTTAACGTAGATCCTAAAAAAATTAAATCCTTTAAGGAATGGAAAACCCCCACAACCATAAATCTTCTTCAAGGATTTCTCGGGTTTACGGGGTATTATCGTAAGTTTATTAATAATTATGGGAGAATAGCATAACCTCTAACAACATTATTGAAGAAATATGCATTTTCTTGGGCTCTAGAAGAAATTAAGGCCTTTGAACATCTTAAAGAGGCAACATGCCAAGGACCGGTCCTAGATACGCTAGACTTCATAAAATCCTTTATTGTGGAATGTGATGCCTCGGGAAATGGAATTGGTGTTGTTTTCATGCAAGAAGGAAGACCCATTTATTTTGAAAGTCATCCAATCAAAGGAATGTACTTACACAAACCTATTTATGATAAGGAAATGTTGGAAATACTACATGCACTAAAGAAATAATGACCTTACCTAATGGGAAGACACTTCAAGGTAAAAATAGATCATGATAGTCTTAAATACTTTTTGGAACAAACACTATATTCAGAAGAGCAGCAAAAATGGGTCGCAAAGATGTTGGGTTATGACGTTGAAATCATCTACAAAAAAGGGAAGCAAAATGTCATTGTAGATGCACTCTCAAGAAATGATGAGGATGTGGAAGGACTTATTTGTGCCATTTATATTATCCAACCATATTAGATAACGAACCAGAGAAATGGATGAATGGAAGAATGACAAAGAAGTGTGGATGCTCATTCAGAATTTGCAGCAAGATCCCAGTACATCTTATACATTTAGTTGTAAAAATGATTCATTATGGTACAAAGAGCTCTTATACCTTTGTAATAATTCTCAACTCAAACAAAATATTATTTTGGAATTGTACACCTCTCCCTTAGGATGGCACTCATGATTTTTAAAAACTTACCACACGGTCAAGAAGGAATTTTTTTGGGAGGGCCTTAAATATGATATTCAAAAGTTTGTGTCGAAATGTTTGGTTTGCCAACAAAATATAGTTGAGACAATTAAGACCTCAGGTATGTTACAACCTTTAGCCATTCCAAGTCAATATTGGGAGGAGGTTTCAATGGATTTCATCATAGGTTTACCCAAGTCCGAAGGAAAGAGTGTCATCATGGTGGTAGTCGATAGACTTACCAAGTATGCACATTTTTGTGCATTGTCTAATCCATTTAAATCCATTATAGTTGCTACTGCATTTATGGGAACAATTCAAAATCTATATGGAAACCCAAAGATTATTGTAAGTGACAGATATCCCATTTTCACTGGGACAGAATTATTTTCTTGTCTAGGTACTCCATTAGCTCATAGCTCATCTTATCATCTCCAATCTGGTCGACAAACTGAGATAGTGAGAAAATTGTTTGAAGGATATATTTGTTACTTTGTATCTGATAAACAAACACAATGGGTCAAGTGGCTACCTCCCATTGAATGGTGGTATAACACTTCCTTCCGTACTGCAGCAAAAATGACCCCATTTATGGAACTTTATGGATATCATCCACCGTCCATCGCATCATAGTTAAGAGAAAATTCTAAGGTTCAAGAAGTGGAAGATCACATTGAGCAACAAGAAAAATGTCTCCAACTCTTAAAGGATAGCCTCACTTTGGCACATAATCAAATGAAACAATAAGAAGATTAGCATCATAGTTAAAGAAGTTTTGATGTAGGAAACTGGGTATTTTTACGACTACAACCATACAAACAAATGTCCCTCAAGAAAGCTAATAAGGACAATAAATTATCACCAAAGTACTATGGTCCTTATAAGGTTTTGCAAAATATTGGTACTATGGCATACAAATTAGAGCTCCCTGCATCTTCCCGGGTGCACCCAGTTTTCCATGTTTCATGCTTAAAGAAGGTAATAGGTGACAAGCTCCCAATTCAAAAAATATTTCCAGAACTTGACAAGGAAGGAAAAATCATATTGGAACATGAAGCAGCCATGAAAAAAAAGAACCCAACAGCTACGAAATCAATCAATTTCAGAGTATCTCATCAAGTGGAAGAACTTACCCATTGAAGATTCCACATGGGAGGATGAGAATTTTCTACATAAGCATCCATAACTACTAAAGTGTTGAGGACAACACTTTTTTGAAGGAGAGGGGAATGTTAGGTCCCTATATGACTAGTGTAGACCCTTATTGTTATTGTTAGTGTACACCCCTTATTGTTATTTTTGTGCCCATGTAGTCCCCATATTTTTATTATTGTGCCCCATAGAAGCCCACTATTTTTATTGTTGCACCCTTACATTATTATTGTTATGTAGGCTATGATTATACTGTGACCCTTTAAACTCCTATATATAGAAAGGAGGTCTTGTCATTTGTATCATCCAAGAATCATTCATTTAAGTAATGTAAAGGAGGTTTCCTCCTCGAAGAGGATAATTTTTAAGTCGTTGATCTATCTTTTTTGTGAGATGGTTGCATAACAATTTCCTCTACCTTTTACTTTTATGTTTTGATGCTTTGATTATGTTCTTTAATGATCCAAGCTCCTTAAACATGATCACATACTCCATGAAGCATCCTTTTCTACCACCATCGCCATTAGTGAAGATAAATCATTTTGGCTAGGTTGAATGATGTTGGCATCAAACTTTTCTTGAATCATACATTCACTCATATTAGGCATATGGATACCTATATAGTCTAATATTATGTGGTACACTTATAGTTTGCAAATGAATAGCATGGTCATGATATAGAGTAGGTGGAAGACCCTTATAAATGTTTCCAAATGTGTTGGAATGACTGTTGATAACTTTTTGGAGATTCACTAGAGTAGAGGATACAAATATTTGAACATCTAATGAGTACAATTATGAAGTTACACCATGGTGTTTGTTTTTGGTTAATTTTGTCATGTTAGTAGAGCTTATCACTTTAGAGTGTTCTGATTGGGTACCTCTAACCTCAATTTCTTGGCCTTCTAAGGAAAATATCATGAAAATATCTGGAAAATTAAGGGCCATTGTTCCTAATGATTATAACCATTAGAACCCTAATATAACATCAACACCACCCATTTGGATTACAATAATGGAACTATCCAATACATACTTCCCCATATTCAACCCAATACTATGTCACTTCCCTAAACAATTTATAGTGCTTCCATCTATAATCAGTACTTGAAACTATAGTGATGGAAATACAAAGCAATTAAGAAATTTTTCTAATTTGTAATTGATAAAAATATGGGCACTACCTTAATCCATCAACATTTTTACCTTTTTATTCTTTATATCCTTCTACATTTAGGTTTTGTGGAGTACTAATGCTAGCCAATGCATTACAATATATTTTTGGAGCAATCTCTTTTAGCTCTACATATTGTGATGGTTTTTACTCTTGATATTCTTCCTCATCATATCATATGTAGAGAAACTTCTTCTCATTATATTTATGTGCTTTATTGTACTTTCTTTCATAAGTGAATCATAGTCCCTTTTCTCTTTTTTCATCCATGTGTTTAGGTGTCAATATTGTTGCTTGAGTAAGGTTAGGAGAGGAAGCATGATATTCTCTATAGTTGTCAGTGACCACTCATCTAGTAGTGATATTTTACTTTCAACTATTCTTATGAGACTATAAGCATTCTCTAGGGATTTAGGTTAAAAAATACCACCTCATGTTAGATTCTTTCTTTTAAATTTCCCATAAAGAGGTCTAACAAATTATCCTTTGGAATGTTTTTTATGCTAAGATTCAACCTTTGGAATTGTTGAATGTGCTCTGTAATTGGACCTTTTATCAAAAGAATTAGCAATTGAGAAAGATATAATATAATCATTTTTTTTCACAAATTAATTGTGTTGTAAGTACAAGGATGCAATATTTACCTTTTGTAAGGATAACACTTGTTGTAGATCAAGGTATTTCTTCATAAATAAATTATATGTTATAGGATCCTAACCATAAAACTTCCTCATAGAAATCTACAAATTGAATTAGTTTCTTGGTGCCATGTTGAACCTTGGATGTTATATATCTTAGAGTGATTAATGATCATGATTTTGTGACTCGATATTTATTCTCTCTAATTATGATAAAAACACTTCCCATATGATTTAGTCCCAACACCATTTTTCTCTCTGTTTTCATGATGCCCTTGTATTTCCATATCCCTTTTAGGAAACCTCTCTAAGATAATTTTATCCATGGAATTTATAGATTTTCGTATTTCATCCTTTGTGGATTTTAATTATTCCTTATATTCCTCCATCTTATTATCCATCCTATCATTCACTTCATTTTATCTTATTTTCCATATCATCTATATTTTTTTTCATTTCCTTTTAAAAGACTTCTTAAGAACATGAATAATCCACTTATTTCAACATAACATGACCCATTTCATCAAGTACTTTGTCTTTTAATTGGGAGAGCTAGTAGTATTAGTCTTCACTTTCTTCATATGTCATGTTTGATATTTTATGAGTGGTTTTTTTGTAGAACCCTTTCCCATAATAATACTCCTCTTTATCACAATTTTTAGTAACCCAAAAATGGATATTCCAATAAAAATTATGTCAATTGTAAGAAACATTCCTTTAAAACCTTGATTTGGAAACTCTCTATATGGATGACTTTTGTCTTGATATATCTCTATAATTTGAGCCCTTATGAGTCTAAAATTTCATCATATAGCACATTGATGTGATTTATTAAATTCCAAAAATTTTCACAATTTGAAACTTCACTAAAGAAATGTTATAGAAAAATTGCAAGATAACTTGTTTAAGACTAATTTCTCGATTAGTAAAAAAAATATAGCTTCCATAAGATATATCTCATAAAGTATACTTAGTAAAAATATGAAAATATTTCCACATGTAACTCTTTATATCTTCTAAATATTCTACAAATTCTAGAGCCTAAGGCTTTAGAAAAAAATGTTATAATGAAAATTTTTTATGGCTCTTTTAAAATTATTTCAGGATCAGTCACAAACACTATTTGTAACATCCCTAGAACTTAACCCCGCTGATATTTTAAGTGTAATTAATATTATTTTTGATCCCTATATGGGCATGTATATGTAAATGGGAAAAAGCACTGGAATAATTGTAATTATAATACAATACCTATTGATGAAGAGGTGAATCATTGATAAGAACCATGAGAATTATGTTGAAATTTTCATGGGTCCTAGATTTGGTCTATGAATAATCTAGCACATAAACACACTAGGAACCCAAACAAAAAACTAATTTTCATGGCAGAAATATAACATCAGTGAAACCAATTTAGTACAAAAGATATATGAGCCCAAATCACGTTTTCCCATTAGTCCATCAGTAAGAAAAATATTAGGGCTCATGTACTAGGGATCATGGCCCTTCATAAACCCCTGATACAAATAGTATACATAGTATACAATTAGGGCTTGAGATATATTCCATCATATCTACAATCTGCCCAAAAAAATATAGAGGCAATTCTTTACTTACTTGCTAAAGAAAGTCCTTAGTCCTCAGCCCTTTTAGTATTCTTGTACACTATTCTTCTGGCAGCACTTTCCCACCAAAATCTCATAGGGAAATATGTTATTTTATCAGCCCTCCACTTCAACTGTTCACAACTAGATTTTTCCTTCAAACAACTATACTCCAACATCAATTCTTTGTGTTGTTCAAGAGCCCTTTAATGAACATGTTTCTTTAACAACTACTCAACAATCCTCTTATACATAAAAGTATCCCTTTCAAACCCTCATTTGCCTTTCTTCAACTCAGAGATACCCCATCCATACTTACTAAGGCTATAAGGCATCTCGTCCCCCCTTGTAGGCTTGGGACCTAAACTCATACTACTCCTCAACCTGCGATCTTAGTATTGAACCATTACTACTCCAACATAACATATATGGTTGGAATGATTATTCTGGGAACTTTCCAATGATATATGGAACTCCCTATAACTCCTCATGGTTTAGGAGAAATGATTTTTTGAATATTCAGTATACATTCCACCAGTTGCACAAGTCATGCCAACTAGTGGACAAGTCAGCCCAGCCAGTGGACAAGTCAGCTCAGTCTAGACCCTGAATGCACTATAAATAGGTGTGAGAAAGAATATATCAGGTCATTCACTCAAGCAAATTCATATTTTTTCAAACAAGTGAAGAAAATAATGAATTTTAAGATTCATACCTCATGAACCAAAATTGAAGAGGAGCTAATTTGGAGAGACTTTGTAGGGAATGATTTTTAGCACATTTTTAAGGGTTTTTTTCTTATTTTGGAAGGATTTTTGGCACACTTTTTGAAGGTTTCAATCCTATATTGGGACCTATTGAGACCTAGTTATACTGATATGGAGGCCAAGTTCAAGGATCATTTATTGAGGGAGATTTGTTGCTAAGAAGGTCATGTTTGAGAAACCAAGAGCTTGTGTGAAGAACAAAGGATAAGGTGTGAGGAGGGTAGACATTATTTGACTAATATGGACTCGTGTACAAGATTTGGTACTCATAAATCAGGGAGTTGGTGATTCCTTTCAGTTGGTGCTAACAAATTTGAATGTACTCTTTATATATATTAAGAAAATAATTATGTGGTTTTCTTCCACTTTGGGCTTCCTTGTAAAATTATTTTTGCTTTGTATATTTATGTGCTCTACTTTATTTTAATTTTCGACTATTTTATGTTGTTACAATCACTTTAGCCCAATCTTTTCTTCAATTAGCAATCTTTCCAAAAAAAAATTAAACTTCCAATGTTCAATAACAATTGTAGATAGAACAATAAATGCAATGTACAGTAGAAGGAAATCAAGAGCAATAACAAGAGACACCAAAATTGGTCAAAGATCAGGGAAAACCCCACAAGGGGGAAAACCCTTTGAAATTCTTCTTCTTATTAGATTATCATAAAGTGTTCAGCAAAGAGAATACAACGATTCAATTCACCATCAAGATTCAAGGTAGATCACTTGACTTCCCAGCAAAACCAACCAAACAATATCCAAGAGATGAGACTAATAGACAAATACGATCATAGTCAAAGTCTCCAAAAATGATCTAAGCCTACGGTCAATGGTAAACAATATCTTAGATCAAATCCACAAGGACCCAATAATCATTAGTGTGGTTGTTCCCTTCAGCCACATGGAGAGCTCTATCAAGAAAGCAGTTGTAGCTGATATTTCCTCATTCCAACCCTACGAATCCATATCGATTTATTTTCCTCACACATGTGAGCTCAAACCCTGCAATTTCATACATGTACGAACCAGGAACCAATTTTAGACCTGTATGAACCAATCCAAAGAAGAGAGAGAGAGAGAAAAATATGCTTGATGATGATTTCAAAATGAGGTTGATTTTGTCTTATATTTATATGCTTCCAAGGGATTCCCAATTTCTCTTTAAATCCAACCTGAAATTTTGTGCACATGTGGGTTTTCAAATTAAAAATACATTTTTCTTTAACCAAATTAAATTCTTCCATGGGATGGGGGGGTCTTTCTTGATGAGGAAGGATGTCCAAAGGAGGGAATTTTTCCCTAATCTACCAAATTAACACTCCCTCTCAACTAGGGATAAATCAATGCCTGCAACATATGTCCCATCTCAAATATCTCGTCATCATCAAGTCAAATGTCATCACTACTCATCTTTTCTCATCTCTGCTAAATACTTGAATCTAAAAGAAGAGGAATCTAACATCATAGGGGAGCTAAATCTACCACCCTCTATCAATAGGCAGGATCTACTTACCACAAGGGAGAACATCACACTTTGTCTTATTGATCGAGGACAATAGCTGAGATCTACTCAAGGATCACACTCTATCCTATCATCTAGTGACAATAGGCGAGATCAACTTAAGGGTCACACTTTGCCTTATCTTCCATTGCTCCTCCATCGAGACCCTTAAGAGTCAAGTGGTAGAACACCTACGTCCAAGACTTGAGTGAGATCGACTTACCACATGGGTAAGGATACACATATAATATCTAGTCACCTCAACACATTAGCCGGGTGGGGGGATCTAATTCCAACAACCAAACTTATGGGTATGACACCAACTGGGGTATACAATGTCAAAGTGACAATAAGTGAGATTGACTTACCACAGAGGTAAGGATACAAACTCTATCTTATTTTCCAAAGTTTTGTCAACCCCAAGAGCCCTTACTGCTACATTCCCTCCTGGGGAGCTCAACAGGGGGGAAGAGAATGCTTAGTGTTCTTGATCAGCCAGGACCCATACCTAGGAGGGTCACATTCATCATTCCAATTTGTTCTCTGAAGACCAAGAACTTCCCTTTAGGAAAATCCTTGGTGGGTATATCTAATATCTACTCATAAGTCGAAATATGATAGAGCCTAACTAGTGCTCTCTACACCATGTCTCGTATATAATGATACATTATCTCAATATGCTTGGACTTATCATGAGATATGGGATTCTCTACTAATAACATCCCACTCTTGTTGTCGCAGTATATCACGGTCGTATCAAGGACCTATCCAAATATCTCTTCAAAGAGCTTTCTCAACCAAATTTCCTCATAGCTAGCCATGCTAGCAACAATGTACTCTTCCTCGGTCGTACTTAACACTATAGAATTTGTTTCTTGCTCATCCAAGATATCATGGCAGATCCCAAGCTAAAGAAACACCCTGATGTGCTCTTCCTATCAATAAAATTTCTAGCCTAGTTAGCATTAATGTAACCATGAAGACATACATATCTGGAAGTATATATTAGACCATGCTTGATCGTCCCATGTAAATATCTTAGTTTGTGCTTGGAAGTGACCCAATGTGCATGAAGGGGCTTAGTCATGAATTGACTCAAAGTGTTCACTACAAAGCATATATCTCTATGGGTGTTCACAAGGAACATCAATGCCCAAATCAATTATCGATAATCAGAAGGATTCACTAAATCAAGTCCAACAACATATTTTCATAACTTCTTGAAGTTCATCTCCATCGGTGTGGCCAAGGACTTGCATTCTACTATTCCAAATCTCTCCAATAGCTTTATGACATATTTTCCTTGAGAAAGACAATCTCTCTAGTCTTTACCACACCTCTAGTCCCAAAAAATAATGCATCATACCAAGATCCTTCATTTCGAACTGAGAAACTAACTCCCTCTTACACCCAAGCATCAGGGGCTCACTACCTATCAAGAATAGATCATCAACATATAAAACAAAAATCAAAGGCATGCCTTGGACCACTTTGAATTATAGGTTCACATCGGAAATTATTCTCATGAATCCAAGCTTCACCATGAAATTTTCAATTGTTGAAATATGGCAACAAGAATATTCCAATTTAATTTGTCCTTGAGTTAAATTGTGAATTAAAATCGAATTTAGTCTTAACAGCTACTTGGAAATAGTTAATTAATTTATTTTAAATTAATTAGTTGGAGAAATTCAAGTGAGAAGTCTTTCTAAAGTCATGCAATAGTTATCCCTTAAATTAAGGAGATAAGATTGAGTTATATTTGAGATGTAATTAGTTAACTCAGTTTACTGAGTTAAGTCTAGTTAAATTAGTTCCAAATTGTTTGAGGAACTAATAGTGAGTTAACAGTCTGTTAGAGCCTAGATTTGCATCAGGCTGAAAAGACAAGGTTCTAGGTCCACATCAAACCATGCTCAGCCTCGTAGCTAGCCCTACGAGGACAGGAGAGGGCTCTCTCCGGGTCAATCTTAGCGAAAGATAATCGATGGGGCTTGAGATGATTGATTTATCAACTGATCTTAGGCTAGGTATGAAAGTGCGAAGTTTTGATTTGAGTTCTTGGGGGTTTTGTTGGCAAAAAGGGACAGGCAAATTTTGGGTCCAGGGATGAGGCCAAATTTTTGCAGAGTTCTGATTGGGGCAAGGAAGGCAATCGATTTGATGCTTTGAATTGAATGAATGGGTGGATCAGACCGGTGAGGAGCCAAGGAGGGCAAGAGGGTCTCAAGAGTCCTCCTCAAATAGATGAAAACATGAAGAATTAAACAAAATATCCAGGCAAAGCATAGCAGTCCATGAATTCTACCTTAATCACTCATTTGTTTAATTGCAGAAGACAAGAGAAGGGAAATGGAATACATAAAACATCAATGAACTTACAAATACATAGAGAAACACACCATCAAAACATAGAGCCACATGGATCCCAACAAGTGCTGCAAAACCCTGGTCTTTCCTTTGCCAAAATTGCAGAAATGAAATGTACAATAGAGTGCTAAGCAATCCCAAGTGTCCAACCTTATATCAAAATCCAACCCCTACACTATAAAATTCATAAAATATATACATTTTCTCATCCTTGTACAAAGGGATTGAGCTCAACCATTTTCTTCAAAATAGAATTAGTTACATTAAACTTGGGCCGAATTTCTGAAAATAGGTGTTGAAGATGAACTCGTATCTCCTAAAACATAGCACCTGTTACAAAACTGAAAGAGGTTTTTGTAGATAATATCATTTTGGAGAAAAACCTCTCTCAAATTTTGGAAATTCGTTTCCAATAGCTCGCAATCTGTTCCACAAAATCATCTCTAAAACAGAAAATCATTAAAAATTTAAATCTATGAAAATGAGCTGTAAAGATCTAGTCACATATCCCAATCCATGACACCTATGAACAAATTGAAATATGTTTTTGTTATATGGCTCGTACTTAACAAAATCCTCCTTGGAATTTTCAAAATTACTTTCCATCTGTTTTAAAATGGCCCCGCACTAAAATGACTAAAACAGTAAAAAGATATGAAAAATTTGCTTTGTTTTACTGTAGGCTCCAAATATCACTGTATATCTCCCACATAGTAGCACTTGTGCATAAAATGAAGGAATTTTTTGTTTTTTAATATGCGATGAACAAAAACCTCCTTCACTTTTGAAAAATTCCTTACCAATATTTCAGAAACTGATTTTGTACTAAACTTGTCATTGTGTGCAGCAACTGACCTCAAAACATGCATAACCAAGAATCACTCATTCATTTCTTCTAATCCAAGAACCGGTTACTTTGTGTGATATACCGTTGGAAATATTTTTTTGAGCTTCTTCTAATGGACACACTTGTGACATGTTTTGTGCTGAACATCATGTGCAAAACATCTAACAAAACCAGACATAGTAAGAGCTCATGTTAATCCCTGGTGACAGGCTGCGAAGACTGGAACTAACACAGTCAGTTGATGCATTAATGCACTCAACTAGTGCTACTCCAGTTAACTGAAGATTCCCTCATCAGAAACTCATGCATGTCTATTTTGAGAAAGACCTAGTTGAGATTAATGTTCAAGGACAGTGTACTATCAGTTGCATGTGTTTTCTCATGGAGAAAACTCATGCATGCAGTCAAGGATTCATCCTTGAGGATTACGTAGTTTTGAAGGCTTGTTTTTCCACTTGGTAATAGGCTAATCATCCACAAGGAACAGCGCAAGGAAATAGGAGCTTGGAGGGCAGAGAGGAAGGCTGGAGAGAAGCCAAGATTTCCTGTGAGCATCTGTGAGGATTGTACTGAGAGTTGGCTAGCTGTGAGAGCTAAGGCTTTGTATAATTCCTATGTATTTCCACCATGTATGATAATACAATAGTGTGGGTTTTTATCTGAGACTTTCCCCAAAGTATTTTCATGTGTATTGTGCCATTGGATCTTCTTCTTCTAGTTATATTGTTCAGCTCGATCTTTAAGCTTCCATAAATTGATAGTAGAAGTAGGTTATAGTATTCTGCTTTGATTTATATTGCATTATCGAGTTAACCTATCATAGATTTTCTACATGGTATCAAAGATATGAACAGTATACTAAGAAGAGAATTCGAAGTTTGAAGTTAGGGGTTGCAGGTGCAAATCGATTTTATATCATACTTCAAGGTTGGCCAATGGTGTTCTTGGCTTGAGACTCAAGTATGCCTTGGAAGGTAGCTCAAATTACATAACATGGAAAGATAGAATGGAGGTTGTATTAGAAGACAATGGCTTGAAGGAATTCATTGATCAAGAAATCCCAAAGCCAGCTTCAACTAATGCACAAGAGTTGGCTGAGTGGAAGAAGTGTGTGGCGAAGGCAAGATGAATCATCCTTAAGGGAGTTCGAGACCATATTGTCTCGAGTCTCCATGGAAAGGATACTCCATTTTTAATGTGGAAGACATTGAAGGACCTCTACCAAAACAGTAGCAACCAGAGGAAATGGGCACTCAAGGATAAGTTTTGAAGAATCAAGATGGAGAAGGGCGATACTATTTCCACATATCTTAACAACCTCACCACCTACAGAGATGAGCTTGGCAATGTGGGAATAACTACCGTCGATGATGATATGGTGAGCCTTGCTCTCCTTGGCCTTCCAAAGAGTTGGAATAGCTACCAGGACTCTGTGAATGGAAGGGAGAAACTGTCGGATTAGGAATGACTATGATCGGATCTTATGCAGGAGGAGATCAGGAGGAGCACACGAGATGGTTCTTCATCCAAGAATGATGATGAAGAAAATCTGGCCTTAGCAAGTAAGGCAAGGAAAGGGAAGGGGAAGGCTTCCCATTTCAAATCGAATTCTTCTCGTGGAGGGAAGAAGAGTGACATGTCTAAAGTAAGATGCTTTAATTGTCACAAGATGGGACATTATGCGACCAATTGCCCATTGAATAATTCCAAGAAGGGATCCTCAAAAGGATTGGAAGGTGAGGCATTAGCCTCTCAGTTCAAAATGGACTTTACCCTCATCGCATGCATGGTGTCATCGATGATGATTTGTGTTTGGTATCTTGATAGTGGAGCCTCATTCCACATGACCGGTGATAAAAATTTATTCAGTGCCTTGGAGGAGAAAGACCTCAAGATGCACATAGAGATGGGTGACGATGGAAGGTATAGTGTTTTAGGAGTGGGCACGGTTGCTTTTTAGAGGGAGCATGGAGCTCCTCTCACCTTGACAGATGTGATGTATGTGCCTGGACTGAAGAAGAACTTGGTATCAATCGCGATGTTGGAGGACAAAGGCTACGATGTTGTCTTCAGTAAAGGAAAGGTGTTCCTAAGACACATAGCCATGGGTCAGACCAAGAGGATAGGGATTTGGGTGAAGAATCTCTATAAACTAGAGGTAGATGATTGTGCAGCATTGAGTACGAAAGCAGAATTGGTGCAAAGCCAAGACATTGGCGAGTTGTGGCACAGGTGGTTGGGCCATTTGCATCATGGGGCTTTGAAGATAATGCAGTAGATATCTACAGGACTTCCCAAAGGTAAACTTGAGCAAGTTGACACATGCAAAGGTTGTACCTTGGGAAAGTACACCAAGTCTTACTTTCATGCTCGAGACAGTCGAGCAGAGGTTATCTTAGAGCGAGTTCATACAGATTTGTGTGGACCATTCTTGACGGCATCCATAGTGAAGCAAAGGTATTATGTGATTTTCATTGATGACTATTCTCATAAATGTTGGATTTATTTCATGCAGAAGGACCAAAGTTTCACAAGGTTTTGTGAGTTCAAAGATTTGGTCGAGAAAGAGTCAGGGAAGAAGATCAAGGCCTTGAGAAGCAACAATGATGGAGAATATGTCTCTCAAGAGTTTAAGGACTTCTATGCAGCGGAAGGAATTAAACGAGATTTGACGGCACCTCATAACCCACAACAGAATGGGGTGGCCGAGAGGAAGAATAGAACTATTGTAGGGGCAGCACAGGCAATGCTGCATGACCAAGGTCTACCACTTCACTTGTGGGTTGAGGCATGCAACATAGCAGTATATTTGCAGAATAGAAGCTCACATCGCATACTTGGGATGAAGACACTAGAGGAAGCTTTCTCCAGTAAGAGACCAGATATGGGTCACTTCAGGATCTTTGGCTCATCGGTATATTGCCATGTGACAAAGGATGCACAGAAGAAGCTTGAGCTGACAGCAGTTGGGGATATTTGTGGGGTACACTGATACACCTCACAACTATCGGGTGTACTTGCCTTCCAGTCAAAGGACATTCATTCACAGAGATCTCAAGTTTGATGAGCAGAAGGCCATGCAAGTTTCCCTTGAGAGGGAGCTCCAACTATAGGCTGTGGAGGAACTGTTGGTTCCTAAGGAGGAGGAGCCTCAGACTGATGCAAAGCAGCTGCATGCAGAGGTTCCAGGAGTGGAGACATCCACTCAAGCAGAGTCTTCTAGAGATAGATGAAAGCGCACAAGAGAAGATGACATATTGTTGGAGGATGCGAGAGAGAATGTGGGAGCACCATCTTCTCAGCACTGACAGAGGAGGTCACCTGAGAGGTACACTGGATACATGGCCCTTGCTGGGGAATGTGTTGAGACCGAGGCATCTTCCTTTGAGGAAACAGTGTAGCAGCCGATTTGGGTTGATGCTATGGTGGAGGAGTATGACTCCATAGTTCGTAACAGTGTTTTGGATGTGGTTCCAAGACCGGAGAACAAATCAGTTGTGAGTTCCCATTGGCTTTACAAGGTAAAGCAAGCTGTTGATGGTAGTGTGGAGAAGCATAAGGCAAGATTTGTTGCCCATGGCTTTTCACAGGTCGAGGGGATTGACTATGATGAGACTTTTGCTCCTGTCGCAAGGTACTCATCTATCATATCTATGTTGGAACTATCACCATAGATGGTTTGGAAGATCCATCAGATGGATGTGAAGACTGCATTCCTCAATGGCCAGATTGAGGGAGAGGTGTACATAGAGTAGCTGGAAGGTTTTGAGACCTTCGATCATGAGTCGCATGTGTGCCGAATCAAGAGAGCATTTTATGGGCTGAAGCAAGGACCTCGTGCTTGGTACACCAGGATAGACAACTACTTCACCAGGTTGGGCTTCACAAAGAGTGAAGCAGATGTGAACCTGTACCACCTCGTGGTGAAAGGTAAGTTGTTGATCATTGTACTTTATGTTGATGATCTCATATTGACTAGTTATGATCAGTTGATCGTGTCTTGCAAGGAGGTCCTTGCAAGAGAATTCGAGATGAAAGACATGAGTCTCGTGCATTACTTCCTTGGCATGGAAGTGTGGCAGAAGGATGAGCAGTTGTTTGTGTCTCAGGGCAAGTATGCCAACGAGATACTCAGGAGATTCCACATGGAGAAGTGCAAGCCCATGCAAACTCCTCTAGCAGGTAACTGGAGGAAGGAGGTTGCTACTTCAAGAGAAATGGTAGAGGCTACTATGTACAGGCAACTTGTGGGTTCACTAATGTACTTAATGAACACACGACCAAATTTTTGTTATGTGGTGAACCAGATGAGTCAAGCAATGGTTCAGCCTACCAAGATGTTTTGGAAGGTGGAAAAGCATGTATTGAGATACCTCAGAGGCACATCTCAGTATGGATTATGGTACAGACAAACAGAGGGAGTGAAGCTACAGGGCTTCACTAATGCAAATTGGGCAGGGAGTCCATCAGATCGGAAGAGCACATCAGGAGGGGTTTTCAACCTTGGGTCAGCGACAATTTCTTAGTACAGCAAGAAACAGAGGTCGGTTTCACTCAGCTCAACAGAGGCATAATACATGGTTGCAAGTTAGGCAGCATGTGAGGCCATCTGGATGGGGAAAATCCTAGTTGGTTCGTTTGATCAGAGGATGGATCCAACTGTGATCTATTGTGATAATCAGAGTTGTATCAAACTCCCTGAGAATCCAATATTTCATGATAGGTCCAAGCACATCAACATCCGATATCATCATCTCAGAGACTCTGTAGCGAGGAGGATCATGTTGCTATAGTATATTTCGACAAAGGAGCAAGATGCTAACATTTTGACAAAGGCATTGTCAAAATGTAAATTCGAGTTCCATAGAGACAGGATCGGGGTGGCAGATAATCCCTTTCTTGTTGAGAGGGAGTGTTGAAATATGGCAACAAGAATATTCCAATTTAATTTGTCCTTGAATTAAATTGTGAATTAAAATCGAATTTAGTCTTAACAGCTACTTGGAAATAATTAATTTATTTATTTTAAATTAATTAGTTGGAGAAATTCAAGTTAGAAGTCTTTCTGAAGTCATGAAAAAGTTATCCCTTAAATTAAGGAGATAAGATTGAGTTATATTTGAGTTGTAATTAGTTAACTCATTTTACTGAGTTAAGTAGTTCCAAATTGTTTGAGGAACTAATAGTGAGTTAACAGTCAGTTGATGCATTAATGCACTCAACTAGTGCTACTCCAGTTAACTAGAGATTCCCTCATCAAAAACTCATGCATGTATATTATGAGAAAGACCTAGTTGAGATTAATGTTCAAGGACAGTGTACTATCAGTTGCATGTGTTTTCTCATGGAGAAAACTCATGCATGCAGTCAAGGATTCATCCTTGAGGATTCTGCAGTTTTGAAGGCTTGTTTTTCCACTTGGTAATAGGCTAATCATCCACAAGGAACAGTGCAAGGAAATACGAGCTTGGAGGGTAGAGAGGAAGGCTGGAGAGAACCAGGATTTCCTATGAGCATCTATGAGGATTGTACTGAGAGTTGGCTAGCTGTGAGAGCTAAGGCTTTGTATAATTCCTATGTATTTCCACCATGTGTGATAATACAATAGTGTGGGGTTTTATCTGAGACTTTCCCCAAAGTATTTTCATGTGTATTGTGCCATTGATTCTTCTTCTTCTAGTTATATTTTTCAGCTTGATCTTTAATCTTCCACAAATTGATAGTAGAAGTAGGTTATAGTATTCTGCTTTGATTTATATTGCATTATCAGGTTAACCTATCACATATTTTCTACATCAATGTGGGCATATCAGGCTCTACGGGCTTGCTTCAAGCCATATAACACCTTCTTCAACCTGCAAATGTGAGTCTTCCTGTCCTTTACTTCAAATCCCTTAGGCTTCTCAACATATACTTCTTCTTATAGTATGCCATGAAAAGATTGTCTTTATGTCCATCTGGTGAATGGTCCATCCTTGACTAGCAGCAAGGGCAACGATCTATCTAATAGTAGTGTAACAGGTGTATAAATTAGGTTATAGATTCGCAATTTCTCATGAATTTTTAATCAAAATCACAAGACACAAACCTACTCTACTTCTACGTGGACATTCATTCACAATTTAGAACAAAAATCTCAGACATCTAAGAAGAAATAACACACATGCAACAAGTATTTTATTTGGGGAAATAAATATGCTAAAAACCTAATGCATGCTTTCATTAATAAAATGAATAGAGATGTATTACAATTGCTTTTCTCAACTGAGCACACCCTGCAAGTGCATAACCTATCTCTCTTCTCACTAAAGGCCTTTGACTAAGACTTAGTCAAATTTCACCTTGGCTTGAGATCATATTTCCTTGCACTGTTCCTTGAGGAATTAGCCCCTATTATTTAGGAAATTCCTCTAATTGAATTGTGCAATTCCTTAGGTTGATCATCTGATTGCATGCAACACTTGTACACTCAAGACTAGTCTACAACTGATGTTACACTACCTTGGAATCTCCACCTCAACTGGGTAACTCAAATTATGTACAAGCACCTGCTACTTTAGGTTGATTAATTAGTTTATTGGGTGATCACTGAGTTTTACTAAAATCCCACTGCTTAATTGGCCTTCCACTAGTTCCTCCAAAGGTTGGAAAATAGTTTAGCAAAAAACAGCCTAAGATAACTAACCTTGATTGCTACAAATTAGCAATCACACATGCTGAAAAGAACTCTAACCCATCCAAATTTAATTTACTAAGTAAAATGGGTGACCCAAGCCATGTCACACAAGTTAACATCATCCAAGTTGTCTGTTGATATGGAAATTCAAATTTTCTCAATTTAATCAGGGAAAAATCAAGTTGAGAATTTCTTGTTGTAGTTTTCAACACTCCCTCTCAGCAAGAAAGGGATTATCAACTACCCCTATCTTGCACATGTGGAACTCGAACTTCCCTCTTGACAAGGCCTTTGTCAAAATGTCAGCATCTTGTTCCTCTGTTAGATCTAAGACTTGTGTGATCTATATTGTATATATAAGTCTTTCAGATAAATCACATTATTAGGATTTGGTCAATGTTTCAAACCAACTAATGTGGTTCATCTTCAGGACAAGGTGAGAAATAAATCAATCTAAAGGAATAAATAGCATGGATGCATCATTGCCCAGAGTTAGCTGTTGGTAAAATAGTTAATGAGGAAGGTAAAATATTATTTAAGAAAAAGTGGTAAGGGGTTATCTGTTTAATTATTCACTATTTAGTTAGAAACTAGTTGTTATGTGATAATTAATTATTTAATTTCGATATTATAAAATAATAATTTAATGATATCAATTTATATAGTAATATTATATAAAAATAGTTAATTTATATAATATTATTTGACTTATTAAATAGAATATATTCGGTTGAAAACTAGTTGTTCCTCTGTCGGAATGTACTGAAAAAACATTATCCACCTATGCACATAGTCCCGTAAATGGTGATATCAGATATTTATATGCTTGGATCGATTGTGAAATAAAATATTTTCACATACCTTGATGAAACTCTGATTATCACAGTACAACACAGGTTGATCCATCATCTGACCAAACAATCCAAGAAGTATCTTTCTCATCCAAATCACTTCATATGTTGCTTGACTGGCATCCATTTATTCATCTTTTGCCGAGCTGAGTGCCACAGTTCTTTGGTTCCTATTGTAACAAGAAACCGATTTGGACCCAACACTAAAAATTCCACTTGATGTACTCTTTCAGTCTAATGGACTCCCAAATCAATTTTCATTTGTGAAGCCACATAACTTCACTCCCTCTATCCATCTATACCATAGTCCAAACTGGGTAGTGCCTCTTAGGTACGACAGAACATGCTTAGTTTCCTTCCAAAATAATTTGGTTGGCCTAACCATAGCTTGCCTCAATTGGTTGACTACGTAACACATATTTGGTGGTATGTTCACAAGATACATTAGTGAACCCACCAACTGTCGGTAAACAGTAACATCCACTTCCTCACCTAAAGTGGCATCCTCTTTCCTCCAGTTGGTTGCTAGAGGGGTCTCCATGGGTTTGCAACTGTCCATGTAGAACCTTTGAAGTATCTCATTTGCATACTTTCCCTGAGAGACAAACAATTCCCCATCGCCTTGCCATACTTCCAATCCGAGGAAGTAATGCATGAGACCCATGTCCTTCATTTCAAACTCTCTTACACAATCCTCCTTGCAAGATCTGATCAGCTTATCATCACCAGTTAAAATAAAAACATCAACATATAAGACAATAATCAATAATTTACCTTCTACAAAGATATGATAGAGGTTTTCATCCGCTTCACTTTTGGTGAAGCCCAAACCGATGAGATAGTTATCGCTCCTAGTGTACTGTGCACATGGTGCTTTCTTGGGATCATACAACTCTCGCTTGAGTCTACATACATGAGACTCCTAACAAAATGTCTCGAAGCCTTCTAGTTTCTCGATATACACTTCCTCCTCGATAACTCTATTGAGAAATGTATTTTTTACATCCATCTAGTGGATCTTCCACCCCATCTGTGTAGCCAGCGCAAGAATTGATCTAATGGATGAGTACCTTGCTACGGGATAAAATTTCTCTTGATAATAAATCCCCTCAACTTGAGAGTACCCCTTGGCCATGAATCTGGCCTTGTACTTTTCTATGATTCCATCCGCCTCATGCTCTACCTTGAAGATCCATCTCGAACCCACAACTGATTTATCTGCTAGTCTTGGGACCACTTTCCAAACATTATTCTTTACAATGGATTTGTATTCCTCCACCATTGCATCAACCCATATAGGTTTCTCTACTGCTTCCTTAAAACAGGATGGCTTAGTCTCTATAATATCAATCATTAGAGCCATGTATCAAGTGTATCAATATGGTGACCTCTGCATGCACTGATTTGAAGGAGAACCCACATTCTCCCTCTCATCCTGCATGAGTCTCTTATCTTCCCTAGTCCTTTTCCTGCCTTCTCTGGATGGTTCTACTTGAGTGGTTGTTTCCATTCTATGCTCCTCAAATTATGCCTGCTTCACAACTTCTTGAGGTTCCTTCTTTGGAGCTAAAGTCTCCTCTTCTAGTGGGATTTGAAGCTCCCTCTCAATAGAGCACCGCATGGCTTTATCTTTATCAAATTTTACATCCCTTCGCATAAGTGTCATTTTGAGGGATGGAAATTACACATGGAATTTGTGGGGTGTTTCTATGTAACCCAAAAATGCCCTAAATTTTGTTTTCATCTCTAGCTTATTCCTTGAGTCTTTGGAGACATGGCAGTAAACAAAGGCTCCAAAAATCCTGAAGTGCGACACATCTAACTTTCTCCCCAATAACTCCTTTGGTGTAATCATGCCAAAAATACGATGAGGACTCTGACTCTATAAATAGAGTGTTGTGTTGTATGCCTCAGCCCATAAATGCAGAGGTAAGACTTGAGCATGCAACATCTCCCTCGTTGCTCCCCCAATGCTACGATTCTTTACCTCAGCCACCCCATTATTCTATGGGTTGTGGGGTGTTGTCAACTCTCATCAAATGCCTTCTTTTGCATGGATATTTTTAAAGTCATTCGACACATACTCACCTCCATTATTGCTCATGAGAGCCACCTTCTTACATGTTTCTTTCTCAACATTTGTCATAAATTCTATAAACTTGGACAATATCTCATCCTTCTTTCACATGAAGCAGATCCAACACTTATGTGAGATGTCATCAACAAAAATGAAAAAATATTTGTGCCTAGAAATGGAGGCTATCGAGAAAGGTCCACATACATCATAGTGGATCCTTTCAAGGATTGCATGTGATTTTCTATCCCCATCATGGAATGTGTATTTTATGTACTTCCCCAAGGTACATCCTTTGCATACATCCTCCTGCTTAAGTTCTCCTTTGGGGAGGCATGTGGTTATCTACTGCATGATCTTTAGAGCACCATGATGAAAATGACAAGGTATTCTATGAAAACGTTCACCAACATCGTGGCTCTGCATCTTCTCTGCCTTTGTGCTCAATGCAACACAATCCACCACTTCTATCTTATACGTGTTCTTCATACGAACCCCAACTTTCTTCACCTGTCCCATGGCTATGTGTCCCAGGAATTCCTTTCCATTGCTAAAGGTCACATCATAACCACGGTATTCTAAAACTGCAAAAGAGACGAGATTTTTCTTTAGGCCCAGAACGAACATGATATCCTTGAGCCTGAGGGGGGAGCCTGACTCCCTTTGGAAGGTGACTGTAAATCTTGATCGCGCTATACCTTCTACTATTCCCCATATCAATGTGCATCTATACATATTTTTTTCCAGGTCACTGAAATAGGTCATGTGGAAGGATTCACCTGAGTCCAAGTACCACACGCTCCCCATCAATGTGTTGGCCATGCATGAAATGAGGGTAAATTCAAGCTCGAACTGTGAAGCCAAAGATTCACCTACTACTCCTCCTAAGGTCTTCTTGTTTTCCTTCTTGTGTGGACACTTCGTGGCATAGTGCCTGAATTCATGACAATGGAAGCATTTAATTTTTGACAAATATTTCTTCTTGTCCCCTTGACTAGATTATGGTTTGGATTGGGATTTATTCCCTTTTCCCTTCTTTTCCTTTCCAACCAATGAAATTTTTTCTTCATCCTCACCCTTGGATGAAGTCCCATCTCTGGTATTTTGTCTTATTTCCTCCTATATCAAATCAGAACATAAGTGTTCCCAATTCCGTAGTTTCTCCCTCTCGTTCACTGAATCTTGATAACTATGCCAACTCTTAGGAAGGCCTTGAAGGGCTAGTCTTACAATGTCATCTTCAGGGAAAGTAACATCGACCCTGCCTAGTTCATCATGACATTGTAAGAACCTGCTCAGATACTTTCATATAGTGTCATTCTTTTGCATCTTGATACTTCAAAGTTTATCCTTGAGTGCCAAATTCCTGTGGTCACTACTATTCTCGAACAATTCATTCATCTCTTTCCACATCATGAACAAAGTTTATTTTCCATGGAGATTCGAGACAATATGATTTCTTACTCCCTACAATATTATTTTCCTCGCCCTGGCTACATATTTCTTCCACTGTGCAAGGTCCTAGACATCAATTTTTGGTGGTCTTGGAATATATATCTTGATATATTCAAGAAATCTAGCGTCATTCAATACTGCCTCCATGTGGTCCTTCTGTGCAAAAAAAATTGAGGTGCCTTCCAAGCCATGCTCTAGCCTTATTCCAATCAAGGCCATTTTCTCGGCTCTGAAGAAATCCTACTACACTTATCTTCAAATTCGAACTTTTGAGAAACAAATTCAAATTTTCTGCTCTAATGTCGATCCTTTTCTGATACCATGTAGAAATTAGGTTGTATATTTGCAAACTACTCATGAAGTTTTAATCAAAATCACAAGACAAAAACCTACTCTATTGTTATGCAGACATTAATTCACAATTTAGAACAAAAATCTCAGACATGCAAGAATAAATAACACACATGCAACAAATATTTTTATCTAGGGAAGGCAATCTCCTAAAAACTCCAATGCATGCTTGAATTAATCAAATAAATAGAGATGTATTACAATTTATTTGCTCAATTGAGCACACCCTACAAGTGCATAACCTATCTCTCTGCTCATAAAAGGCCTCTAAGCTAGACTTAGTCAATTTTTTCCTCGACTTGAGCTCCTATTTCCTTGGGTTGCTCCTTGAGGAATTAACCCATATTATTTAGTAAATTTATCTAATTGAATTGTGCAATTACTTAGGTTGATCATCTGATTTCTTGCAAGACTTGTACACTCAAGACTAGTCTACAACTGATGTTACATTATCTTGGAATCTCCACCTCAACTTGGTAACTCTAATTCTCTTCATGCAATAGCTATTTTGGGTTGATTGATCAGTTAACTGGATGATCACTGAGTTTGAATGAAGTCCCATTGTTAGTGTGAAATTTCTTAGAAGGTGTACCATAAATAATTCATTTAAGTCACTAGGTGAAAAGTGACCCTAACAACAAGTTGATGGCTACTTGTGATTCAGATCTGCAATAAAAATGGAAAACTTGCAATAAAAGTATAAATGATCTAGAATAGAAAGAAACAGTAAAAATATCCAATGAAATAACCCAAATGGAAATACTTTAATTGAATAAATTCTTTATTAAAAACACCTGGTCAAGGATATCTACAAATGGGTCTGTAAGTCCCCCTACGTGGGATGGGTCCTTTGATGTCCTTGATGCTTCAAAAAATGATCTTCTCTCTCAATATGTGAAAAACTCAAACAAAATGTGGAGAACTTGAATGGGAGCTCGAAAGAAAAAAGATGAAAATGGGGACGATGATTATGATCATGGTGAAGAATTAATGAAAACCCCTCTTATTTATAAGAAAGTATTGAGTTAATCTCAAAAGTGGAGAATAATAAAATAATATTAACCAAATCAAGATCTAACCGCTTGGAATACTTTATTATATTCATTGAAGAGGGAAAACACATTTAAAATGGTTAAATATCTTTATTTAGAAATAATTAACAAATAAAATGATTTATTAATTATTTTGTGAGAATTAAGAATGGTGTGAAATTGAAATAATTATTAAATAGTCATTTAACAATTATTCCAATAAATAGAAATAAGGAATATTAAATAAATAGTGATTTATTTAATTATTCCTAGGGGATTTAGTCAAATGTCGCAAGGAATGATTATTTAATCATTTTTCCTAGAGAAAATTAAATAAATAGTGATTTAACTAATTATTCTCATGGGTTTTTTTATTTAAATTAGAAAATAATTTAATAAAAGTGATTTACTAAATTACTTTCCACAATGAAACTGATTTTACTATGGTAAAATTAATCCTACATGGTGTATTTCAATCCACCTAGTTAGAAATGGCTATGTGATCATTTTTTGGTGATAATAGATTGCCCCCACACATATGAGTGTTAGGAGAAAATCGTATGACTAGAATACGTTGTAGGTTACACTTCCATGAGACACCAAAAGGGGAGTCAAAGAGAGAGAGAAAGAACCGAAGCAATGTAAGGATGGATAAATAATGGAGGGGGCGAGACCTACTAAACTAATAGAAGTCTCCTTTTATGTGGGAGTACATGATCTCAAATGAGGCGGAGGAGGCATACCCATTCCTACTAAGATAATTGCGTACAAAGAATAATGATGAGCCCAACAATGTGGGACTGAGCTACAAAGTACATGATACATGATACATTGGCATCAATGGGCCAGAAAATAATACAATGGATCCCATATACATAATGCATTTGGAAAAACATAGGTCAAGACTGAATACAATAACATATGAGTACATGAGACATAATTCCCCTTAAGCTGACATGGTGAGGGGGGATCGCAACCAAAGAAGCCTTGCTAAATAGGAAATGTCTCGGAAGATCTGAATGGATCATTTGAAGGAGACATGCGTGTTGTGGGTGCTGCAAGCGGCGGAAACCGAACCCATCACATTTGCGAAACTACATCTAAGGTTGGATCAACATCTGTGGTCATCCGTGCATGTGGGGGGATACCTAAAGGGCCACCCCCTCATGAGGTCTGAAACATATCACACACACCCGGGAATCACTAGGACAATCATCTGGATCACCGAACCATCAAGTGTATGAATCTCAATCATGTGATAAGGAGTTGATGTCGAGCACGTGAGAAACAACCAATTCAAAGGGAAATAATGAGTCCCTTTGCTTGATCTAAGGCACCGAAAAAAGATGGAAGCTGGAACAAAGGTACACCGCAATCTAGATCACTCTTCTAGAATAAATGTGTTGAGGTCGATAGGAGAGGTCCCACCAGAGTTAAGGAAATGAGGAATCCTTAACAAAGGTGCGAGGAATCATAGTAGAGTGACTAATGCAATGACACCAGGGATGATGATGGATGGAAACAAGATGGATGGCTAACTCACGATTTCCCTTTTCAGAGCATAATGAAGATGGTTGACCTTGTAGCGACTGACTCAATTCTGGAGAGGATAGTCAATGACTCAAACAAGGTTTGGCAAAGACGGAGCAATAGAACTAGAGGAAAAATATGAAAAATGAGAGGGATGTGACATGACGATGTATGAAACACTGTAACGAGACTCAAGGGGAATAGACTCCATAGATACAAGGGTGACTCAACTCAGATTCTCTGAACAAGGGTGACTCGATGATGCTGCCACACGAGGGAGGCCTGAAGGGGACCATAAAAACATGGGTAAATGATGGTTACTCATGACGAAAATCAATATGTGAGTAAAACAGTGCAAATTTAAAGTGGAACCGAAGTACGAGTTGCTCAAATGAAGAAATTCGATTTTAAGAGGTGGCAAAGTGAGACCTCATGGAAAAAATGGCTTCCTGGTGAAGTGTCAAATTACCAAAAAAAAATAGACCCATTATAGAACTCAGTGAGAGCTTTCCAACGGTGTTGACGGTTCATCAAATGGAGCTATGGTTTGGTCACAATGGGCGACGAAAAAACTAGGGTTTTTCCTATAAAAGGGATTTTTTCCCCCAAATCCAATTCATTTGCATATTGATCTGTGGAGAATTTGGAGAGGAGGAGAAGGCCCTAAATCTTGTCGATATTGTAGCAAACAAACCGACCATTAGAATCAGGATCTGTGACTTTCAGGTAGGTGGCCTTACTTGTCTAAGGATGGCCTTAATGCTTCTTGGAAGGATGATTCTTGGTGAAGAATCAAGGTAAGAAAGGAATACAGGAATGAACTACTAAAAAAGGTCTAGGATCATCCCCGCCCACCAAGTCAAACATGGGGACTAGATGGTAAGTTTGGAATCACATAGAGTAGAAAGTTTAAAGATATTATGTCGAGCATCTACAATATGCAATGTGTATATGGCTGGACATAGAGGTCGGTAGGAAAAACTATCCAAGGAATGAAAGGATAATCGACCATACCTAGATCATTGGGGTCTAGGTCGAGACTTATGTTAAGCAAGTGATAAGGTGGTCAGGGGTGACGTCATTCCCCTAAGCATAAGATACTTCCCCCAGCATGTGATCATGAAGGGGACTGATCCGGTATGTAAAGGTGGGAATGATGCCCCCTAGCAGGAGGAGTTTGTGGAGCGCCATTGTGTTCCAAGTGCTCGAATAATGGATTAAATCATCTCAGCCCAACTAGCACGAGATCCTCCAATGGATGATGAGGAAATGTAGGGGCATATGTTCCCCCCAGTGTTGTATGTATGGTTGTAGCATGTTATGGACATGCCAAATGTATTTAGAATCATATGGATTCCAAACACATAGGGGTGGTACATAATATGGTTATGCACAATGTGGTTCACCATTTTTTTATGGGTGTATCCTTGTGAGAAGAGTGGAAATATACAATTAGAGAAATGAAATTGTGGATTACCAATATCATTTGGTATTGCATGTAGGAGTCAAATGGGATGAATTTTCTAGGTTTGCACACATGGTGTCACTATACCAAAGGGTGGCTTTGGATATAATGAATTGATGCTCACCTAGAAAACATGGTGGTTGAACAACAACATTGTCTAAGGGACTGGGTTGCTGAGGTAAGATGGAGGGATGAGTAAGTGGATCATCCCAAGAGTGATCTTGAAGTGATATGAGACTCTATAGGTTCTTCTAAATGGGGAAGAATAATGGTACTAGAGTCGACACTACCAGATGGAATAGGAGGGTTGAGGAGAACTGCTTCTCCTAGACTCTCAAAAGTGGATGCCACCTTACCCAAACATTGGGTAGAAATGTAATGGCCACAAGGTGAATGTGGTTCGAAATCATGGGTTCGAAGTAAGGGGTGGTTGAACAAATCGACCTCACCATGGATGAAGTCTTTGGACTCCACACCATATTGTTCATGGGTCTACTGTGGAAGGAAATTGTTATGAAACCAGCTCAAGAAAAAGATAGAAAAGATAGATTAACACCTTAGAATTCAGCCTCTTCGAGGGGGCAACCTCCTTTACATTACATAAATGAACAATTCTTGGATGACTCAAATGACAAAACCTCCTTTCTATATATAGGAGTCTAAGGAGTCACAATATAACCTAGCCAACCTAACAATAATAATATAAAGCCACAAAAATAACAATGGAGGAATTCAATGGGGCACAGTAATAACAATATGGGGACAATAGGGGCACAACAATATTAATAAGGGATACAACTACAATAGTAATGGGGTAATCACTAGTATTATAGGGACCCAACATGCCCCTCTCCTTCAAAAAAGTGTTGTCCTCAACGCTTGAGTAGTTCTGGATGCTTCTGTATAAAATTCTCATCCTCCCATGTGGAATCTTCAGCAGATAAGTTCTTCCACTTGATAAGATACTCTGAAATTGATCGATTTCGTAGCTGTCGAGTTCTTGTTTCTGTGATTGCTTTTGGTTCCAATATAATTTTTCCTTCCTCGTCAAGTTCTAGCAATATTGTTTGAACTGGGAGCTTGTCGCCTATAACCTTCTTTAAACATGAAACATGGAAAACTGGGTGCAGTCGAGAAGCTGCAGGAAGCTCCAATTTGTATGCCATAGTACCAATCTTTTGCAACACCTTGTACGGACCATAATACTTTGGTGATAATTTATTATCCTTCTTAGCTTGCTTGAGGGACATTTTCTTATATGGTTGTAGCCATAGGAATACCCAATCACCTACATCAAAACTTCTTTCACTGCGATGTTGATCTGCCTGTTGTTTCATTCTATTATGTGCCAACATGAGGTTATCCTTTAAGAGTTGGAGGACTTGTTGTTGATGTTCGATGTGATGTTCCACTGCTTGAACCTTAGAATTTTCTCTTAAATATGATGTGATGGATGGTGGTTGATATCCATAAAGTGCCATAAATGGGGTCATTTTTGTTGTTATATGGAAGGAAGTGTTATACCACCATTCAGCTAGAGGCAACCATTTGACCCATTGTGTCTATTTATCAGATACAAAGCAACGAAGATATCCTTCCAAACATTTGTTTACTATCTCATTTTTCCCATCAGATTGAGGATGATAAGATGAGCTATGAGCTAACTGAGTACCAAGACAAGAAAATAATTCTGTCCAAAAATTTCCAGTGAAAATGGGATCTCTGTCACTTACAATAATCTTTGGGTTTCCATGTAGCTTTTGAATTGTTTCCATAAATGCAGTAGAAACTGTACTGGCTTTAAATGGATGTGATAATGCACAAAAGTGTGCATACTTGGTAAGTCTGTCAACTACCACCATGATGACACTCTTTCCCTCAGACTTGGGTAAACCTGTGATAAAATCCATTGAAACCTCCTCCCAACATTGGCTTGGAATGGATAAAGGTTGTAATAGACCCGGTGTCTTAATTGTTTCAACTTTATTTTGTTGGCAAACCAAACATTCCGCCACAAACTTTTGAATATCTGATTTAAGGCCATCCCAAAAAAAATCCTTCTTAACCCTGTGGTAAGTTTTTAAAAATCCTGAGTGCCCTCCTAAGGGAGAAGTGTGCAATTCCATAAGAATCTTTTGTTTTAGCTGGGAATTCTTACAGAGGTATAAGCGATCTTTGTACCATAATGAATCATTTTTCCAGCTAAATGTATCAGACGTACTGGAATCTTGTTGTAACTTTCGAATAAGTGCCCACACTTCTTCGTCATTCTTCCATTCCTCCCTTGCTTCGTTTATCCAATCTGGTTGGATAATAGAAATGGTGCACAACAATGCTTCCCCATCCTCATCCTTTCTTGAGAGTGCATCTGCCACCACATTTTGCTTCCCTTTTTTGTAGATGATTTCAAAGTCATAACCCAACATCTTTGTGACCCACTTTTGTTGCTCTTCAGAGGATAATCTTTGTTCTAAAAAGTATTTAAGGCTATCATGATCCATTTTTACCTTGAAGTGTCTTCCCATTAGGTAGGGTCGCCATTTCTTAAGTGCATGGAGTATTGCCAACATTTCCTTCTCATAAATAGCTTTGTGTAAAAACTTTCCCTTGATTGGACGACTTTCAAAAGCAATGGGTCTTTCATCTTGCATTAAAACAGCACCAATTCCATTTCCTGAAGCATCACATTCCACAATAAAGTTTTTTGTGAAGTCCGGTGTAGCTAAGACTGGTGCTTGGCACATTGCCTCTTTAAGATGTTCGAAGGCCTTTGTTGCTTCTGGAGTCCATGAAAATGCATCTTTCTTCAATAATGTTGTTAGAGGTGCTGCTATTCTCCCATAATTCTTAACAAACTTGCGATAATACCCTGTCAACCCAAGAAATCCTCGCAGATGCTTTATGGATGTGGGGATTTTCCATTCCTTAATGGCTTTAATTTTGCTAGGGTCTACCTTAACTCCTTCATGAGATACAATATGACCCAGATATTCCACCTCTTGTACTCCAAAGAAACATTTGGATCTTTTTGCATATAATTGTTTCTCCTCCAATAGTTGTAGCACCCTGTCAACATGTTCAACATGATCCTTCCAAGACTTGTTGTAGATTAGTATATCATCAAAAAATACTAACACAAATTTTCTAAGGAATGGTTTGAAAATGGAATTCATCAAACCTTGAAATGTTGAAGGTGCATTGGTAAGGCCAAAAGGCATGACCAAAAATTCATAATGACCCTCATGAGTTCTAAATGTTGTTTTCGGAATGTCTTCAATCTTCATTCTGATTTGATGATATCCTGAACGAAGATCCAACTTGGTGAAGTAAATTGATCCATGCAATTCATCCAGTAATTCATCAATGACAGGAATGGGAAACTTATCTTTAATAGTGAGCTTGTTGAGCTCCCTATAATCCGAACACATATGCCATGATCCATCCTTCTTGTGCACCAATACTACTGGAGCAGAGAAAGAACTTTGACTCGGTTGAATTATACCAGCCTCTAGCATTTCTGCAACCATACGTTCAATTTCACTCTTTTGGGAATAGGGATATCTGTACGGCCTGATGTTTGGAGGAACACTTCCTGGAATCAGATGAATAGCATGATCATGATCACGAATAGGTGGGAGACCTTTGGGAGTCTCAAATACCTTGGAATGATTGTCCAAGACTTTTTGGAGATCTGGAGAAATAGATGATTCCAATGTGGAAACATCTAGCGAACATAATTGTGCAATTACACCTCTTTGTTCCTTTTTTAGAAGCTTTGTCATACCGTTAGAGCTGATTATCTTTCCCGGTTTCCCTGCAATACCCCTTAATTCAACTTCCTTTCCTTCCACAGAAAATTTCATGAAAAGTTCTTGAAAATTAAAAGCTATTGTACCCAAGGATTGTAGCCATTGGACTCCTAGTACAACATCAGCACCTCCCATTGGAATGGAAAGCATTGGGCTAGTCAATACATATTCTCCCATGGATAGCTTGATATTATGGCACTTTCCAGAGCAATTTATTGTTCCTCCATTTGCAATCATCACTTGACACTCTGGTGCTGGATATAAGAAGCAATTCAATTCTTTTGCTACCTTACAATGAATAAAATTGTGGGTATTTCCTGAATCAATCAACACTATTACCTTTTTCTTCTTGATTTGTCCTTCTATCTTGATGGTTTGAGGAGTGGTAATTCCCACCAATGCATTACAAGATATGGTTGGATTCATTTCTTCTTTATCTAGGCTTTGTTCCTGGAGTATATCCTCTTCTTTTGACCTTTCTTGCTCCTTTTCTTCTTCCTCTTCACAATCTATGTAGAATAATTTCTTCTCAGCACACTTATGACCTTTAGTGTATTTTCTATCACAACTGTAACAAAGCCCTTTTGCTCTTTTTTCTTCCAATTGTTGTGGTGTCAACCTTATAGGTTGTGGAAGACTAGGGGCAACAACACTTCCATCTTTATAGTTGTGAGTGGTATGCTTCCTGGTTGCCATAATTTTGCTTTCCATTTTTCTTGCTAACCTGAATGCCTTCTCTAATGAATCAGGTTCCCAAAGGCGAACATCATGTTGGATATTATCCTTTAAAGTCCCTATGAACACATCAATCCTATGCTCCTCTGGAATATTTTTTACCCTTATGTTCAATTTTTGGAACTCCTCAATGTGCTCCATTATTGAACCCTTTTGTTTGAGACTTATCAATTGGCTAAAAAAAGTGTTGCTTTTTGTATCCTCATAATGTGCTGTCAATTCTTCCGTAAAAATTGCCCAAGTGATAATTTGTTTATGAGAGCAAAGCCATTGATACCATACAAACTGATTTGGTTCCAAATATAAAGTTGCAATACGTACCTTTTGTGTGTTTTGCACATTATTGAGATCGAAAAATTGCTCCATCTGTAATATCCATGTTGCGAGATCCTTGCCATCAAACTTCCTCATATCGATTTTTGGAATATGGTGGGTCTTTGATCCACATTAGAGTCTATGAAATCATGATTAACATTTCTTTTGTTCGCATCATGAGTTTCCTTTACTACCTTTTCACCATTAGTAAGTATTTCTTGTAGAAAATTTGTCAAATCTGTCTTCAAATCTACCATGTCTCTCTTCAAATCTGTCTTCAAATCGTCAATCTTAGCTTCCACGCACTTTATCTTAGCTTTTGTTAGCTTTTGTGATAGTGAAATTTGTTGCACTTGGTCTTGTAATTTTGATATATCATGTAGCATTTCTTCCTCTTCTTCATGAGTCATGCTAGAGCTTTCAGGTTGCTTACTAGGTGTTTGCATTTTCTTTCCTCGGGGCATCAGTTACCGATAACAATGCTCTACTATGCCCTTTGAATTCCTTCAAAATAATTTTTCAAACCAAGCTTAAGCAAAAATTTAAAAAAATCTACACACCTTTTTTCACTTTGTAGGAGCTCGATATTGCCTCTGATGTATCTCTGTAGTTTCGGATCATCCAGTTCTTAAATTTCGATTTGTAGTAGCCCTCTGTGTCCTCTTTCCAATGCCACCATTCTGATCCCAATTGGATTCTCCAATGAAGAGTTATGTCAAATCTCCCACAATGACCTGATTATAGACTAGTTCAATAGAGTGAACTTGTACGACGTGCCATGTGTCCCTGTTTCAACCTTTGGGTCTAAAAAAGATATACAAGAAACAAAAGTCCATCCTATTTCTGTAACTTCTTACGAAATTTCAATTCGATGCTTAGAGAGAAAGTTATGATGATTTTCCCCAGGTCACCTATTTGGAATGTAATTCAGGAGTCTGCAAAAAGACCAACTTCCTCAGATCATATCTTCGCCAATATACCGCGAAAAGATCTGAAATTCGGAGCCGAGATTCAGTGCGATTTGTTCTCAAATGGGTTTTTTTTAGCTTCTGAAATGTTGCAGAAAAAAATTTATAGTGAAAATTCCATGATGACATGTTTGGAGCAGCGAAACCCTAGAATCCAAAGCTCTGATACCAAATGTTATGAAACCATCTCAAGAAAAAGATAGAAAAGATAGATTAACGCCTTAGAATTCAGCCTCTTCGAGGGGGAAACCTCTTTTACATTACATAAATGAACAATTCTTGTATGATTCAAATGACAAAACCTCCTTTCTATATACAGGAGTCTAAGGAGTCACAATATAACCCAGCCAACCTAACAGTAATAATATAAAGCCACAAAAATAATAATGGAGGAATTCAATGGGGCACAATAATAACAATTTGGGGACAATAGGAGCACAACAATATTAATAAGGGATACAACTACAATAGTAATGGGGTAATCAGTAGTATTATAGGGACCCAACATAAATATGCATTATGGTGCATATAATCCCAAGGATAATCAGGAGTGTTCATAGCTTCCATGATGTCTTCATCGGAGTGGAAGATGGGTGGATGGGAGGAAGAATTACCACATGATGGAGAAGAGCTACCTGAAGCATCTTAATGATAGACAAGGTTCACACATGCATCGTCAAGGGTGGAATACATATGAAAAGTAGATGTTGAGACTGGGGTGTTCGTCAAAGAAGGTTCAACCAAATCTGTTATGAAACCAGCTCAAGAAAAGATAGAAAAGATAGATCAACACCTTAGAATTCAGCCTCTTCGAGGGGGAAACCTCCTTTACATTACATAAATGAACAATTCTTGGATGATTCAAATGAAAAAACCTCCTTTCTATATATAGGAGTCTAAGGAGTCACAATATAACCCAACCGACCTAACAATAATAATATAAAGCCACAAAAATAACAATAGAGGGATTCTATGGGGCACAGTAATAACAATATGGGGGCAATAATAAGGGGTATAACTACAATAGTAATGGGGTAATCACTAGTATTATAGGGAGCCAACATGCCCCTCTCCGATCCCTAGAGAGAAAGTTATGACTATTTTCCTGAGGTCACCTGTTTGGAATGTAATTCAGGAGTCTGCAAAAAGACCAACTTCCTTAGATCATATATTCGCAAATATAGCGCGAAAAGCTCTGAAATTTGGACCCGAGGTTCAGCGCGATTTCTTCCCAAATGGGTTTTTCTGCAACTTCTGAAACGTTGCAGAAAAAAAAGTTATAGCGAAAATGCCACGATGACCTATTTGGAGCAACAAAACCCTAGAATCCAAAGCTCTGATACCAAATGTTATGAAACTAGCTCAAGAAAAGATAGAAAAGATAGATCAACGCCTTAGATTTCAACCTCTTCGAGGGGGAAACCTCCTTTACATTACATAAATGAACAATTCTTGGATGATTCAAATGACAAAACCTCCTTTCTATATATAGGAGTCTAAGGAGTCACAATATAACCCAGCCGACCTAACAATAATAATATAAAACCACAAAAATAACAATAGAGGGATTCTATGGGGCACAGTAATAACAATATGGGGGCAATAGGGGCACAACAATATTAATAAGGGGTATAACTACAATAGTAATGGGGTAATCACTAGTATTATAGGGACCCAACAAAATCATAATAGGAGACATCACGGGAGTTCCAATGCATCTATCTCATGGATGACGACAAGTAGAGAATGGTAGTGGTACTATCTGTCATCTCAACATTAGGGGGAGGAATCAAAATGGGTGGTTAAGATACCTCATGTTCTGGTATATGGGTGGGACCAGAATCCATAGGTAAAGGAGAGGTGGACTCACTACGAGTGGCCTCTAATTCGCGAAGCACTTGAAGTGTATCATGAAAATCTTCGAGACAAGGACAACAATGAGAATAGTGGCCATAATTATCACACAAAGCACATGGGTGATTCATGCATAATGATCTGTTCTTCTTAGCTGACTCAGGTAAGGTGACATGGACCTCGGGAATGTTAGAATTAAGGAAGGTATCAATGACCACATCCTTAACATGAGGGAGTTCAGGACAATTATTGATGGAATGATTGGTAACATCACACAAAGTAGAGGGAGTAATGGCCTTTGATGGCTTAGGAGGAGCTGGAGTTGTTGGGGGTGCCTTGTCTTTGGTTCCCTTTTTATGGGCTTTGCTCCCCTCGCTAGATGCTTTCACAACGGGAGTAGGCTCTTGTTGAGGTTGTTGTGCAATTGAAGCAAAGGTAGGAGTAGGAAAAATAGGTTGGACTTGGGTCAAAGCAGTGTAAGGTTTGAGTTGGTTGGATGGAGTGTTTGCGGAAGGATCAATGTACCAGAGTGGGATCCCCAAGGTAATGTTGGGTAAACTCAACGTAGCCATAATAGGTAGAATAAACTCCAAGGGGGGGGGATAAGAACGGTATCTAACCAGAAGGATAATGGCCTAGAGGAACTGCTCCAATATGGTTAAGGCTTGGGGGAATGTTTCTGGGGGGAAAGGATTAGGAGAGACACCAGCAGAAGGAAAGGGTCCTTGAGGAGTAGCATTGGAAGACTAGGTTGAGTTGGGAACAACAATGGAGGTGCAATCTACTATGAAGGCATACCTGACCATTTGTGTGCGGCTCGTGATGCTTGCAGCATGAAAACACTGGATGAGCTAGGCTCAGAAGGGGTAGGTGGTGGACCATAATAAGCAGCAAGAAAAGTGGAATCTTTGTAGACTCTTGGAGAGACATTGGTGAAGGACGAGATAGTCATATTATCAGCCACAGAAGAAATGTTGGATTGAGGTGAAGTTTGGGCTTTGGGGCCATAGTACGTTAATTGATCAAGGGTGACGATCTTTCCATTATGGGGGAAGCACATCTTACGGTGAACTGCAAATGCGATAGGTGACATGGCATAACTATGACCCAAAAGGATGTTATAGTCTAGGGGAGCATCAATGACTTCAATGTCAATACAGATGGTCTTGTTGGCAACCGTGATTGGGAAGTTGCAAAGCAATCCAAGGGGTTATGAAGGATGACCATCCCATGCACAAAGAGTGATGGTGGATGAGGATAGGTCAGGGGAACCAAGTTTCTTCCAAACATTGGAATCCATCACATAGGTGGAGGCGCTTTCATCGATGATACACTGTTGCACAATGGCATCTCTAATGGAGACTGATATTTGAAATGAAATGGATGAGGGTAGGGGAGGATTTTCCAACTTTTCAACATGAAAGAAAATCATATGATCGTTTTGTAGATCCATGGCGCCCTAATCAGATAGTAGAGCTTTCCATTGGGAATCAGATAGTAGAGCTTTCCATTGGGATGGGCACATTTGGAGGACTTCTAGCATTGACATGGTAGCAGGAGACTGTGCCAAGTCATCTACTATGTTATATGTATGGGCGGCTTTAGCAGAAGCAACATTGCAGCGTAATGGACCTTTGGAGATCTTTGGAATAAACTTTACCTTATGTTGAGGGAACTATAAGGTACCATTGGGTGACGATAGAGGCTCAGTGGAAATTTTGGGTTGGGAATCAGTCATTGTCTTAGTGGATGGCTTGTCATATTGGCACGATCGAGTCTGGAGGTTGACTTGCTCGGTATTAACCTCATCAAAATTCATCATAAGAATCTGATAATCATGGTTACTATATGGTGGAGTTGGTTGAGATTCCTGACCTTGTGTAGATTGGGTAGATATGTATCCTTGGTGAGGGAAAGGATTGGTAAGCACTGCGGGTTGAGATGAAGCAAGAGGGGGAGGAGGAGCGGTGGGCTGTGATCCTCAAGAAGATGCTTGAGATTCCCATACCTGATTCATCTGAGGTAAAAGAGGAAACTCATGGGTATAATGGCCATATGTCGCAACAGACATAAGGTTTTTTCATACAAATACCCTTGTTTTTCTTGGGCTAGCCGCCCTATTACTGGGTTGCGGGATTAGGTGGAGGACCCTAAGGGGAATTAGGTGGAGGACCCTGGTTGCGTTGATTACCTTGATAATGTTGGTTATGATTACCCTTCCCATTTTTCCTTTTCTTGGGGTTAGGGAGATTGGGTCCGCTCTGTTGGGCATACTCTTGACTTTGTGGAGGAGGTGGTTGTTGTAGTAAAGGGGGAGCTGGCATGGGGGGTTGGGGTGCTAGTGCCGGAGGGGCTAGAGTGCTAGATGGTGCATACTGATAATAAGGAGATGGGGCAACATTGGGATAAACAAGCGATGCAACAACTGGCCCTAGCATCTGTTGATGCAGATGGGGATATGCATATGGCGTGTTGGGACCTGGATAAGGGTTGCTTGGTGGAGGATTGGGGGAGGGATAATTGTAAGTGGAACTGGTCCCTCCCTGAGGTGGACCATAACTCATCTGAGGTGGAGCATATGGTTGAGGGTGTGATATGGTTCCAACTATGCCATCTATGACATGAGATGTCCTTGGTGCATTAGCAACACCAGGCTAAGGCAAATCGGGGATGACAGTGTAAACATAACTTGACTGGGCGTAGATCAGATCAAATTTTAAGGCTACTTGGAGTGCATCTTCCTCAAACTAGGGGAAGTGTGACATGACATCTTTAGCAATGGGAGCCAATAGAAATTTAAGGAACCAATCCATATAGACTCATTCTTCGAATTCAAGAGCTCTACAGATGCTCCTCCTTCTTTGTCATTCCTGAACATGGTCGGAAATGCAAGTGGTGTAGGTTTTAACCCCGTACAGAAATTACCTACATACGAATTCTAAATCATATAAAAATAAACAATGCGAGAGCATAACACATAAAACACATATACACAGAGATTTTCCCCTAGATCCCAAAACCGGGACTACCAGCTTGATTTTTCATTATATTCCTTTCAATGTTACAATACATATTTATACATGTCGAAGCATCCAATACCATGGAATGAAAAACCATTGTGTCCAAAACCATGGACCGAAAACCATAGGTAGGTTCGCCCAACCTAATATAAGGTCCAAAAAAAATTTCCCGGGGCGCTACCCCGGACCCCGTAGAGGGGGGCTACCCGCCCCCCCTCTAACCCCCTAGTTCACTACGTGGGTTAGTCGTGGAAAGAATATAAAACAACCCAACAATCTCCCACTTGTTGTTTTCTTTCCACACAGGGCCATAGGAGAGCATAGTCATTTTTCCAGCCCTGAAATGCCCATTGTTTCTCTACACCAAGAGAACTTCTCAGAGCTCACAGATTTTGTCAATGCATCTGCAGTATTCTTCAAAGTGTCCACCTTTACCAACAACACCTTTTTGTCTTCTATCATATCCCTCACAAAGTGATACTGAACATCAATGTGCTTTGTCTTTGAATGATAAGCAGGGTTCTTTGCCAAGAAAATTGCACTTTGGCTGTCACAGTCTATTCTTATAGCTCCCTGTACTAACCCCATACTTGAACACAATCTCTGCAACCAAACTGCTTCCTTGCTTGCATGAGTGGCTACCATGTATTCTGCCTCTGTAGTTGATAGTGCCACTACAGATTGTTTCTTACTCATACAACTGACTGCACCTCCAAATAGGTTAAACACATACCCACTTGTAGATCTTCTCTGATCCAGATCTCCAGCCCAGTCTGCATCAACAAAGCCACGAGTATCCAACACTCTGTCCAATCCTGGTCTTCCTTGGTAGCACAAACCATAATTACTAGTGCCACGCAAATACCTGAAAACTCGCTTCACTTCTGTCCAGTGCTCCTTCCCTGGTTTTGACATAAACCTGCTCAATACTCCCACTGCATGTGCAATGTCTGGTCTAGTACAGACGATTGCATACATCAGGCTACCGACTGCACTCGCATATGGAACATGGGACATGTCCTCTTCCTCTTGCATACATCAGGCTACCGACTGCACTCGCATATGGAACATGGGACATGTCCTCTTCCTCTTCTTGTGTCTTGGGACACAGTTCAGCAGATAACCTCACACCTACAGGAATAGGAACCTTCACCGGTTTACTATCCTGCATATTAAACCTCTGCAGTATTGTCTCGACATACTTCCTCTAGTTTAACCAGAGCTTCCTCTTTTCCCGATATCTTTTAATTTCCATGCCCAAAATATAGTTTGCAACACAAAGATCTTTCATGTCGAATTTGGAGGACAATTGGGTCTTCAAATCCTGGATAATTTCTTTGTCATTTCCAGCCAGCAACCTATCATCCACATACAAGACCAGATAAATAACATGGTCACCAATCAATTTAAAATACACATAGTGATCTGCTTTGCTTCTGGTGAAGCCAAGTCCCCGTATAAATGTATCAAATTTCTGATACCACATCCTTGGTGACTGTTTTAACCCATACAGAGACTTCTTTAACTTGCATAGCAGTTCTTTCTTACCCTTCACCGCAAAGCCTTCAGGTTGCTTCATGTAGATTTCCTCTTCCAAATCCCCGTGAAGAAATGTTGTCTTCACATCCATCTATTCTATCTCAAAATCAAAAGCAGCAGCAACAGATAAAAGTAATCTAATAGAAGTTACCTTGGCAATAGGAGAAAAAATATCACCAAAATCAATTCCCGGCACTTGGGAATATCCTTTTGCTACCAACCGAGCTTTGTATTTCTCCACCTTCCCTTCTGCATTTGTCTTCTTTTTGAACACCCATTTTCTGCCAATGGGTTTCCTTCCAGTCAGCAACTCCACTAGATCCCAAGCCTCATTTTTGTGCAAAGATGCCATTTCATCAACCATGGCCTCTTTCCAGAGTTTTCCATCCTCTAAATCTACTGCTTCCTTCACAATTATGGGATCATCATCATTAATAGACAAAGCAAAATTTGAACAGAAAGCAGAAGGACTATACCTTTCAGGCTGCCTTCTTTCTCGAACTGATCTTCTCACAGCCGGAGTTTGTGGCTCTTCATCTTCTGATTCCTCCTCTGCTGCAGAGTCTGATTCTTCCTCCTTTAGCTCAAACTCTATCTTCTCAGGTTCCTTTAGTTGGACTTCATGTTTAATAACATCTTTTACCTCTCTGAACACCACATCTCGGCTATACACAACCTTCCGTGTGACTGGGTTCCAAAGCTTATAACCTTTTAAACCATCCTTATACCCAATAAAGATGCACTTTTCAGATTTACTATCCAACTTGGTTCGTTTATCCTTTGGAACATGTACATATGCATCACATCCAAATACCCTCAGATGTGAAAGAGAGGGTTTATTACCAGTCCATACTTCTTGTGGAGTCTTATCCTCCAACGCTGATGAAGGTGACCTGTTGACCAAGTAACATGCAGTATCCACCGCCTCTACCCAGAATTCCTGTCCTAACCCGGCACCACTGAGCATGCTTCTTGCCCTTTCCATCAACATCTTGTTCATTCTTTCTACGACTCCATTTTGCTGAGGTGTATATGGAGTAGTCTTCTGTCGTTCTATACCACACTTCTTACAGAATTCTTCAAATTCCTTGCTGCAAAACTCTCCACCATTATCTGTCCTCACCACCTTTATCTTCTTCTCTGTCTGATTTTCCACCAGAGCCTTAAATTCTTTAAACCTGTCAAAGACTTCAGATTTCTTCTTAAGGAAATATATCCATGTATTCCTTGAGAAGTCATCTATAAATGATACATAGTACACAGACTTACCCAGTGATGGAACTTTCATAGGTCCAAACACATCACTGTGCACAAGCTCTAATATTTTCCTAGCACCAGAGGGGAAACTCACTTGATTCTGCTTCCCATACACACAATTTTCACAGAAATCAAAATCCAGAGAGCTATTACTCATACCTTCTACCATACCTTTACCATGAAGTATTCTAAGGCCCTTCTCTCCAATATGTCCAAGCCTTTGATGCCACAGCATGGTCTTCTCTCCAGAGACCACTAGGTTTTCAGCTCCACTTTCAGGAACCACAGAACTGTTGCACCCATCAACAACAGTGCTACCTTGCAGCTTGTATAGAGTTCCAATCTGAACTCCCCGCATCAATACCAGTGCTCCCTGAACCATCTTGCAGGTATCCTTCTCGAACACTGTTTTTACACCTGCATCATCTAACTTGCTTACAGAAATCAGATTTCTGGCCAATGCAGGAATATGCAGAACACCCGGAAGTGTTCTAACCCTTCCACCTTGCAAATTCAACTTTACTTTTCCGCGACCAATGATTCTAGCCTTCCTATCATCTCCTAAGAAGACATCACCACCATCGTATTTCTCATACTCGCAGAACCACTCTCTATGGGGAGTGAAGTGAAAAGATGCACCTGAGTCAATCAACCATGCCTCATGATCTACATGTATACTTGAAGAAGCCAAGTACACATCCCCACCTTCATTTGAGGTGGTTTTCGCCTCTGCAGAAGGAGCATCATCAGATCCCTTTCCTTTATCAGGAGCTTTAGATTTACAGTCCCTTTTGAAATGCCCTTCCTTTCTGCATTTCCAGCACACCACCTTTACAGGTTTTCCTGGAGATTTAGATCTCCCTCTAGATTTAGATCTCCCACTCGATGACTTATTTTTTTTCTATTATGGGACCGTCCTCGTACAGACAAGGCATCACCATTCTGGCTCTCCATATTTTTCCGTCTCATCTCCTCCGTCAACAAGACTGAGACTATTTCATCAAACTGCAAAGTAGTTGCATTGCTACCTATTGCAATAACCAGACTATCCCACGAATCTGGTAGAGAACACAACAAACTGATGCACTTATCTTCATCTAAAATTTTAATATCAACAGATGCTAACTGACTTACCACAGTATTAAATGCATTCAGATGCTCTGTCACCAAGTCTCCATCTTTCATCCTCAGGTTATACAGCTTTTTCCGCAGGAACAGTTTATTCACCAGAGACTTAGATTGGTACAAAGTCCCTAACTTGTCCCACAAAGCCTTCGCCGTAGCTTCCCCTGATACATTCAACAATACTGAATCTGAGACACACAATCGTATTGTGCTCTTTGCCTTCCAATCCAACTTCTTCCATTCTTCATCGGTCACTCCCGTTGGTTTAGTACTTGGATCTACCACAATCCACTAATCTTTATCCACCAACAGATCCTCCATCTTGAGTTTCCACAACTCAAAACTCTGACCATTGAACTTCTCGATCTCTATCTTTCCGCTGCTCGCCATCTTCTTTCACCACCAAAATCGATCTCACAGATCTCCCACTGAACAGGGTCTACTCCCAGGAGAAATTTTGACAGAAAGAAGTCAAAATTTCGATATCGGTGTCATAACAGAGAGGTAACTAGAAATATGGAAAAAAAGTTATGGCAAGAGTTGCAAAAGTGGAATGAGTGGTAATGGGTTGATCTACATACCACTTAGTAGTAGCTCCAATGAGCGTTCATTGGAACAGATGAAGACGGATGTAGTCTTTAGTAATGGAATTTGATGAACACCACCTGTGGAATGAGCACACATGATTAGTTGGATCTTCTCTAGGATTACCTTCAAACTTTGGGATGTCTGAAGGGAGTTTAGTAGGTATAGTTAGCCATGTTGGATCATGGAGAATAGGATCATTGATATGCTGGTTGAAATCTGGGAGACAAAACCCGACCATAAAGGAAGTAAGGGAGTAGGAGTGACCACACCGGTGGGGGTTCCACTAGTGGGGGTACCCTGGTTGGTACCTGGGTTACCACCCTAGTTTCCCACAACCGCGTTGGTGCCTGACATGGTGGTGATACAAGGTTGAGAAGATGCGGAATCAAAGGAGGAACTAGATGAATTAGTAGAATCGGAATCATAATGATGACTCGATGAAGGACTGGGAGGATGTACTCTAACTCGACGAGGAGGAGTAATATGTCCTAACAGGAACTGAGGGTGAAGACCTTGAATTCGATGCAACAAATGCCTAGGGGGTGCAATGATGTCAAGAAAATAATGATCTAAGAACTAAAGGGTGATGATAGGAATAAAAGAGCAACAAACAGCAAGCAAACACCTAGTGCAGTGGTGCCAAGTGTAAACTAACTATTTTAATGATGTTACTCTAATACAAGCAAACACGTCCTATCAAAGAAAAAATACCTCTAGCCTATAGGTGATATAAATCCTCAAACAATCCTAGATCTACTGTTTCAGATGGCCTTCCAACAAACTTCTTACTTGATGATATTTGATCCCCGCAAGCAAAGATGTCCAGAGAAAGGTGGGGTAGAGAACCAACTGCTTCCCACAGCCAATCCTATAGGGTGTTTTCCTAAGATTGGTCACTACGGTTACCTTCATCCCACGGGGATGGTTGAGTCTTGAGCTTCTTCTTAGTCATCTAATGCATGGGATTCCCTCTCATGGGTTGGGTATCCCTAAGGAGAACCACTGACAAGATGACCTAGCCTAACCCCCTCTAAATCGTGTTTCTTACGCACTCTGTCTTTGAACCGTGGGATGGTGAAGAATTTTAATCTCCCTAATATGTCAACTTCTATGTCTCAATGAAAGAAATCGATGGGTGTTATTGGAAGCCTATTCCAACAATCCTACACCTACACTACAAAGATTGTTTGGCCATGGTGACCAAGTGGGCTTAATCTATGTGTGTTGATTTATTAAGGTGTGGTGTTTCAAGTCTTGGCTTAGCAAGGTTAACCAAGCTCATGTTCGCTTAGGGTGTGAGTGTGTGAAAATAGTGTGTCAAGTGGATGAGTTAACTAAGCGTGTTTCATGATACCATGTGCTGCTGAAATATTGTAAATAAATCTGAAAATGACATAAAATAAACAGCCAAACAAGCACACAAAACCCCACCCACAAGGTTTACCAAATAGTTAAGAAAGAGAGGGAAAAAAAGCTAGTCAAAGACACATAAAAAGGCCTAAATGATCTAATTTCAAGGGATTGATATCTAGAGGCACTAATCTGCTGTAAATGGTGCAGACAAACAACAAAAATTAGAGGTGAAAAATGTTGCAAAGGATAGGAGTGAAGCTCTAAAACCTAGGATGCTCAAGGGGATCCTAAGGGGGAAAAGGCAAACCCAAACTCTAAAGGGAGAAAAAGTAAAAACCTATCCAAAATAGTTGAAAAGTAATGGATCAGACTCTAAAAATTAGTGGCTGAAAATGTTGAAAACCCTAGACTCCTCACTCAACAAATCTCTTCCTAACAATGTGGAGGTGTACTCTAAACCCTAGGGGGATTTTTCCTTCCTCAAAGAGACAAATTAAGTGTATCTAGGCCTAGGGGAGACTAAAAATAGAGGTGAAGACAACACTCAGCAATTCTGAAAATTTTCTGGAAAAATACCAAAACACAGGTACTGACCTGGAACAGTGGAAAACGCAGTTTTGGGCCAAATAGTGCACTCTGGAATGTAGATCAGGGGCTGAAAAGTGAGTTTTTCTTCTGGGACTCTTGGTCAGTAGATCTCACATAGATTTTTATGTCTCCTACTTAGTTGGTACCTGTGACCTGCGGAAAGAACTAGAAAACCACCAGAATCCAAAAATTTGACAAAAAAGGGTTTAATACTATAAATAGAAATTGAGAGGATAAAAATAGCTATAGAAAACCCTGAAATTTTATGAAACTTCAGTCACCCAAGAACGTTGTTATTACACCAGTGGAGTCACCATTTGTTGACGACAAATGTAACTAAAAACCCAGTGGAGTCACCATTTGTTAGTGTGAAAATTCTTGGAAGGTGTACCAAAAATACTTCACTTAAGTCACTAGGTGACAAGTGACCCTAAAAACAAGTTGATGGCTACTTGTGATTCAGATCTGCAATAAAAATGGAAAACCTACAACAAAAGTATAGACGATCCAGAATAGAAAGAAGCAGTAAAAATATCCAATCTAATAACCCAAATGGAAAGACTTTAATTGAATAAATTCTTTATTAGAAACACTTGTTCAAGGAGATCTATAGATGGGTTTGTAAGTTCCCCTCCGTGGGATGGGTCCTTTGATATCCTTGATGCTTCAAAAAATTATCTTCTCTCTCAATATGTGAAAACCCCAAACAAAATGTGGAGAACTCGAATGGGTGCTTGAAAGAAAAAAGACGATAATGGTGACGATGATTATTATCATGGTGAAGAATGAATGAAAAACCCTCTTATTTATAACAAAGTATTTAGTTTTCCGAAAATGGAGAATAATAAAATAATATTTACCAAATCAAGATCTAACTTCTTGGAATATTTTATTATATTTATTGGAGAGAGAAAAGACATTTAAAATGGTTAAATATCTTTATTTAGAAATAATTAACAAATAAAATGATTTATTAATTATTTCGTGAGAATTAGAAATGGTGTGAAATTGAAATAATCATTAAATAGTGATTTAACAATTATTTCAATAAATAGAAATAAGGAATATTAAATAAATAGTGATTTATTTAATTATTCCTAGGGGATTTAGTCAAATGTGACAAGGAATAATTATTTAAATAATGATTTTAGTAGAGAAAATTAAATAAATAGTGATTTATCTAATTATTCTCGTGAGTTTTTATTTAAATTAGAAAATAATTTAATAAAAGTGGTTTACGAAATTATTTTCCACAGTGAAAGTGATTTTACTATGGTAAAATTAATCTTACATGGTGTATTTCGATCCACCTAGTTATAAATGGTTAGTGATCATTTTCTGTGATAACACCCATTGCTTAAGTAACCTTCCACTAGTTCCTCAAAAGGTTGGAACTAATTTAACTGAAAGCAACCTAAGATAACTGACCTTGATTGCTACAAAATAGCAATCACACATGCTAAACTGAACTCTAACCCCTCCAACTCGACTTGAATTCACTGAGTAAACTAGGTGACCCAAGCCATGTCACACAAGTTAACATCATCCAAGTTGTCTTTTGATATGGAAATTCAAATTTTCTGAATTTAATCAAGGCAAAATCAAATTGATAATTCCTTGCTACATTTTTCAATAAAGGGCAATGGGATCAAATATATCATCATAATATTCTCCTTCTTCTAGGAGAAACCTTGAGCCATGAACCTTGATTTATACTTCTTGATGATTCCATCAGCTCCACGCTTGATCTTGTATAACCACTGGTGGGCTCCAGTATTGCAGCAATAATGCTGCAACTCCTGGGACTCCCGTCTTTACTTTTATCAACCCGGTAGTTCGTAACAAACTTGGAAGCAACAGTGCTATATGCACAAGTACTAGCTCTTGCCGCAACTGTCACTTGGTCAGCTAGCACAAGTCCGCTAGGAGCTTAAGCCAACTCCTATGAGCTCTTAGAAGAAGCTTTTTAATTGATGGATGAAAGCTAACTCGAAGGAAGCTAATCTATTTGCGAAAAGAGATTGGAAAACTGAAGGAAAACGCAAACCTTAGCAAACTCTAATTCTACCAGCTAGTCCTACTGATGCAAAGGAGAGAATGCAAACTACTGAAAGAAATGCCATTACTTCTATGAAGGTAAGATACATGTGCCTAGACTACCTCTATCTGAAGAAAACATCTTTTTGTATTTTTGATTAAGTCGTCAGTTTCATCATGCATATGCTTTCACTGTTCTTTGACTGTGCAGGGGTGGATCAAGGAGGAGAAATGCTTGGAAGAGGTCGGGAAGGTTCAGAGAGGGTCTAAGGAGTCCCTAACACCCTTCCAGAGAGTTTCACAAAGTTTGGCTATCAAGAAACCTCATTTGTGAGCTTCTACAGGAAGTCTGTAGGGGTTCTACAGGATGTTCAGGAATTTCTACAGGATGTTCAGAAATTTCTACAGGATGTTTAAAAATTGGATTTTGGAGGATGGGTGAGTGAGGGAAGATGCATGAATGGATATGGAGGTAGGATAGGGGTCTGAAGTGGCCTAGGGACTGATGGATGGAGTGCTGAGAAGGTGTAGATGGCTAAATTGGCTCAAAGAAGGCTGAAACAATGATTGCACAAAAAGGTAGGGTTACGTGGGCAAGAGGACAGATGTGAGATGAGGAACCTAGCTAGGAGATGGAGCATATGGCTCTGATGGAGCTTAGGTGGATGAAAGAGTGGTAGAGATACTCTGCACCATATACATTCAACTGAATCAACAAAGTCTTGCAAGTAATCAAAGTCCTAGCTAATCTAATCTAACTAACAATACAGTGAATGAACAGTAGCTTTATTTGAAAGAGAACCATGTATATCAACTATGCAATGAAAAATTTCAGAGATCTGAACACATACCCAACTTCTGCAAATGAAAACAGTACACTAAGGATTGCATGGTAAAGAAAACTAGTGTTTTTGTTTGGGACAGCACGGTTACTTCAATTCCAGCCCCTGATCCAATAAGGAAGAGGTGAAACCAAAAGTGTTTGTTGACCGTTTTTTGGAGCCTTTTTCCTGTTATTATCCTACCAATCTATTCTAAAAATCTGAAGCATTCTATTCATAAACAGTGACCTAGTTAATCCACACAACTTAATCTGCCTAACAGAAATACGTTTGCAAATGCACAAAAGGAAAACAACGATGCTTAAAGGAAAGATAACAGTACATAAAGGAGGCCCTAGGCTCTCAGGTTGGGCCCAACCCTGAGAGCTACGACTCTTATAGAAAACTCAGAGTTGATATGAAATAGGACTGCTTATCATTATCAAAAAATAGTCATCAATCAAGAGTTATGCAAAAATGGCTACAAGAAAATGAGCTAAAGCTAACAGAACTGTAGTGCAAAAATATGCAATGGGTTCCAAAAAAAGTCCCTTACGAAGGCTGAGGCCTTATCATTTATACCCCACGAGGGCCCTAGCAGGCCTCCTAAATCTGGGGGACTTGGCTGTCCAACTATTAGTAGACAGTCCCTTTTCCAAAATCTGCTTGGCTGCCTTCAAGATCTGGTTTTGGTGGTCTGTGAGCTCGGAGTTTGGGGGTGAAGATCCCGAGGAAGGGCTATTTAATGTCATAGACAACCCCCCTATGAATCCTCACCTCAAGCTTTGCTATCTTCTAGCCCATGATTGCTCGGTTTTGCTCCAACATGTGTCAAAAAAACCTGAAATAAGCACATGTTAGCGACCTAGGAAGAGTGACCACTCTTATTCGTACAAATGACATAAACATACTAAAAAATAATGCATAAGCTATGAAAAATGGAGGATTGAACAAGGATTAAACAAGGATAATTAGGCAAAATGAGCCCAATAAGTTACCCAATTTGGGGCTCATCATCACCCCCCTGCTAAAAGGGTTGCTCATCCTCGAGCAACTAGTCCAGCTCCTCGTCCTTAATTGCTTTGATCGCCTCCCTCACATCCCAGGCTTCTGAAGTAGTGTCCTCTTCACTGTCATGGAATCCGGCCTTCCTTTCCACCTCTTCCCACTGCTTATGCTCTTCTTCTTCTGTGCCTCCTTCTAACAATCCCAAAAGCAAAGGGGGACTTAACTTGAGGCCTATCCAGCTGGCCTGGAGGTTCTACATAGACTTTTTGTAGAGAGGCACTTGTGCCAAGGCCTCCCTCATTCTAGTTGGAGTGTGGTATTCCCTGATTTTAAGGTTGTGGGACAATGTGTTCCACCTACGGGTGCAAGCATGAACACAATTGTCCCCCAATAGTCGCTCCATATCCTCAAAGTGTGCTATGGCTTGAGCTTGTCGATCCATGTACTCTAACAGAGCCTGAGAGTTGGTTGCTAGGTGCTGGTGGGCGGATATCAATGCTGTGGGGTCCCCTGGCTCTGCTCTAATCAGTAGTGGTTCTTGTAATTCTCGGTTCATGACATTTCTGACCTCTGCCGCTCTCTTTTCTTCGTGGTTTAGCCATGAGGTCATTGCCATCAGCTGCATGTCCCCTACTGCTGTGTTGGGGTCCCATGAGGTTATATTTGGAAGGGCCAAATTATGAAGGTAGAACTTTGATAGCTTGGCCTTGTCTTCCAATGAACTGTTGTTACATAAATCCATGAACTGCTGGGGGTTTTGGATTTGGGAGATACCCCTCTATGCCAACGTGTTGATTTGGAATTGCAGCCACTGATCCCTAAGGTATAGGCCATAGGATTTGGTCGGCTGCCTACATTGCAGAGCTTCCGTTGCCCAACTGGCCATGCAGGCCAGTTGTGCCTCCTTTTCTTGCATCTGCTGTTTTAGAGATTGTATCTCTAGGTCTGCTTGCAATTCCCTTTCTTGTAGTTGTTGGTTTAGTGCCTCAAGTTCAGCTTGCATTCCTCCTTTTCCCTGAGGCTCTTCTGTGGTGTCCTTGGCTGTTGTGTCCTCTTCTTTCCTCTGTCCTTGTAGCTATAGCTGTTGTCTAAGCAGCTCATTCTCTTCTCGTAGCTTCGCCTGTTGGGAGCTCTCCACATGTCGCACCATAGCCAATTCTCTTCTGGCCTCTTTGAGATGCTCCTCCAGAGGACCTATATCTGCTACTCCCTTGGACTTAGTGATTTTCATCCAAGTGTGGGTCCTCACCCTCTCTTCCTCTAGTGCAAGGAAGAGTGGCACTGTGAATTTATACGGAAAGATCTTTCTAGCCTCCAGGAAGTTATAATAGGAGCCCACGCTGGGCTGGGGGCTAGGTTCCATAATGTGCTCGACCACTTCTTCCTTCTGTGGTGATTTGGCTGCCTCACCCTCCATTTCTTCAGTCTCCTTCAGTCTAGCCAATGTTTCCTGTAGAATAGTTTCAGCATCCTGTAGAGAGGTTTTTGTGTCCAACCTTTCCATTCTCTCCCTCCAGGTGGACGTCTTCGGGCTTCCCCGCTCATAAGTGATGGATGCCTTGGAGGGGGACCTCTCCTTTGGTGTGGTAGGGGTATCTATAATTGTGATTGGCTCTTTTGATGGAGGCTGGGGTCTGCCAGTCTTAATCCTCACACTCCTCCTTGCCTTAAAATACAGGGGAGTCTCCCTCTTTCGCTTTTCCTTCTGCTTGGGAGAGGTGCTTAGGGTGGCCAGCACAGCTGCTGCCTCCCTAGCTAGAATCTCGGCCGATTTCTCCTTCTACTGCCCTTTCTTCAGACTTCCTGTAGAAATGCCTGTAGTGGCTGGTTTCTGGCTTCCTGTAGAAGGAGTTTATGGACTTCCTGTAGAAATGGCCTTCTGGCTTCTTGTAGAACCAGTTGGCATTGTTTTAGCCTGCTTGGCTAAGGGTGCTTTTTCCTTTAGCTTGGCTAAGGCTGCCTTAGGGGTGCCTTCACTGGCTTGGACTTTCTCGGTCCTTTCTTCCCTGCTCTGCAGTCTTTTCTCCCTGGGTGTTTGTGTTATTTTACCACCCATTGTTTTGGCCTCAGCAGCTTGGCCTTTTTCTCGTGGCTCTTTCTATTCTTTCTTTGGTGGTTTGCCCAGGGTTTCTTGACCTTTAGCTTTCTTTTTTGCCTCGGCATGCTCCTTCTCCTCGCTGCTGGAGGAAGTGAGCTCCTCGGCCAAAATTCGGATGTCATCATCCTTAGACATATTTCGAAAAATTTCCCAGGAGAGAGGGACAGTGTAAGTATGGGGTGCATCTTGCACGAGGAGCTTGATAAGCCCATGATGGGCCAACTGGTCTGGTGTCCCCTCCCTCAGCTTTGTGGCACACCCAATCAAGGATTGCAGGAGGAAGTAGGGGATGCTCAATTTTTGTTCTGAGGGTAGATCCATTTGGTGCCTGAGTTCTGTTAGCAAACGGAAATGATAACCATATACGATCCTGAATCGCCCCTCACAGGTAATATACTTCATAATTTGGAGGCTGACTTCACTCCAAAATGGCTGTAGGCTGGTTCTTCGGACCCCTTTCTTGTCCTCTGAAAATTGTTCCTCTGGCAAGAAGAACTCCTTTTTAGCCTTTTGACCCAATTTTCTCTCCTTCTTATCCCACGGTACCCCCATCGGTAGATCAGTGACTCTGCTAATGAGCTGTGGGGTGAGTCTTAGGGTCAATCCTCTAAATTTGACAGTGGCTAGTGTCTTCGATTTCGGCTTCAGGGACCTTAGGAATTCTTCTGTAATTCCATCATCGTGACCTTGAAGCTTGTCATAGAATGTCATCCAGTGTGCACGGGAAAATAAGTCTACCACCTCAGCGGTTTCTCAGGGTTTCTTGGAGTCTGAGGGTTCCTTTCGGATAAACCCTCCTGGAATGGTGAAAAAGACTCTGTTTTTGCTTGCGCTTTGAGCAGAAAGGGAATTCTAGGTGTGTTTCCTTCTCAGAGCGTTAAAAATGGTATCTGCAGGCCTCTTCGTATCTATTCCTCTATTTTGAAACCTGACTGCTCGTGTACAGAAGGACGACTCGGGATTTCTCTAAACAGAGTGCAGGGCTATGTTTCCAACATACACACAATCATATAAAATTCACATTTTTTCCACCGATTAGCCTTGACAGTGTCTCACTTCTCTACAAGAGGAATTTAACTCAGGACTTCGTGGAGAAAATCTTGGACGCAAACCACTAAGACAATTCCATGCAACGATAAGTAAACTACTTTTGGATTCGCATACAAACTTGCTTTTAAATTTTTCTCTACCCTAGCATGTCGAATTCACCACCTTTTGAACTATTTTGCATGGGAAAGGTATGTTCAGGCCTACCTCTCTGAGATTTGCCGTCCTCGACGTGAACAGTCCAAGCTTCTTCGTAATGTCGGGCTTCCTGTAGCACACCTCCCTGTAGAAAGCTTTCCCGGCTTCTGGAGGACGTTACGATGGTTCTGGACGAGTCTGAGCTGCGGAAGGACGTTGGAACAGACCGAGAAGCTCGGGCTAACAACTTGCAGAGGAGGAGGACGTGTACTCGGCTGCAAAAACGGTTGCAAGTGCGAATGACAGCAGTTTACCGTGAGTTATTCGACTGGCCAATTTGAAATGTTGCGGAATTCATGGCGGGGGGTGAGTTGTCCAGGCCGATCCATTGGCCGACGTCACAGCCATCATTCCTCGGCGTGTCTCTGACCGCCGAATCCTTCCCTCTGCATTCACCGCCGCCATTTCTGTCATACTGCCGATTCTCCCCGACTAGACACTTCCCACGTGTCAACTGCCCGTCTTTTTGGCATAACCAAGCCCATTCGGATCCTACGAGGCCATCTGACTGGCTGTGGGTGGCCAGTTGAATGGCCACCAACCTTGTTCAATCCGCCCATTCTCACAGTCATGCAAATTTTAGAGTATAGTTCATGTAATTCGACGAATAAGGTTAGGCACTTACCTGTGCGGCCGTGGACGTTTTTTTGTTTTTTTTTCAGGCTTCAGGACGAGGACTGCTGGATTTGCTTGCTGCTGCTTCGCGCACGGGTGCTGGAGCTCCTCTTCCATTGGCTGATGTTGGTTCCAATACCTTGAGACCCAACTCTCTGGTGGTGAATGCTGCATGCACCAGCTTTGTTTGATGTGAGCTGCTGGTGTCTCCATGGTATGTGCTCCAGCCAGATCAGCTGCTACAGGATTCCTGTAGGACATCCTGTAGCCGTTTCGCCTCCTGGGGTGCATGCTGAAACAGACAAAGTTGCATTCATGGATGAAGGGTCCTGAGGATTCCTTGACAGGTAAAGTGTGCAGGTCTCTGCATGCTTTATTTTTCACTTGAAAAAAACAAATTTTTATCTGAGAAAACAGGGTTCTGGTATGACTGTGCAGGTATATTCAACCGGATGGTGGAAATGGTGGTGAAAGGAGATGAAACACGTGGAGGATGGAAGAAAGGAGTGGTTGCATGCCTCCTCAATAGACTTCAAGCTTCAAATCCCTCTCCATAATCGATTCTGGCCTGCCCAAAGGCTCTACAGGATGTTTCCTACAGAAATACAGAACTTCCTGTAGAAAGTCATGTTGCTTCCTGTAGAAGGTTGAACCACGACTAGATTGTGTCCGAACCCTGAAAAAATGAGTGTTCATGGAGGGAGTGGATGTGAGGATGCCTGGTAACTTGGTAGGGACCCTTTTCCTTGTGTTGGGAGGCCTCCTTTCTGCATTGTGTTCCTGCAACCTGCAACAATTTCCAGGGATTAAACTTGTTTTTTTTTCTCTGTTTCTTCCTTCTTTTTCTTCCTCTTTTCCTTTTTCTCTTTTCTTTTTTTTTTTTTTTTTTTTTTTTTTTTTAAAAGAGACAGCAGGGGCGCCTCAATGAGGTTTTCACCCCTACTATCTGCCTTGGGCGCCTCAGAGAGGTTTTCGCCCAAGGGTCTTTTTATTCAAATTCTTTTTCAGAGAGACAACAGGGGCACCTCAATGAGGTTTTCACCCCTATCATCTGCCTTGGGTGCCTCTAGAGGTTTTCACCCAAGGATCTTTTTTATTGTATTTTTTTTTCTTTTTTTTTCTTTTTTTTTTTCTTTTTTTTCTTTTTTTTTTTATGATGATGCTCAGGGTGTGGCCAAAAAATAGGCAGAACCCTTCTCTATTACCAGCACTGATTTTTCCACAGTTTCGATGAACTCTTACCTCGAAATATGTTTCCTGTAGATCAGTCGATGCCCATTGACGAGCATGGGGATGGCTTCTTCATCAATGGTCCGGATAAGGACGGAACCATTGTCATTGCACTTCTCCACTGCATATGGTCCTAGCCATCTTGTCCTTAGCTTCCCTTTGAAATCCTTATGTCTGGAATCATACAGCAGCGCCCAATCTCCCGGCTGGAATTGTTTGTCATTAAGGTGCCGGTCATGCCATATCTTCCTCTGAAGTTGACCCACTTTTGAGTGGAGGAGGGTCTACATTCAGTGTTCATCTAACCCATTCAGCTGCAATAACCTTTCTCGTTGAGCATGGCTGAGATCTAGGTCCAGCTGAGCTTCCATCCTCAATGTATTGTACTCGAACTCTATGGACAGCAAAGCTTTCTTCTCGTAGACCAGCTCATAAGGTGTGAAACCGGTTGTGGTCTTGCAAGTGGTGTTGTAGGCCCAAGTGGCCTCAACCAGGCGATCTGCCCAATCCTTTCTGCTGCTACTCACAACCTTGGTCAAAATCCCTTCCAATGCTCAATTAGTGACTTCCACCTGCCCATTTGCTTGAGGATGATAGGGGGTGGAAGTCTTGTGCTTGATCTTGTGATGAGCAAGCAAATCTTCAATCAGGTTGGAGGTGAACTGGCTTCCTTGATCTGTGACTAACTCTCTTGGGTAGCCAAACTTGTAGAAGATATTTTCCCTCAGAAACTCAGCCACCTTTTCTTCTGTTGCTACTTTGATTGCCTTTGTTTCTGCCCACTTGGTCAGATAGTCGGTGCACACAATGATGTAAGACCGTTGCTTTGAAGGAGGGTTGATAGGACCCACAAAATCCATGCCCCACTTCTCAAATGGCTCAAAGGTCACTTGAGGTTGGAGAGGCATTTCATCTCTTGGAGTCGGTTTCCCCATCCTCTGACATCGGTCACACTGGCTGACATATCTTCTGACATCCTGATGGAGAGTAGGCCAATAGTAGCCTACCTGTAGAATTTTGAAGGCAGTCCTTTTTGCTGCAAAGTGGCCTCCACAAGGTCCATCGTGACAGGTTAGGAGGATGTAAAATACTTCCTCCTCCCTAACACAACGTCTCAAGATCTGATCTGGACCAAGCTTAAACAAGTTTCCCCCGATCCATGTGAACGGGGCACTCTTCCTTACAATTCTGCTCTTCTCTTTTGAGGACAGATGCGAAGGGAACTGTGCTGAGACCAAGTAATTTGCTATATCGGCAAACCATGGAGAGAGTGCTGAGATAGCAAATAGATGTTCATCTAGCATCTGGTCATCCACTGTTCCTTCTTCACCTGCAGGTAAGTCCACTCTAGACAAGAAGTCAGCAACAACATTTTCCTTACCTGGCTTGTCGACAATTGTCAAATCAAATTGTTGTAACAAAAGTAACCATCTAATAATATGAGCATTGACATCAAGCTTATTCATTAAATATCTAATCGCAGCATGATCAGTGTGCACAAATGTTTGATAACCGGTGATGTAGTGTCTGAACTTGTTTAGGGAATGGACTACGGCCAGGAACTCTTTCTCGGTTATAGTATAGTTCATTTCTGCCTTGGACAGGTTTTTGCTGACGAAGTATATGGCATATGGGAGTTTCTCCTCAATTTGTCCTAAGGCTGCCCCTATGGCTTTGTTCGAGGCATCAGTGTGGATGTGGAAAGGTAGGGCCCAGTTTGGACCTCTCAAGATCGGGGCGGACACCAGCTTTTCTTTCAACTCATCCAGTGCCCCTTGACAGTTGTCAGTCCATTTAAACTCAACATCTTTCCCTAAGAGTCCAAACAAAGGCGAGGCTAGCTTGCTGAAGTCTTTAATGAATCTTCGATAATATCTTGCTAAGCCTAGGAAACTCCGAACATCCCTTACCTTTTGAGGAGGTGGGACCCTTTGGATGATAGCAATTTTATTAGGATCCACCTGTAATCCTTGGTGAGAAATGGTATGACCTAACACAGTCCCTTCAGTCATCAGGAATTCACATTTTTCAGGACTGAGGGACAAGTTCATCTCAATGCACTTGGTTAGAACTTTTCCCAGATTGGTCAATGCTTCTCGGAAGTTGGACCCATAAGGAGTGAAGTCATCCATGTAGATTTCTACCGAATCATGGACCAACTCAGAGAAGATGCTCAATACTGCTCTCTGGAAAGTGGCAGGAGCATTGCATAGCCCAAAGGGAAGGACACAATAGGCAAAGGTACCCCAAGGATAGGTGAAGGTGGTTTTATCTTGGTCTTCTGGGCTGATTTGGATCTGGTTATACCCGCTGAACCCATCTAGGAAAGAGAAAAACTTCTTCCCTGCCAGTCCATCCAACACATGATCTATGAAAGTCAAAGGGAAATGGTCTTTCTTAGTGGCTTTGTTAAGTTCCCGGTAATCTACACAGATTCTCCACTTCTCGTTCTTCTTGGGCACAAGCACTAGGGGCGAGACCCACTCACTATCGGAGATAGGATAGATGAATCCTGCATCCAACAATTTTTACAATTCTTCTTTGACAATGTCCTTAAGGGCTAGATTCATTCTCCTATGAGGTTTCCTGACTGGTTTACAATCTTCTTTAATGTATATGTGATGGGTACAGACCGAAGGATGGACTCCTTTCATCTCCTTATAGCTCTAGGCGAAAGCATCTAAATGTTTGTTCAGTAAGCTACACAGCTCCTTCTCCTGGGAAGGAGATAAGGAGGAGCTGATCTTCAAAGTTCTTCCGGGGCCAAACTCCACATTCTTAATTCTGGGAGAGGTTGGATCAATCACACAGAGGTCCACTAAGGTGCTGGCTTGGGTATCTCCCACCAATTCCTCTAAGGACAGTGCACTGGGAGGTGGATTCCGAATCAAGGTCTCAATCAAATCATCCTCGGTTTGAGGACCTCCCCTAGTGGTTTCTATGGTGCACAAGGGTGCAGAGTATACCTCATCCTCCTCTCCTTCTTCCAGCCAGAACAGTAAGTCATGTTCTAGCAGGGGCTGGGCAGGAGGGTATAGGACTAGCTGCTTGGACATAGGACCATTTTTGATGGTCATGTTTCCAACTCGGCAACTGATGTAAGCATCCACAGTGGCTAACCAAGGCCTTCCCAAAATGAAGGGGTATCCAGTAAGCTTTGCCTTTGGTTGAAGGACTAAGAAGTCCACAGGATACTCCCAAGAGTCAACCGAGACCAAGACATCCTCCATGATTCCTTCGGGAGTCACGGTGGAGCGATCTACCAATTGCAGGACTGTCGAAGTCTTCCTTAAGGAACCCTGAAGGTTGAGTTTAAGCATGGTGTCCCTGTTCATCACATTAATGGCAGCCCCTAGATCAATCAAGGTATGGGGGATAATGGTTCCATTGATGTGGACATCAACTACAAGACTCCCAGGGTCCAAATACTTTGGACAAATTACTTGCCCCAACATTAGATCAGACAATTTTCCTATGACATTGATCGTCGAGGCATCTCTCTTTCTCCTGCCTGGGTGCCTGAAACACTTCTCCTTAATCAATTTGTTGTATATCGGTACATCTTTGATGGCCTGGAGAAGGGGTATTTTCACACACAACTGTTTTAGTTCCCCCAGAAGTTCAGTCTCCTCTGGGTTTGGTTGTGTGGTTACTGTTAGTCGCTCAGGAAAGGGTGGAATGGCTTTGGGTTCACTTTCCTATTTCTCCTCCTCGTCCTCTGGGGGAGGAGGTTGGCGATCTGGAAGGGTCTTTCCGGATCGTAGGTTGATCTCCTGGATCTCCACAGCATAGGTAGGACATGTTGTTTCCCCAATGTATACCTATTGGGCCTGTCGGTTGTTGGGGTTCGGGTTCGGTTGGGCAGGCATCTGGGGTTGTCTTGGAGGAGCAGGAGGTAATGGTTGTGGTTGAGCCGGTGGTGGAGGCAGAATGGTGGGAGGAGAGTTGTATTGGGGCCTCCACCCCGGTTGAGGTGCATTCCACTGAGGCTATGGCTGGACATGTGAGTGAAACGAATGAGCAGTGGGTTGAGAATGGTATTGAGGTGGATAAGACCATGGAGGAGGTGCAGACCAGGAAGGATGAGCAGGGGGACCCCAAGAAGGCATGTGAGCAGATTGGTTGGGGCTATAATAAGATTGGGATGTCCCTTGCATCCCCTGCTGGTAAGGTCTAGGTCCATGCGGTCGCCTTTGGTTGAGGAAGTAGAGAGGTTCAGTGGGTGCCTCAGTCCCTTGGTACATGGCTTTGAATCCGGGCAAGGTTGGGCATTGGTTTGTAGGGTGGTTCTCCTCACAAATGAAACATACCTCCACTAAGTGTAATGGACACTTGTTCTTAGGGTGCTTCCTCGTACATCTGGGACAGAAAATGGCCAAAGTCCTCTCATCTTCCTCTTTCTTTTGTTGGATTCAGAACGTATCAAGTTGCATGGAAATGGTCTGTCTCACCTCACTTTTGAGGTCTTCCAGCTGATTAGCAAACTCATTCTTGGAGAAGGTAGTACTAGCTGAAAGTGGATTCCCCTACCTCTTTTCCGCGCTGCCCTAGAGTGGTTTCTAAACACAGTCTTTATATCCTCATAAGGTAGTTGGTAAATATCTCCTCTAGCTAGCATGTGAAGGGTATCTAGAAGGTCTTCAGGGACTCCTCGGAGCAGAACCAGCTTTAGAGATTCAGGGCCCGTTTATAGCTAAGTTGGAACCTTTCCTCATAGTCCTCTAGAGACTCATCATTTGCCATGGTCATCTGAAAGATTTCCCCCTTGGTTTCCTTTGACCTACAGTAATCCCGGTATTTGTTGTTAAAGCCTTGTTGCATCTAAGCCCAAGTAGTGATACTATTTCCAGGTAACCTCATGAACCAGCGTAAGGCTGCATCCTTAAGGGTGGAGGGAAAAAGTTTCAACTTTTGCTCGTCTTCTGCATAGTCATAAGTTCGACAAAGGATAGCAAACTCAAACAGGAAGGTATCAGGGTCTTCAGTGGTCAATCCATGGAAATGAGGTAAGGCTGAGGGACTTATGTTCTTCATTTTCATGTCCCCGTTAGTCTCTCAGATGGGGAAGGTACCTTCTATTCTTTCATCATCGTCTCTACCATTTCTGTTGTCAGCCATAGTCTCACAAGGAATATTTTCTTGCTCTTCTTCTGTTATAGGATCTTCGTATATCTCAAGAGGTTCACCTATAGGTTCTTCTGGATCACTGCCACCAAAGAAGAGTGAAGGGTGACTTAGTGAAGTGGTGGGGGTGTTGGGTAGGAATTTTCCAGTATTATCTCTGTTCCAAAGAGGCATGAAAGGACTTTTGGTTGTTTTTGTTTTTTTTTCTGCTTTTACATGCAAAACTGAAACAGATGGAATTGCAACTAACTAAAATCTATCTTGCAGAAATGAAAATGCGGAATTGAAATGAAAGCAGGGAAAGACTAATCTATTTTGCTGAAATCAGATTGCGAGAAGGAAATACTAGACTACACTTGCAGAATTGAAATTCTATTCTATGCTTGCAGAATTGAAAGGTTAATCTACGAAAGCAGGAAATGTCTAGTTTACTTTTGCAGAAATGAAATTGCAGAATGGAAATTAAATAAACTACTTAGCAGAAGGCGAGAGTAGGAAAATAGAAGAAAAGCAGCAATCACAAATACTCTGACGCTTCCCCGGCAACGGCGCAAAAAAGATGGTGGGCTCCATTATTGCAGCAATAATGCTGCAACTCCTGGGACTCCTGTCTTTACTTTTATCAACCCGGTAGTTCGTAACAAACTTGGAAGCGATGGTGTTGTATGCACAAGTACTAGCTCTTGCCGCAGTTGTCACTTGATCAGCTGGCACAAGTCCGCTAGGAGCTTAAGCCAACTTCTATGAGCTCTTAGAAGAAGCTTTTTAATTGATGGATGAAAGCTAACTCAAAGGAAGCTAATCTATTTGTGAAAAGAGATTGGAAAACTGAAGGAAAACGCAAACCCTAGCAAACCCTAATTCTACCAGCTAGTCCTACTGATGCAAAGGAGAGAATGCAAACTACTGAAAGAGATTCCATTACTTCTATGAAGGTAAGATACATGTGCCTAGACTACCTCTATCTGAAGAAAACATCTTTTTGTATTTTTGATTAAGTCGTCAGTTTCATCATGCATATGCTTTCACTGTTCTTTGACTGTGCAGGGGTGGATCAAGGAGGAGAAATGCTTAGAAGAGGTCGGGAAGGTTCAGAGAGGGTCTAAGGAGTCCCTAACACCCTTCCAGAGAGTTTCACAAAGTTTGGCTATCAAGGCACCTCATTTTTGAGCTTCTACAGGAAGTCTGCAGGGGTTCTACAGGATGTTCAGGAATTTCTACAGGATGTTCAGAAATTTCTACAGGATGTTTAAAAATTGGATTTTGGAGGATGGGTGAGTGAGGGAAGATGCATGAATGGATATGGAGGTAGGATAGGGGTCTGAAGTGGCCCAGGGGCTGGTGGATGGAGTGGTGAGAAGGTGTAGATGGCTAAATTGGCTCAAAGAAGGCTGAAACAATGATTGCACAAAAGGGTAGGGTTACGTGGGCAAGAGGACAGATGTGAGATGAGGAACCTAGCTAGGAGATGAGCAGATGGCTCTGATGAAGCTTAGGTGGATGAAAGAGTGGTAGAGATGCTCTGCACCGTATACATTCAACTGAATCAACAAAGTCTTGCAAGTAATCAAAGTCCTAGCTAATCTAATCTAACTAACAATACAGTGAATGAACAGCAGCTTTATTTGAAAGAGAACCATGTATATCAACTATGCAATGAAACATTTCAGAGATCTGAACACATACCCAACTTCTGCAAATGAAAACAGTACACTAAGGATTGCATGGTAAAGCAAACTAGTGTTTTTGTTTGGGACAGCACGGTTACTTCAATTCCAACCCCTGATCCAATAAGGAAGAGTTGAAACCAAAAGTGTTTGTTGACCCTTTTTTGGAGCCTTTTTGCTGTTATTATCCTACCAATCTATTCTAAAAATCTGAAGCATTCTATTCATAAACAATGACCTAGTTAATCCACACAACTTAATCTGCCTAACAGAAATACATTTGCAAATGCACAAAAGGAAAACAACGATGCTTAAAGGAAAGATAACAGTACATAAAGGAGGCCCTAGGCTCTCAGGTTGGGCCCAACCCTGAGAGCTACGGCTCCTATAGAAAACTCAGAGTTGATATGAAATAGGACTGCTTATCATTATAAAAAATAGTCATCAGTCAAGAGTTATGCCAAAATGGCTACAAGAAAACGAGCTAAAGCTGACAGCACTGTAGTGCAAAAATATGCAATGGGTTCCAAAAAAAATCCCTTACGAAGGCTAAGGCCTTATCATTTATACCCCATGAGGGCCCTAGCAGGCCTCCTAAATCTGGGGGACTTGGCTGTCCAAGTGTTAGTAGACAGTCCCTTTTCCAAAATCTGCTTGGCTGCCTTCAAGATCCGGTTTTGGTGGCCTGTGAGCTCGGATTTTGGGGGTGAAGATCCCGAGGAAGGGCTATTTAATGTCATAGACAACCCCCCTACGAATCCTCACCTCAAGCTTGGCTGTCTTCTAGCCCATGATTGCTCGGTTTTGCTCCAACATGTGTCAAAAAAACCTAAAATAAGCACGTGTTAGCGACCTAGGAAGAGTGACCACTCTTATTCGTACAAATGACATAAACATACTAAAAAATAATGCATAAGCTATGAAAAATGGAGGATTGAACAAGGACTGAACAAGGATAATTAGGCAAAATGAGCCCAATAAGTTACCCAATTTGGGGCTCATCAACCACTTCGAAGTTATGACAAACTTTACTTTAGGTCTCAGAACAACATCTCATACATCATTCTTCATAATTGATTCATATTCTTTAGCCATGGCATTCTTCCAAACTTGTTCTTTCATATCTTCTTTAAAGGTGGGAGGCTCAGCTTGTATGATGGATCTCATGGCTACAACGTATCCTTTGTACTGACATGGCTTCTTTATTTCTCTAAAGGACCTTTTGACAAGAATGTGTCTCTCAACATCCTGTAATGTATCATGAAGCCACAATGGTCTCTTCCTAGCAGGGGGATCACTTCGAGGAGGATCCAAGGCATCCATAGGCTCCATGGGATCATCAAAAATATTATTCTCATATTTCAGCACAGAAGGACCTTCTAGTAGGTCCATATCATCATCTTTCTTCTTAGGAGGAGGTGGAGAAAGGTCTCTTGTTTTTCCAAGGGCAACATCTGCTTCGAAAGTCACCTCCATGCTAAACTCAATCTTTTTTTGAATATATATATATATATGCTTTAGATTTTTCACAATATCTAACAAACGTACCTTTGTTTCTAGTGGCTTCGAGCTTGTTCCTTTTGTCCTTCAGCACATGGAAATATACAAGAATATCCTGAGATGACCAATGTCGGGCTTCACACTTGTGAATACTTCTTCGAGAGTCTTATTATCCAAAGCTTGATGAGGAACCCTATTTTGTACATAGATCGTTGTATTTGTAGCTTCTCCCAGAGGAACTTCGATAACTTTTGATCATGCAAAATAGCTCGGGAAACTTCCATGATGGACCTGTTCTTTCTTTCAACCACTCCATTCTACTCAGAGTTTTAAGGTACAATAGTCTCCTTCTTGATTCCAATCTACTTCAAAAATTCAACGAACTCATTTGACGTATACTCTCCACCATAGTCATACCTAAAGACCCTGGTCTTCTTCCCTATTTGATTATCTATCAGCACCTTGAAGTCATTGAACATATGGAAAGCCTCATCATTATGCTTCAAATAGCATATTCATGTATTCCTGGAGAAGTCATAAATAAAGATTATGTAGTAGAGATGTCCACCAATAGAGTGCATTGGCATGGGTCTGCATAAGTTAGGATTGATGAGTTGAATAATATGATCAGTCTTGTTCTTGCTAGAGGGGAATGGTCCCCTTGTCTTCTTTCCACTAGCACACCCTGGGCATATTCCATCATGACTATATTGAACATCAGGCATCCCAGAGATTAACTTCTTTAATTTTGGTAGGGCTTCATAATGTAGATGTGTTAAAATTGGCAACTAGGGCCAACTTCCACCATAGGACAGCTCATATGATGGAGATTATTATTTCATTTGATTCCTCTTTCAGAGAGGTGCAATTTTGATATAAAGATCATCTCATTCTGACAAGCAGAAATTGAATTATGAATTTATTCCTCTTATGTACAAATTGTCAAGGTCAGCCTCTATCAAATGTAGACCCATGAAGCCCAATGGATAGGTCTCCTCACCCTCAACGAATTTTATCGATAGGAGTGACCCTTCCCTCATTTGGAAATTCACTCATTCACACATCACATCATATCTCTCTTCTCTTATTTGGTTTTTACTTCTGGGAAGCAGCTTCTCTTCTACGGACGTGTGGTAGGAGACCGAGTTTTTCTAGGTCAAAACAGGTTGAATTTTTAGAGTGTTGACTAGCATTGACCAAGGGGAATTTGACCAGCATTGACCTCAATTTTTGGGCTTGAATTACGATTTCTCTAGGCTAAATATATTGGCACAGAAATCGAGGAGTTTGGGGCAGGTTGACTAGTGTTGACTTTAGGTCCAGATTTGACTATAGAAAATTGCAGCAGTGTTTCTCTCTCTTTTGATTGGGTTTGACCGAATTGTTTTGGGTTGACTTTGACTCTCCTGGAAGGTCGAATTGGACTATTGGTTGGAGGAAATTTTGGGACATCTTTGACCACCGTTGACTTTCTAGTTAGGGTTGCATTAACTGCTGGTTTGACTGTTGATTTGGCAGATTTGTTTTAGGCTTGTACTTATGATATTTGTTCTCTCTCTCTCTGTTGAACTATTGAAGAATAATAAGAAGATTTGATCAAAGGGTTCCCCACATTGGGGTTTGTCCCTGGCATCTACCACATCTTGTGTCCTCTTATCTTGGCTTGTTTTCTGCATATGATTTTATGTTCTATCTGCATTTACTGTCAATGTTTATAAGTTAATGTGATTGCTACTGGATATAATTGGAAATTGTCATTGGGATGTTAAAGGAACATTGAAGTAAATTGTGCTTAAGCATAGAACATACCATTGTTATAAAAAATTAACATGGTATGAGAGTTAAGGTAAAGACAAAGCCCAAGCAAGAGTGAAACAAAGCAATCACTAAGAGAAGTTGTTGGACAAGGACTTGGAACTAGTCCCACTGACGACTACATCTTTCTTCAAATCTGAGGACAAGCTTAAGGACAAGTCTGACTATCATGCATGGAAGATGACTTTGGATTTGACATTGGAAGAGAATGATTCCATGGACTATGTCAAAGGAAGAATAATCAAGCCTCCTTCAAATGCATATGTTGCTGCACAAACTAAGTACAAGAAAGGTGAGGTAAAAGCTAAGAATATTATTGTTAATTCCATTTATAAGCCTTTGGTTGCCTATATTTATAATTTGGAAACATCTATGGATATGTATGACAAGTTGGTTGGGATTTTCAAAGTAAATAATGCAAATCAAGTTCTCTTTCTCAAGAACAATTTGAAAGACATCAAGATGGATAGGGGAGAATCCATCCAATCCTACTTCATGAGGATTACGGAGAGCAAGAATGATCTCCTGTCTATTGGAGAAGTCATTGGTGACAGGGATCTTACTTTTATTTCTCTTGGTGGCCTTACAAGAGATTTGGATGTGTTTAACACTACCATCCTCAACAATGACAGGATTCCGGGATTTGGTGAACTATTGGCCAGATGCACTCAAGAAGAAATAAGGATGATGGAAAGAGATAAACCCTCAAATGGAAACAATCCTACTGTCTTCTCCTCTCATTCTAAGATAAGGAACGATGTTGGTCCAAGGAATCAAGGACAAGGGTTCAAGTCGGGATTCAAGAAGGAAGGAAAGTAAGATGCTTCAATTGTAACAGGTTTGACCACTTCACTAGAGAATGTCCTCACAAGAAGGATACTCCAAGAGATGATTATAATAATAACAACAACTTCAAAGGCAATGACAATCAAAGGAACAACAGGTTCAATAAAAAAGGAAAGAGGAATGCTCATGTTTCTAAAAATGGAGGTGGTGTTCCTCCCAAGAAGTCGAGAAACTCTAGGTATGATGAAGTTAATATTTCAAAGCAAAAATAATTTATTCTTATTTCTGCCCTCTCCACCGCCTCTCCTCTGAATACATTGGACCATTGATTGATTGATAGTGGTGTCTCAAGGCACTCCACTAGGTATAAAGAAGCTCTCTCCAACTTGGTTGAAAATAATACAAATATGGAGATTATACTTGGGGATAATGCCACTTATCCCATGAAAGGAATTGGGACCATTACTCTTCACTTAAATAAAGGTCAAAACCTTCGCCTACAAGAAGTGTTATATGTACCTGACTTGAAGAAGAACTTGGTTTCTATTTCTGCGATGGAATATAAAGGTTTCAAGGTGACATTCATTGATGGGAAGGTTCATATTTGACATAGGAACCCAAGAGATCCATTCACCCTTGGATTCAGGGTTGAATTTCTCTATCAAGTTGGAGGAAGTCCATTGGGAGAAATGATTTGTGACACCTCTCTTCAATCTGAATTATCGCATCGAAGATTTTCTCACCTTCATTTCAAATCCTTAGCTGATGTAAGGAAGATGGTCACAGGGATGCTCGAATTCAACTTAAATCATGAAGTTGTTTTTCAGGGATGTGAATCTGGAAAGAATACAAGGGGACCATTCCCCACAAGTGAGACTCAAACCACTGATATTATTCAATTGGACCATTCTGATATACCGGGTATGTTTCTCGTGACATCTTCGGGTGGATATTTGTATTATTATATTTTTGTGGATGACTTCTCTCGCAAGACATGGATCCATTTCTTAAAGAAGAAGAATGAATTATTCAAATGGTTCCTCTCCTTCAAAGCCTTGATTGAGAAGTAAATAGGGAATCAGATCAAAATTCTGAGGACCGGTAATGGGATTAAAATATGAGTCTAATGAATTCAAAGACTATTTTCGAGAAGCAAGCATTACGAGGGAGACTACCACTGCATATACTCCTAAAAAAATGGTGTTTCCCATTGGAAGAATCGTACAATCATTAAAGCCACCTGGGTTATGCTTCATCATCAAGGTCTTCCAAAGTTCTTATGGGGAGAAGCTGCCAACACGTTGTGTATGTCCAAAACTAATGCCTACATCAAGCTTTGGATTTCAAGACACCGAAGAAGTATTCATTGGTAAGAAACCTGATGTTTCTCATTTTAGAATATTTGGTTGTCCCGTATAATTTCATGTGTCGAAAGAGAAAAGAAACAAAGTAGATGCATCTAGGAAGAAAGGAAAATTTGTGGGCTACATTGAAACTTCAAAGGCATATAGAATCTATGTTCCTGGTCAAAGGGAAGTGGAATTAAGTCATGATGTCACTTTTGATGAAGATTCTACTCTTAGAAATATTCAATATCTTCCTATTCCTAGGAAGGTCAATAATGATGTTGATGTAAAAAAGTTAGATGAACCTTCGTCCAATGAAGTGATGCCTGATGTTGAAGTTCTAATGGATCCCATTGATCCACCTCCTACTGAGCCCACTACTTCAAGAAAAAGGCCTTTATGGCTCAAAGATACTCTTGAAGATGCACATTGGACTGAGAGGAACATTTCATGAAAGCTAGAAGTCGAATAGGTACCAAGGGTACTTAGCTGCCATGAGTACCATTATACAATCTAAGCCTTGTACATTCAAAGAAGTCATGAAGCAATAGGTTTGGAAGGATGCAATGAACGAAGAGTATAAGTCGATCATGAAGAACGATGTCTGGGATGTGGTTCTTAGACCTAAGGATAAGTCTGTGATCACTTAGAAATGGCTCTACACGATCAAACATGGAGTTGATGGGAGTGTTGAGAAATTCAAGGCTAGATTTGTAGCTCGAGGCTTCTCTCAAAAGGAAGGAGTAGACTACGATGAGATATTTGCACCAATTTCTTGATATACCACCATTCGTTCAATCATAGCCCTTGCTACCTCGCAAGGATGGAACCTTCACCAGATGGATGTCAAAAATTCCTTCTTGCATGGTTCACTTAAGGAGGAAGTATATGTGGAACAACCTGAGGGGTTCAAGGTCCAATATCATCCGACACATGTATGCAGGTTGAAGAAATCCCTCTATGGGTTGAAGCAAACCCCTAGGGCTTGGTATGAGAGGATCAATAGTTATCTTATGAAGTTGGGATTTACAAGAAGCAATATTGACCTGAACCTATACTTCAAGGTTGAAAAGGACAAACCTCTCATTCTGGTCCTGTTTACCCTCTCATTCATTAATGCAAGAGGAAGTTGACTTCCAAGTTCGAGATGAAGGACCTAGGACTGATGCATTATTTCCTAGGGTTGGAGGTCTATAAAAATCCAGGTGATATTTTCCTTTCTCAAGGAAAATATATTGTGAAGCTACCTGAGAGATGTAGGATGGTGGATTGTAAGTCTGTGACTACTCCGATGGAACTCGAATTTAAGAAGCTATGTGAAAGTGTTGTTGGGCCCGAATTACGAACCCTACCGAGTATCATCAACTTATGGGTGCCCTAATGTTCTTGGTCAACTCCCATCTTGACATATGCTTCATTGTGAACAAGTTGAGTCAATATATGGTCGAGCCTCATCACATTCATTAGATTTCTTCCAAGAATCTCTTGAGATATATCTGGGGCACAATCCACTTTGGGCTGAGATACATTGTCAGGAGTTTTAGGCTACATGGATATACAGATGTTGATTGGGCTGGAAGTGTGGTGGATCGTAAGAGCATGTCTGGATGATGCTTCTCTTTGAGGTCTGCTTCTATATTTTGTATGAGCATAAAGTAGAAATCAATTGCACTAAGCATCACTGAGGCCGAATACATTGTTGTGAGTATGGCCTGTTATGATGCAGCAGCATCCAGCTCAAGGTGAACAAAACGAAAGTGTTTGTCTCACAGGTTACAGGTTTACAGGTCATTGTACATGAGTCTTTTAAATTTCCTTAGTTTCTAGCATTTAGGACTTAACAGCAAGTTATGTTTCAATTTCATTATAATTTATTTTTAGTTACTGTTTTGAATTAATTACAGAATTTAGGTGAAAGGGCATTAATAGTTATCCAATGTAACTACATGTAACTGTTGACAGTTTCTAAAACTGTTCAACAAATCATACAAAAAGGGAAAAATGAGACATTTGTAGGATTGATTCCATCATAGCAGAAAAACAAATAAAACCATACAAGAGATTTTCAAAAATCATTTGAGTCCATTCACAGCTAAATACAATTTCTTTCCGTTTCATAATAAATTGAATGCATTTACAAACAGTGGCAAGAACTGGCAAAATAATTATTTTTTTACAGGCATCTAAGAAACAACAGAATTAACGAAGCCGAGAGCAGGTGGGAGTGACTACATCAAATATACGAACGAGGCTACAATCAAACACCGAGACATTCAGTAATGATAAAGACCTACAGTTACAGAAACACATTGATCATTTTGGCAAAAGAAATCACCAGAGTAGACGAAGGGTTTCATACGAAAACAATTCCATTACAGCAAAGGGAATACATTAATCACCAAGTATCATTCCAACTAAAGTATTGTACTTTCCTTACGAATATTATACAAGTAAATTTATACAAATATCTAAGTCATTATAGTCCAAAGATATAACAAAATACATTGCATGTTCGACAAAGGAACCGGGTTCAAAAACCCCAGTATTGAAGACCAACAAACTAGTTGTGAATGCCAAAACCTGAACCTAAAAACCCTGATTGGCAAGTTAAGAGCCACGACCGCATACAGGTCCAAACCACTTAAAGACAAAGAGTACCCATACCAAACTACTAACGGAGAAATAAACACAGAAAACGACTAACAGGGGAGCCGAGGCTCATACCCTTAAAACCCTAAACTGCTAATAAGTGATTATAGGAAAAGACCCTACCCGTTTGGGCCAGCAACAGCAGAACTGAAGTCAACACCTGGAGCACCTGATAAATCACCTGCAAGGACAACACCCCGATGTTAGAATTGTGAGAAAATTAAAACCCTAAAATGGAGAAATGCACGGTGAGGGTTTGTAAGCCTATGCTTACCAGAAGAGCAGCGTCGAACTGGAGGAAGGATTCGACCGGTCACCAACTAGCAAGGGAACCCTACTCACAAAGGAGCAAGTCCCTTAGCATAACCAGAAAAACCAATTGAATAGCTAAAGCAGAGAAAGAGGACTTACGACTGTGTAGCCGACGAGTTAAGGTCGAATGCCAAGTCCCTTAATGGTTGTGACCTGACATACCACAGTCAAATAACCAGTTAAATAGCATAACAAAGTTGTGGTTAAAGATTACAAACAGAGCCCAATGAACAGAGCAGAGGCCAAGGCCACATATAGGTCAAGCGCCATTGAAACAAACCACCAAAGTCACAGAGGAACAGTCGAGAAACCCTCACAGCCATCGGAGAACGAAGTGTAATGCCAAGTGAATAAGGGTTAAGCACGTAAGCTAAGGGCGAGATAGCATATTCTGAGGATGGGACAAGTGTCCCCCTCACATCAACCAACAAATACTAGCAATTAATTAAACAATCAAAAAATATCAACCACCAAATCACCGAGAGCCTTATAATTGTAATCACCATATTAATCATAACTTAGCTGTTGATTAATCGCAAGGTTTAAAAGGGCTAGACCCATCATTTTTGGTATCAGAGGAGGTTTGAGTTTTGTTTTTCATAGAAATGGAAGTTGGAAGGCGAGGTCGTGGGAGAGCTATTTGGAGAGTAGCAGATGAAGGACTGAGAGAGGAGATTAGGATCCTAAACACCCGTTTGGCAGCAGTAGAAGCAGGAAGAAGAAGGGATCCTGATGGAGGAGATGATAGTGATGAGGAAGCTGCAGTGACAACAGATGGATCAGATGAGGAAGGACCTGAGATCAGGTTGTTGAAATCAGTCTTGCTGGCTAATAGTAAGCCAAAGCCTGAGATTTCGAATTATGATGGAAGTTTGTCAGCAGAGGTACTGCTGGATTGGCTCAGTGAGCTGAATAAGTATTTTGAGTATGAGGAGATCAGCGAAGATAAGAGAGTTAAATTCGTTGCCACCAGGTTGAAAGGGCATGCAGCCTTATGGTGGGATAGTGTACAAGCAGAGAGGAAGAGGTTGAATAAGCAGCCTATCAAAAAATGGACCAGGATGGAAGCCAATTTGAAGGGTAAATTCTTACCCAAAGACTATCAAATTGATATGTACAGGTAGGTACAGAATCTGAAACAGAAGGGAATGACTGTAAAGGAGTACACCGAAGAATTCTATCGAGTGAACCTGAGAGCAGGTTACGTGGAAGACACCCCAGAAAAAACAGCGAGATTTGTAAATGGTTTAAGGCTGGAAATATTGGATGAGATAAGTATTCTTTCACCTAGAACCATAGATGAGGCTTATCAGAGTGCCTTGAAGGCAGAGGAGAAGATAAACAGGAAACAGAATGCCAGAAGAGGAGGAGGATCTGGCAGAGGGAAAGGACGAACCTTTGGCAGAGGTAGAGCTGTCAACCCCAATGATGAAGGCAGCAGCTCGAAGGCTTTAGGGACAGCAGAGAAGGACAGTAGCACTAGGGGAGGAAGGCCATACCAGCACGGAAGAGGTAGTGGCAGAGGCAGAGGAGCTGCCATCCAGTGTTACAGGTGCCACAAGTGGGGGCACAAGTCCTATGAGTGTCCTGAAGGAGAACAGGCTGGAACAAGAGGAGCATATGTTGCTTAGATGGAGGAGGTAGAGGCACCACCCCAAGAGGTAGAGAATGTGCCAGAGACAGGGGAGGCCTTAGTTTTGAATAAGGTACTGCTGAAACCAGCAAAGGAGACAGCTGACCCAACCCAAAGGAAGGCATTATTCCAGACAGTTTGTAAGTCACACAGAAAATGCTATAAGTTGATTATCGATAATGGGAGCATGGATAATCTAGTTGCCACATAGATGGTGGAGAAGTTGGGATTGAAAAGGTTGAAGCACCCCACTCCTTATAAGGTGTCGTGGTTACAGAAAGGACATCAACTGTTAGTTGATGAACAATGTGAGGTTGAGTTCCATATTAGTAAATGCAAGGATAAAGTTATTTGTGATATTATGCCTATGGACGTGTGTCACATACTGCTAGGAAGACCATGGCAGTATGACAGAAAGGTAGTGCATGATGGAAAGACAAACTGTTACAAGTTTGTCAAGGATGGGATTAAGCACATGCTTGTACCCATCAAGGAGGAAGAGACAACAGAAACTAGTGGAGTCAAAGCATTGTTGGTGGGAGGAAAGGAATTTTTGAAACAGATCAAAGATAGTGAGATAAAATATGATGTTGTAAGGAGGCCAAAAACAATGTTGTTACACACTGAAATTGCAGATTTTCCTGAAGAAATTCAGGACATGTTGCAGGAGTTCAGCGACATTGTAGTGGATGATTTGCCAGATAAATTACCTCCTAAGAGAAGTATCAGTCATCACATAGACTTTATACCTGGAGCTAGTTTACCAAACAAGGTAGCGTACCAAATGAGTCCTAAGGACAACGAAGAGATCAGAAAATAGGTACAGGAATTGCTGGATAAGGGGTTGATAAGGGAGAGTTTAAGTCCCTGTGCAGTTCCGACAGTTTTAGCTCCCAAGAAAGGAGGAGAGTGGTGAATGTGCACAGATTCGAGAGCCATCAATAAGATTACCATCAGGTACAGGTTCCCATTGCCACGAATGGATGACATGATGGACTGCTTAAGTGGAGCAGCGTATTTCTCGAAAATCGATCTGAAGAGTGGATACCACTAGATCAGAATCAGAGAAGGGGACGAATGGAAAACAACTTTCAAAACTAATGAAGGACTGTATGAGTGGCTGGTGATGCCATTCGGGTTAAGTAATGCCCCTAGTACCTTTATGCGCCTGATGAACGAAATGCTGAAAGAGTTCATTGGGAAGTTTGTGATTGTATATCTTGATGATATACTGATTTTCAGTAAGACTAAAGAAGAACATTTTCGACATGTTCGAAGTGTGCTGGAGAAATTGCAGCAAAACAAGTTGTTGATAAATTTGAAAAAATGTTCTTTTTTTCAGAGGGAATTAGTTTATTTGGGCTTTGTGATTGCAGAAAATGAGCTGAAAATGGACCCAGAGAAAGTTGCAGCTATCGTTAGCTGGCCATCCCCAAAGAGTCTGTTCGAGGTTCGTAGTTTTCATGGGTTGGCAAGTTTCTATCGTAAGTTCATAAGGAATTTTAGTGAGATCTGCGCACCTATCTTGGACACAATCAAAAAGGCAAGTCAGCCTTTCTGTTGGACTGAAGCGGCAGAGAAAAGCTTCCAAATCTTGAAGAAGAAGATCACTGAAAGACCGATTTTGAGGTTACCTGATTTTAACAAACTGTTCCAAGTTTGTTGTGATGCCAGTGGTACAACCATTGGGGCTGTACTCAACCAGGAAGACAAACCTGTTGCTTATTTCAGTGAAAAGTTGAATGAAAGCAGGCAGAAGTACTCATCTTATGACAAGGAGTTCTATGTTGTCGTCCAAGCATTGAAGCATTGGAGACATTATTTGTTGGGTAATGAATTTGTTTTGTTTTCTGATAATTCTGCATTGCAGTACGTTATGCAGCAGCATAAGCTGAACCAAAAGCATGCAAAGTGGGTTGAGTACTTGCAGAGCTTCACGTTTGTATTGAAGCATATTAGTGGACAGGCCAACAAGGTAGCAGATGCGTTGAGCAGGAGAGCTTTTCTCTTGCAGGAGAGCACGATACAAGTGCTGGGTTTTGAACACCTGAAAGACTTGTATTAGACAGATGCGGATTTCAAGGAGGCTTATGAAGCCTGCCAGAATCCTTTGTTGAGGAATAATAGTCCATGGCTGGACTATAACTTACAGGAGAAATTGTTGTTTAAAGGAGGACAGCTATGTATTCCCGACTATTCGATGAGGGAGAACATCATCCGAGAGAAGCACAGCGGAGGTCTTGCCAGACATTTCGGCATTGATAAGACCTTAGATCAGCTCAGTCACTTTTATTACTGGCCAAATATGCGAAGGGATGTGCAGCGATTTGTAACCAGGTGTAAAGTGTGTCAGTTGGCGAAAGGACACAGTCAAAATACGGGACTCTACACACCACTACCTATTCCAAGTAGATCGTGGGACTCAGTCAGCTTGGACTTTGTCTTGGGTCTGCCAAGAACACAACGCGGTTATGACTCTATGATGGTGGTAGTGGACCGGTTCTCGAAAATGGCACATTTCATTCCTTGTAGAAAAACCAGTGATGCCACTCACATAGCACACTTGTTTTTCACAGAGATTGTCAGATTGCACGGTTTGCCTAAGTCCATTGTTTCCGACAAGAATGTGAAGTTCACAGGACATTTCTAGCGCACCCTGTGGAAGAAGTTGGACACACGGTTGAACTTCAGCTACGCTTATCACCCACAGACTAATGGGTAGATGGAGGTGGTGAACAGGAGCTTGGGAAACCTGCTACGAAGCTTGATTCGAGAAAATTCACGGATGTGGGATCGTGTACTTTCCCAGGCGAAATTTGCTTACAACGATTCGCCAAATCAAAGCACAGGATACAGTCCTTTTCAGATCTTGTATGGCATGCATCCTCGCGAAGTGCATGAGCTACGGGATCTAGGACAGCTGGAAAGAAGGAGTGCTGATGGGGAAGATTTCGCCAAAGCAATGATTGACCTACATGAGTAGGTAAAATCTAAGTTGTAGAACAGCAGTCAGCGGTATAAACAGCAAGCAGATCTAAAACGGTGGGAGGTACAGTTTAATGTGGGAGATGACGTTCTCGCACATTTACGCAGAGAAAGGTTCCCTAAGGGTGAGTACAACAAATTGAAGTTTAAAAAGATTAGCCCTTGCAAAATTCTGCGTAAATTCTCTGCGAATGCCTATGAATTATAGCTGCCCCCAGGAATCGGCATATCACCTATCTTCAATGTGGCAGATATGTTTCCATACACTGCTAGTCCTGAAGATGAGAGTTCGGCAGGCCAGAACGGGACACCCAAATGGAAAGCGGTTCTTGCATGAGACAAATGCCTTCGGCTTAGCCCCTTAAGATTGAGAGAATTATCGACACACAGGTGGCCAAGCTAACTCGTAGAAAAGAGTACCTTCAGTACCTTTTCAAGTGGAAGAACCGTCCCATTGAGGACAATTCGTGGCTTGACGCGGCACAGATACAACGTGCAGGATATTCTGTCGAGGAGCTCATGGAACAGAGCCATGAATTTTTGTTACCCCGGGAGCCTGATGCAGGAGCATCCAGCTCAGGGTGAACAAAACGAAAGTGTTTGTCTCACAGGTTACAGGTTTACAGGTCATTGTACCTGAGTCTTTTAAATTTCATTAGTTTCTAGCATTTAGGACTTAACAGCAAGTTATGTTTTTATTTCATTATAATTTCTTTTTAGTTACTATTTTGAATTAATTACAGAATTTAGGTGAACGGGAATTAACATTTATCCAATGTAACTACATGTAACTGTTGACAGTTTCTAAAACTGTTCAACAAATCATACAAAAAGGGAAAAATTAGACATTTGTAGGATTGATTCCATCATAACAGAAAAACAAATAAAACCATACAAGAGATTTTCAAAAATCATCTGAGTCCATTCGCGGCTAAATACAATTTCTTTTCGTTTCATAATAAATAGAATGCATTTATAAACAGTGGCAAGAACTAGCAGAATAATTATTTTTTTACAGGCATCTAAGAAACAGCAAAATTAATGAAGCCGAGAGCAGGTGGGAGTGACTACATCAAATATACGAACGAGGCTACAGTCAAACACCGAGACATTCAGTAACGATAAAGACCTACAGTTACAAAAACACGTTGAGCATTTTGGCAAAAGAAATCACCAAAGTAGACGGAGGGTTTCATACGAAAACAATTCCATTACAGCAAAGGGAATACATTAATCACCAGGTATCATTCCAACTGAAGTATTGTACTTTCCTTACGAATATTATACAAGTAAATTTATACAAATATCTAAATCATTACAGTCCAAAGATAGAACAAAATACATTGCATGTTCGACAAAGGAACCGGGTTCGAAAACCCCAGTATTGAAACCCAACAAACCAGTTGTGAATGCCAAAACCTGAACCTAAAAACCTTGATTGGCAAGTTAAGAGCCGCGACCGCATACAGGTCCAAACCACTTACAGACAGAGAGTACCCATACCAAACTACTGATGGAGAAATCAACACAGAAAATGACTGACAGGGGAGCCGAGGCTCATACCTTTAAAACCCTAAACTGCTAATAAGTGATTATAGGAAAAGACCCTACCCATTTGGGCCAACAACAGCAGAACCGAAGTCCACACCTGGAGCTCCTGACAAATCACCTACAAGGACAACACCCCGATGTTAGAATTATGAGAAAATTAAAACCCTGAAATGGAGAAATGCACAGTGAGGGTTTGTAATCCTATGCTTACCAGAAGAGCAGCGTTGAACTGGAGGAAGGATTCGACCGGTCGCCAACGAGCAAAGGAACCCTACTCATAAAGGAGCAAGTCCCTTAGCATAACCAGAAAAACCAACTGAATAGCTAAAGCAGAGAAAGAGGACTTACCATTGTGTAGCCGACAAGTTGAGGTCGAATGTCGGGTCCCCTGATGGCCACGACCTGACATACCACAGTCAAATAACCAGTTAAATAGCAGAACAAAGTTGTGGTTAAAGATTACAAACAGAGCCCAGTGAACAGAGCAAAGGCCGAGGCCACATACAGGTCAAGCACCACTGAAACAAACCACCAAAGTCGCAGAGGAACAGTCGAGAAACCCTCACAGCCACCAAAGAACGAAGTGTAATGCCAAGTGAACAAGTGTTAGATGCGTAAGCTAAGGGCAGGATAGGTATTCCGAGGACGGGACAGGTGTCCCCCTCACATCAACAAACAAGTACCAACAATTAATTAAACAATCAAAAATATCAACCACCAAATCACCGAGAGCCTTATAATTGTAATCACCATATTAATCATAACTTAGCTGTTGATTAATTGCGAGGTTTAAAAGGGCTGGACCCATCATGTTGTGAAGAAATCTAGTTGAGGAAGCTCTTCAGTGAGCTATTTGACAACGTGCTAGATACCACCATGATATTCTGCAACAACCAAAGTGGGATTCATTTATTAGAGAATCTCGTGTTCCATGACTTCTCCAATCACATTGATATCAGGTACCACTTTATCTGGGATATGGTACAACGAGGAGGAGTTAGGCTCCATCATTTTAGAACATATGAGAAGGTTGTTGACATTCTCATGAATCCTTTGGGGAAGGTAGAATTCTTAACCTTCCGAGAGAAACTTGGATTCATGGAACAACCCTCTTATGAGGGTCTTGTATGAGTTAAACACAGAGCTCTGGGAGCTCCTAGGAGTATGGGGTACTTCTTGGAGCTAGCTATGAGTGACCATAGGGTGAGTATTTTACCTTCCCCTAGTGGTGCGCTGGATACAGGGTGAGTGTTTCGCCTTCCCCTGTGATACCCCATTATGGTTGGCATGTGTGTAGGGTGAGTGGTTCACCTTCCCCTACCAGGACACATGTATGTAGGGTGAGTGGTTCACCTTCCCTTACGATCAAAATATGCATAGGATGAGTGGTTCAATTGAATCTCTTATGGGATATGAGTAGGATGAGCGGTTCACCTTCTCTTGTTGATGCCTTAACACACATCCTACCCATAGAGTCTGAAACTCGTGGGAAGTACCTCTCATCTGGCCAATGAGTTCAAAAAATCCGGTTAGGGACCACAACACTACTGATGGACACGTCGTGTATTATCGTACTCCCTATGACTAGGATGCATGGTGTTCAACAACTTGATCTGGGATCAACGACTGACTTTAGTTAGTGGAGAGTGGTATGATACACTCTCGACCACTTCTTCTTCATTATTACTTCATGGTTCAATAGAGAAGTGCAGAGTAGAGCAGAGCAGTGATGGCATGATGGTTCAGGATGACAAGTTGGCACGATGATGGATTGGCAGGTGGAATTATCCCTAGAGGGAGTGTTAAAATTGGCAACTAGGGCCAACTTCCACCTTAGGACAACTCATATGATAGAGATGATTATTTCATTGGATTCGTCTTTCGGAGAGGTACAACTTTGATATAAATATCATCTCATTCTGAAAAAAAGAAATGCAATAATGAATTTATTCTTCTTATGGACAAATTGTCAAGGTCATCCTCAGTCAAATATAGAGTCATGAAGCCCAATGGATGGGTTTCCTCACCCTCAACAAATTGTATAAATAGGAGTGACCCTTCCCTCATTTGAACATTCACACGTCACATCATCTCTCTCTTCTCTTATTTGGTTCGTACTTATGGGAGGTAGCTTCTCTTCTTTGCATGTGTGGCAAGAGGCCAAGTTTTTCTAGGTCAAAACAGGCTAAAGTTTCAGAGCATTGACTAGTGTTGACCAAGGGGAATTTGACCAACATTGACCTCAGTTTTTGGGCCAGAGTTCTTATTTCTCTAGGTTGCATCTATTGGCACATAAATCAAGGATTTTGGGATAGGTTGACCAGAATTGACTTTATATTTGACTGTAGAAAATTACATCAGTGTTTCTCTCTCCTTTGACTCAGTTTGACCGAATTGTTTTGGGTTGAATTTGACTCTCCTAGAAGGCTGAATTGGACTACTATTTGGAGGAAATTTTGGGACAACTTTGAGCACCGTTGACTTTCTGGTTAGGGCTGCAATGACTGCTGATTTGGCAGATCTGCTTTGGGCTTGTACTTATGATATTTGTACTCTCTCTCTCTCTCTTTGTTGAACTGTTGAAGAATAATAAGAATATTTGATCAAAGGGTTTCCCCACATTGGGGTGTGTCCCTAGCATCCGCCACATCTTGTGTCCTCTTGTCTTGGCTTGTTTTTTGCATATGATTTTATGTTATATTTTAATTTGCTGTCAATGTTTATAAGTTAATGTGATTGCTACTAGATATAATTGGAAATTGTCATTGGGTTGCTCAAGGAACATTGAAGTAAATTGTGCTTAAGCATAGAACATACCATTGTTATCAAAAATTAACAAGATGTGCCAACCTTCGGTGCCATATCTCACTTTGATGATTGGTGTCGTGGACCATTGCCAGTAGATGCCTTCCATTGACCCTATAGAGTCTTTCAATTCTAGATCCCAAGGTAAAAGCAACACTCATGCGGGATTCCATAGGCCATGTGAGGACTTTTCCTTTGATGAAATCTACTCTCATGCCTTTGTCTTCCAGGGAAGATATGGATACCAAGTTCTTCTTTAGTCCTTGAACATACATAACATCATGAAGAAGAATGGATTCACCAAAGTCCAAATGAATTTTGACAGGACCATAATGCTTCATAGGATGATTAGTATTGCCCCCAAGGATAATTTTCAAACTTGTCTCCCTCTCAACCAAGCTATAGAGGACTTCCTTGTACCCATAGAAATTTCTAGAAGCCCCACTATCTACCAACCAAATATCATACGAATCCAGAGGAGAAGAAATAGAAAGAGTGAAAATAAGAATATATTCAGATCGGCTAGCAGTTGCATTATTTTCGTACCTGTATTTCCTTGACCTATTTTGAGGACGATGGCTTTCTTCATGAACATCTGGAGTATCTCTTATTCTTCTATCATCTACCCTTCTTCGATCGTCACGTATTCTTCTATTGTTGAACTTGTTGTTGTTGAATCCATGATTATTGTTGTAATTGGACCTTGAATCATTTCCATTTTCTGAGCAATCTCTAGCATAGTGACCATGCTTGTGTAAATTAAAGCATTCAATTATATTTCCTCTTCTCTTGGAGTACTTTGATTCAGGGGGAGGCCTTCTTGAAATATATGTTATCACTCTTTCATTCCTCTTCTTATCTTGAGCAACAAATGTAGAGGGATCTCCTTCTTCATTCTTTTGGATTCTTCCTTTGGAAATCATCGTGGCCTCCTCTTGAGTGCATTTACCAATGAGTTCATTAAATTTTAGAATAAAAATATTATTTCTTAGAGTATTAATGAAGGTTTCCCAAATAAGAGGAAGACCTTAAAGAGTCACCACCACCAGCTCCCTGTCAGATATTTGTTCACCAACATATTGCAATTGATCCCTTAGGCCGGATACTCTCATGATATGGGATTGCATGGATTCACCCTTATTCATCGTATTCCAAAACATCGTTTTCATCGAGTATAACTTCCAACCTAATTTTCCAAGCAGCAAAGTTAGATGAGTCACCCAACTTCTCATTTTCATTAAAGAAAGAGGTAAACATCTTGTCCAAGTCAAATAGGTTGCTTCAGCTTCTTTCAATAATGATTTCTCTTGTCTCTTATCTCTTTGGGCTTGTCTTCACCTTAGCTTTGATACTATGTTAAATTTCCACTGTTCTATGTTGTTATAATCACTTTAGCCCAATCTTTTCTTCAACTAGTAATCTTTCCAAAAATAATTTAAACTTCCAATGATCAATATAAATTTGTAGATAGAACAACAAATGAATTTTACATTAGAAGAAAATTAAGAGCAATAACAAGAGACACCATAATTGGTCAAATTCCAGGGGAAAGCCCCACTAGGGGAAAACCCTTTCAAAATATTATTTTTATTAGATTGTCGTAAATTGTTCAACAAAGAGAGTATAATGATTCAATTCACCATCACAAGTCAAAGTAGATCCTTTGACTATCCAACAAAACAAACCAAACAATATCCAAGATATGAGCCCAATAGAAAAATCTAATCACAGTCAAAGTCTCCAAAACTTACCCAAGCCTATGGTCAATGGTCAACAATATCTTATGGCACAGCCACAAAGACCCAGTAATCATTAGTGCGGTTGTAATCCTTCAGCCACAGGGAGAGCCCTATCAAGCGAGCGGTTGTAGCCGAGATTTCATCGTTCCAACCTTGCAGCTCCATATTTATTTATTTTCCTTGCATGTGTGAGCTTGGTCCCTAAAATTTTAGACCTCTACAAACCATGAACCAATTTCAAACCTGTACAAACCACGAAAAAATTTCAGACCTGTATGAACCAATCCAAACCAGAGAGAGAGAAGAAGATGCTTGATGATGATGTTCAAATGAGGTTGATTTGTCTTGTATTTATATGCTTCCAAGGGGTGCCCAATTTCTCTTTAAATTCAACCTGAACTTTTGTGCACATGTGGGTTTTCATATTAAAAGTATTTTTTTCTTTAACCAAATCAAATTCTTACAAGGGCTAGGAGGGGTCTTTCTTGATTAAAAAGGTTGTCCAAAGGAGGGAATTTGTCCCTGAGCTTCCAAATTAACACTTTATACCTATGGATGCATTTACAAGTTTCTAAAATTAAAAATTATTAATATTGATTCACCTATGCCTCTTAGTATTTTTTAATATTCCAACAAAAAATAATTATGTCCTTTCTCTTTTAATTACATTTATTAATTAATTCTTCACATGAGGGCTTCCCTAGAGTCATCAGGCACCTTGAGGTAGTGGTTGAACATGTGGTTGCACCCAGAGAGTCCATATTAAATGGTTTTGTGACCCATGAACACATAAATGGATCAAATCCCATCCTCGTGTCCTCTTTTTCAAAGTTAAAGGGGTGGCAGGAGGGGGAGGGGTTATCTATGTCCTTGATGAAATAAAAGTATTAGAGTACTTATGGGGTTTGGGAAATATGAAAAATAATCAGGAAGAAGCCTATGGCTTATTACAAGGCATCCTCCTTTCCAAAGAAAATTAGGTTTCCTCTCTCATTATGTTGGGGGACTCTCTTATTATCATTCAGCACATGGTTAAAGATTCATCTCTAAGAGATAGGTTTTTGGATAATCTTTTAAAATGTGTCAAGAAGGAAACAAAATATATCCCTATTACACATACTATGGGATAATAATAATAAATTGGATGGCTGTGTCAATTCAAGATGTAATTTGAAAATTGGTGAATTAATGGTTAATGGCCAATTAAATCCATCCCTCATTCTCTAGTAATAGTTCAAATGTTAAGTCATGCATCATCAAGTTCAAGTATGTGTCATTCCTCCATAACCTATAATCATGAAAGAGACATGTAAAAATCCCATATTTAATATTCCTTTAATGCTATGAGCGGATATTGCATGGTGTGGAGGGCTAGGAAAATGAAGCAAGACGATGACATGAGGTTCTAGATATGTGAGATTATTGGAAGTTTCAAGAGGATGTCTTGCTCTTTTCCAACACTATGATGGTTAAGAATCTTGTTACACATTTTTTAAATGTATATATGTTTAACTTACCTATTAATTTTTTTATAATTAATAATAATAATAATAATTTTAAATAAAGTTATATTTTAATTAATTTTTATGATTTTTTAATCTTTAAATATGAAATGTATTATAAAATAAGTGTTTTGATACTTCTCATAGATTGATATTTATTTAGTTTATATAGTTAATCATAATTTATAAATGTTCATAAACCAATAAAATAATGAATAAATTATAAATCTTTAAATTGCAACATTATATATTTGATAACCATTCCAATTTAAAAATAAAATTGGAATTTTTTTTTAAATGTATAAAATAAATTATTTTAACAATTTCTTAATTTATTTAAAATAGATTATTGACTTTATTTGAAAGAATTACAAAGCTGCAATTAATATAATAAAAAGATAATAATTTACTTTTGAAATTATGTTTTAATTAAATTTTCTGATTTATATGTTTAAATCCCACGAGTTAACCGAACGAAAAAAATGATTTATATATGGTCTTTTGTTTATAATATGAACATCAATACTATAAATAATTAATAAGGAATTATAACGATAATCTGATTTATTAAGAAATATAAGGTTCAATATAATGATGATGGATGAATTATCTAGGCTTAAATTGCATTAATATTCCATTCATCATTTTTAAGTCTAAAATTAAAATGCAAAGATTTGTATAAAATAAATTAGTTTTAACATTTTTGAAGGTTGGTTTAAAATAAATTATTAATTTTATATGAAAAAATTAATAAATTAAATAATATGGAAGAATTATAAAATTTAGTTGATATAATAATAATAACAATAATAATAGTAGTATAATTAAGTTATGTTCTTATGATTTTAATTTAATTATTATTACTTGTTAGGTGGATAGTAGAGATTTATTTTGGCATAATATTTTAGAATATTCTTAGTAGTGGTGATAGATAAAAGATTGAATTTTATGTTAAAAAGAGTTATGTTTTTTTATTTTTTTAATTAAAATGATTGCAAAAAATATATATATCAAATGAACAAGTGTCTATGAAATAGATTATAGTTTTTTTGGCATGTAGTATTGATAAGCCATGGTATTGGCCCAAATCATTTTTACAAGTTAAGAATGTCTATGATAAAGTGGAAGTGAATCTCAATGGTTTAGAATATTGTCACATGTTTTTATTAAACGTATATATCTTTAACTTTGGCTATGTGAGATGTATCATAAAATTAGTGTTTTGATGGTTATCATGGATTGGTGTCTATCCATATTTACCAGTTATTTAATTTATATAGTTGTGTTAATTTTGATGTCTTTATTGTCAAATTTTACATATGAAATTTCCTTATTCACAAAATTAACATTTATAATATGATTAATAAAAATATATAATACTTAATCTACTCATTTGCATTTTTAAGTTGGGGGCATAGAAAATGAGATATTAATCTAGTTTGATTGTTGGAGTTAATTTGTTGCATCTCTATTATTTATTGGTTCTATGTTTCAATGATCCATCCAGGACCTGATGATGAAACACCATAAGTGGTTAGAAATGCGTCTATTTTATAATCTAAATATGATTTTTTCCGAAAAATATTTGATATAAATCATGAATCACAGAATCCAACGTTGTGATATTTTATCCCTACATGGAGGGGAAGTTGCTAGCAAAGTTCATCAGTTTGAATGAACATGATTGAGGGTTTCAAAAAAGATAGTTGATCTGACGTTTCTCAAGCATTGTAAAAATGCGATGGTTATTCCAGTTCGACTTTTAAGATTAATCTATTGTTTATTGGTTCTATATTTCAGCGATTTGTCCAAATCTCTGAAAATATTTAATATAAATCATGAACCATAAAAACTTATATTCTAATATACAACTCCTATCCATCACACGCTAATAAAATTAATCTTTAGTAAATTTGTTTAAATGAAAAACAATGTGGTCAAAAAAGTTATTATCCAAACAAAACAACAATGAAAATATGCAATTTAACATTCATTATTCAATTTCAAAATTTACCTTTTCATGAAAGTGGCGAGGAACATCCAAAGAAAGGCTCTCTTCCAAATGAGAGTCTTTCATGCTTGTAAATGCATAAGTATTATTGTCTTTGATATAGTTGGCAATATTTACCCATGTCTATTTTACTCAAAGGCCTATATATGATTGCCAATGAGCTAATTGATTCAATGGCACGATTCATTTGCATTTTAAAAGCATAATATGCTTTAAAATAAGTTATACTTTTAATTTTGCATAAGCTTCTTTATAATGTGAAATAAATAGGATCTATATTATCATTAGAAATACGTAAAATAAAGAAAAAAACATATTTATTTTGAAGAGTGGTGAGAATGTTTTGTCAAGCAATATATGAAATTGATATTTTATTATGACATTTAAGATAGTTTTAAATAGATGGTCTAATATAAATGATTTGTAATTTATTATAGATATTTCATTGCAATAGTTTGTCATAATAAATTCTACATTATGTTGAAATATATTATTATGCGAGTTTATTTTCTTACATCTTAGATTTATTATTGCTAATATATTGCTTAATTTTATGAAAATAACTAAAATATAAAAATGAAAAAACAAAAAATGAAGACACCATTCGCACAATGAACATAAGATGTATTATAGGAAACTTAGAATGGAGAAAGTCTATCTACAAGGGGAAGCCTATCCTTTGCCTCTTTTCTTCATTTATGAAATGCAAGTATAAAGAAAAGGGACATACGCTATATAGTTTCCTTTGATACTGTGGCTTGAATGGTTGCTACATAATATTCTTCCTCGTCTATTATGCTTTGAAATTCTACTCCTAGATGCTCTACTCAATTATGGAACATGTACAATACTAAAGAATGTAACCCCTCTCTTGCCAGTGGCCCAAATTTTAACATAGCATGATATTCATCTAGGGTTAAGGTTTTTGCACCCTCAACCATCAATTTACAACAATATTTTTGCATCCTCAACCCTCAAAATTCCATGTGGCTAGCCCTAGAAGTGTTATGGGGGCTGACATAGCATCCACTCAATACCATAATGGTTAACAAGGTGGGTAAACTTGTGAGTTTCCTTTGGTGTATAAGTATTGGTCATTAGAAGTTCTCCCTCGTTAACTTCTTCCTCAAGCAATGGAAAGAAAATATCTCATTTACTCAAATTGAATCACGAAATGAGCTAATTATTTTAATTTGTAAAGAAAAAATCACCAATGTGTATCGAATACTATATATTTACAAAATATTTCCATTAATAATGTTGTAGAGAACTATTGAAAGATCCTATAAGAATGAATCAAAATTAATAGGAAAAAAAATATAAATATAGGAATTTAATGGAAAGCACAAATAATGAGACAAGATAAATAATGTTACATAAGGCATGAAATGTAATACATATGTATGTTTTAGGAACAAGAAATAATCATGTGAAATAACCTTCAACATTTTGTACCAATTATGACAATATAAACTGCGAGTTCAATCACATTGCACAACCCCCTTCACTTCTCTCTATTCCTTTGACATTACCAATCCTATTTTAAAATGTTGAACTATTACTATAACTTTATCCTGGTATTATTTAAAGGCCAATGATCCTTACATTCCCTCTTCCTTCAAAGAATCTTATATTTCTCAATTATCTAAGCTTTGTAATATCTAAGTAACCCTAATTTCAATAAGACCTAAAATATTCATAAAGGTGAGGTTACTAATATTTCTTAGACTTGTTGGAGTGTTTATTAGATGGTACATCATTTTTCCATATTTATTATTTAATGTTTGTTTTGATCATTATTATATGGCTCTGCTTTGGCGCATTTACAACATTATAATTAATTGGGTTATTGTGGATTTCCAAATAAAGTTTTGGAGAGACTTTCTCTTAACAATATTGGGTGCATCTTTAGCATTGTTTACACCATTTATGTCCTTGTGGGATAACTTGCTATAATGATAAGGAGACTAATTGTGAACTTCATCCACAAAAGTTAATACTAAGAGTAGGATATTGATATAGGCATTTAATTCACCATAAATATCCCATGGGTAGAGACCACACCGATGCGATTGTTTCCTATGGCAATAAATCAGTCTTTTATGGGTGGAAGGCAAAGAGATTATCAAAGGATTTCCAATTAGTATTTGTTAAATTTTGGTTGCTCTAGTTGAGCTTACATATGTATGAAAAAAATTATCTAAATAAAATAGCTTGATAAAAATGTGCCATTGAATTTGACTCTTTCTTAAAAACATGATCTCCTTGCTCCATAATCTTGGGGAAACCAAAATAATGACTGATAAAATAAAAGAAATATTAGCTAGGGCCTTCTAACTTTACTCATAGACTTATATAGATAGTTCAATTCAAGAGTAAATAATATCTAGGCATTAAGGGGCCAAAGGTTCCAGGTGGGTCATCCTTGATCCTATATAAAACTAGCAACAACTTATTTCTAGGAAATAGGTGAGACAACCAGTAATTAAGAAAAGGAATTATCATTACTCCAAGGGTTGTTACTTCTTCATCGAAAAAGAAGTTGATGAGGTCTATTAGTGAGAGGGGACTCAACAGTGATAATACTACATATGCAACTCAATTCAACTCAAGTGCATAAACTGTGAGGATCTTTGTTAAGTATCAATTCTACCAAGTTTTGATTGATTTTATCAATAAAAATAATAAACATGCAAATGAAGAAACTCTTTTTTATAGATGGGAGTTTCTCAAATAAATGGGGGGATTCAAAATTTATCCATCTTCCATGAATTCCAATACATCCTTACATTTTAAATTTGGTCATCAAATCAATTAAAACAAGTGGAATTCTCCTTTTATAGCAAGTATTGTACCATTTAAATTGCTTTACTATGCTTCTATGTCACTCAAGCATTTAAAGGTGGTGTCTTTAAATCTAGAAGGATGGGGAAAAACCCTCATGTGGGTTTATTTTCCATAGCTAGAATTAAAATGAATCCTTCCTCAACACACCTTGGAAATATTTGTCTGTTTAAGAACCAAACCTAAGTTAGGCCAAATTTTAGGTTATTTGTTGTGGAAATAACAATCATCTTGTTGTGGTAGTTATTTGCATGGGGTATCATGATATGATGGAACTTTCTGATGCCCATTCAAATAATTATGTAGGTTGTGAGTCCTTTGATATATCTAGAGGAATTCAATGCTGTGAAAGGAATATTGATGAGAATTAGGAGATTTTTCATTATATTCTAAAAAGTGGGAAGGATAGAGGAAGGAGTGTTGTATATGTTTAGGAAATACATAGACATAAATGGAATCAATTTTCAGCTCACAACATCAAAGGACTAACAAAAACATATTGGAAATAGTGTTATTAGTAATACCCAAAAGATTGAAGATCTTGTTGAAAGTGTGGAAATGCTACAAGCTAGGGTTGAGAATTTGGAATTGGAGAAAAATAATGTCAATGAATCAAAGACACACTTATCTCATCTTTTTTTCAAGAAACATTTATATTCATTCAATTTCCACTCAACTATAGAACTAAACCATATGTAATGCCATAATCTTGAACCAACATAGAAAAGGATGGGGTTTTCAACACAAGCCATAAGGAAAGAAGACCAAACATAAGGAAAATATCATGCAGTATGAGAAGCGGAAGACAAAGGTGAACAACAAGGTAGAGGCAATGAAACTATAAGTGAAGACTTCATAAAAAAGCAACAAATTTGACAAATGAGAAGAGGTATTAGTCACCAATTAACACTTTTGCAATTATTTTCAAGCTTAAATTAGCAGTGTACCCATGAAAATAGAAGAAGTGAAAATGCCTAAAATGACTTTTTAATTTTCCACTTCCATGGGATGAGTATCATACAATATTTGTGACTTACAAAGAATATTAACCTTCTCCTCATTCATATCATAAGACTTAAATTCAACAAATATAAAAAGGTACTGTTATCTTTTATAATAAAAATATTGAACATGCCCAGCTGCATTCACCTAAAATTAAAATTATAATGAATCTATAATGAATCGAGATAGGTACTGTTATCTTTTATACAAAATTTTCTAACATGTCCTGCTGCATTCTCTCATTGACACTTAGATAAGGAGGTAAGAATCTTCATTACTTCTTAGGTCAGTAAAGAAAATGGTTAAAAAAAAATGGGTTGTCAGATCTATGATGTTGTATCCGAAGTTACCAGGTTGATGGACACAGGCATTTTTTCCTTAATTTAAATAATGAAAACATCCACGATACTTATGGTCTGGCCATCGGGTTGGAAAATAATCTCCATATCACCTGTTGTCAGACAGTAGCAGTTTCCACCATGCCAACCAAGAAATTGGAAAATATTCGAGTGACCTCAGCGAACAGTTCTCTAGTTGAAAAAAAAAGCCTCACAGCCGTATGTAACACGCATTAATACTTAGAAGAAAATTCTATTAAAAAAATATTTCCAAGCCTATAGACATATAAAGATCTGACCCGTGTTGTGGATATAATTATCGTCTGGTGAAAATTCTTCTGTTTAGTGTCAGATCATGTGATAATGGAATTGCACACTCGAATTGTTCTAGAATTAGGTTTAATCGGAAAGAAAAAAGCACACAGTTGATTGTGACAATTCATATTATCAATTTTGAAGATGAATCTTGATTTAGAGTCTAAACATTGATAAAAACAAAATAATGGTAACTGTAAATTATCTTCTGGTTCTAAATTCTAAGAATATGTTCCATTAGAAACGGTAAATTATCATCTGGTTTTAAATTCTAAGAACTCATATTCTTTGTTTTCATGGTTTTAAGTTATCAGCTGATCAGTTTATGGTTCTATTTTTCTTTCTCACAATGAACTGACAGAAAATCAACATCGTCCTAAGAAAAACGAAGAATAAGAGTTTGCTGATCGAATTTTGTATCTGCAATCTGGGCAGTATATTTATCCATTGCACGTGGTGGGCTATAATTTTAGCCATTGTAGAGATGCAAAGTCTTGGAGAAATGAATCAAATAGCTATAAAATCAACCTTAATACCACAACATACTCACTCAACATTTCTCTTCTTTAAAATCCAAACATTCACCTTAACCCTAATACCATATCATTTGAATAAAACTCACTCAACATTTCTCTTCTTTAAACACCAAACATTCATCTTAACCCTGAGGGATCCAAAAAGAAGCATCGATGTTTAAACCTAAATTTTATTAATCCCTTTCAAGTCTTACCCGGATCTGATTAAAAAAACTCAGATATTCATTTCAACTCTCTACGAACTACCACTCTTCTGAAAAAACAAAAATGAATTACAGATCTGGAACCTGCAAGGTTCAAGAGATCCATCTCAACATGACCAAATAAGAAACCAATAAACACAGAGAAAGAAAAAAGCAAGAAACAGTGCCTGGTGCCTGGCCCTCCTTGTGTATGCCATAAGTCTACAGTTAACTTGTTTGCAGCTTTTAAAAATCCTCAAATTCCATCAAGCAGTAACTGATATATGTATTTCACATTCATGCAAACCCTGAAATTGGCAAGCCATCAACCCATGCAGGCATGTCCAAAAATACTCTAGAAAACAACAAGCATATAGCTTACAATATTTGTGAAGCTTTGAGCCAGCCATTTCTGCAAACACAAATCCTGTTTTCTCCCATAGATCCATAGTGGACACTGTAATATATGACAGAGATCCTTGCAGCTGCAAATCTAAGGAACCAGATCTGTAACAGAGCAGAATATTCATACAAAAATTGGAGACATTCTTTCTCTTCAATAATATAGATATTGCATAATGTGCATAAATAGAGATCTGTATTGGGACCCATGGGAAGTAGGTCAGTTCAACACTGTGGGTCTAGTCTTTATTGTAGGGGATTAGTCCTTATTGGATCACTAGCTTTTTACTTCTCATTTGATTATCAGTTCATTTTTTGTGAAATTCTTTGTAACTAATCAAATCTCTTCAAGTCTGTCTTGGAAAAAAACAAATCTATGCCTTTCTTAGCATGGGAAAACATAACCCACCCAACCAACCCCGGACATCCATCTAATTATAGTTTCCACAGACCATTTATTATAAAGTATGTATATATTCTATAATTTCTGCTGTATTTCCACTAGCCTGCCCATGATTTTTCTTTCTGAAGTGCAAAGTGCTCATGGTCTATGACTTCAAGGCTGAAGCAGAATGGTGTGGACCCTTCTATCGCTTAGTGCAGTGCCAACAACCCCATACTCGCCTCCTGATCGAGAGTGCTCACGTTTGCATTTTGTGTGTCTGCCGGGACTGCAAATCTCTAATTAATCATTGGTTAAAATATACTTATCATTCCATTAAGGTTGTATCCATTGTCTTTATTCTTTTTATATATTAAATACGACACAGAACAAAGGCCGGCGGATCATTATGTATTTTTTTTCTCGTCAAACACCATCGATGAGTCTAAATAAAAATAATTATGAGCGGGCCGCGAAGTTATCGACACAGACATAATTATGAAAAAGTCGGTTTAAAGAAAGTTGTATTCTAACTGTTATATGTTTTGATGTCTTTTTACATATTTTATTGGTTAAATTGGTTTAAATTCTTTTATTAGGTTTTATAAGTAATTAAAAACACTAAACTTACAAATATATTCAATAAATTTACAAATATTGTTTCACCTCATTCTAACCATTTTTCTCAAACATATCAGAATTCGTAACAAAAACTCCAATAATTATTCCAGGTATAAACAAGCTTTCAGAAGAATTTAGTGAAGGAAAAACTTATGACGTGGTAAAATGGCGAGCTAAGATCAATGACCTAGTAGATGTTTAACTATTTTGTCGAATAGTAACGTGCTAGCCCACGAGGATTTGGCCGAACTGTTTGGTGCTCCCGGGCTTGGTTTGAATGCCTCCCAAGTCCAGGAACTGTGTTTACAGGGGGTTGCAGTTTTCCATATATTATAAGGCAGTAATTAAGTTTGATCCAGGAAAGTAAATGATGTATATTCAGGGTGTTTGGGATGGTTTAATGATAACTTTCTCACCTGGGTTCCACTGGAATGACAAGACTATATTGAAAAATTTTGAAAAAGCTTTCTATAAGCGGCCTTTCCTTATTATTGAAAAAAAAGATTGGTCTAGAGTAGTTGTAGAATTGGAATTTCAAAACAAACTCACTTGTCAAATTTAACTGTTTTTATATTTTTCCAACTAATTTTCACAATTTCAACCAACTATAACAATTTTATTAAATTTCAAATGACTAACAAATCACTCTACAATTTACTCATCAAATTCCATCTTGCTTTCTAATTACCAATTTCTTTATAATAATAACATAATAACCTATTAAAAAAACCCTCGGCGTTATTTCATAAAACTTGTAATACTCGTTATTCTTTTGATAATGTAAGACTAGACTCATTGACTCATTATTAAACATAGCCTAATTTTTTTTAAATTAGGTTGACTAAAATGGTACTTGACCTAGTGATCAAGGTCAACTTGACCTTGTGTTATAAAGTTGACACTTAGGAAAATACACGGGTGGAAGGGGAATTTAATAAGAAATATGTTTGCTAATTTTATACTTATTTATAAGTCTATATAAGTTTCTTTTAGCTCTATATAAGTTTTTTTTAAGCTCATCAAATCTCTCTTTTGTTTTTTTTCCTTCAAAATTTATATATATTAATATAAAAAAGTTTACATTAACACAATTTTATATAAAATTAAATTAAATTAATATTCAAAGAAAACAAAATATTCTACCCATTTCAACTTATCAAAAAAATTATATATATCTCCATGTATATAAGTATGTAGAAACTAATTGCCAAGTATCAAAACACTATAGCTATTCTTGAAAAGAAAATAGGAAAGAGTCAAATTCTAAGAAATTAGCAAAAAATATTATGGCAAGTAGCTACTAAGTCCCCAACAACAAATTCATCTACAAAAATAGTCCCTAGAGGTGCCTCCAAGCCTTTTTTAGAAAGGGCATCCACCTACCCATTTAATTCTTTGTAAATATATTCAATGTTGATGTAGCTAAAAGAGTTGAAAAGACTTATGACTCTCTGCTTCCAATGACCAAGTGCAGCTATGTCCAAGTAATAATTTCCTTTAATCCATTCAACCACCACTTTAGAGTCACTAAAAACCTATAGAGAGTCCAAGCCAAGGAATTTTGCAAATGACAAAACCCCCCACAACGCAGAAATTATGGCTTTCATATTTGAGCCCCCTCCACATCCCAAATATAACCTGAAATGATGAAATAATTCTTAGAAAATCACTCCACCGCAACCACAAGAGAAAGATTTAATAGCCCCATCGAAGAAAGCCTTTGGTAAAACTCCCTTCAATAGAGGTGTAGTAAGCATCCTAGATTTCAAAGGCCTTTTACTAGGCCCCAATTCTAATAAGTATCCCAAAATCTTAGCAACTATATAGTTGAGGACTGGATCTATTTTCAAAAATTAAGCAGTTCCTAGAGCGCCAGATACCCCAAACAATGTAAATAGGGAGTGTGGCCAAGGGAAATGTGTACACCAATCCTCTAGGTAGGATTTCAAGTCCCTACCATTCTAAGAAAAACATATCTTAATTTCCACTAAAATTGAATTCCAAATAGTCATGGAAAAAAGGCACTTCAAAAATAAATGTGAAATATTCTCGTCCTCCCTTCTGCAAATAGAGCAAATCCCAGGACCAAAAAATCCACTCTTGCAAATATTATCCCAAGTATCTTATATCTCAAACATAGCCAACCAAATATCTCCAGCTTCAAAGGGAGCTTTCATATCCATATTTTAAAATGCCACCAAATTGAATTAAAGATTGTCAAAGGAGACACAATGTATAGATAAGCTTCTTTAGCGGAGATCAAGCCCTTTGCCGTACTCCCATTCCACAAAACAATGTCATATTCATTATTTAGGTTAATACCTGCAAGTTGTAAATCAAGGATATATCCATTCCAACTAGATGCCAAGTCTCCAAATAGTTCCAAATCACTTGCAATCAACCAACAGTGCCTGATTTGTATCTGACATCCACTTTTTTTACTTGGTAAATATGAAAAAATCCCCTATTGTGAAGACAAGATAACAGTTGTTGTGCAAGGAGAAACTTTGGAGAGGAACTAGCAAAACCTTCCCCTATCTTAATAGTCACACCATTTCTAATTTTCCAACAAACATTTCCCATCAAATGTTGCTTTACAGAAAGTAGACATCTCCATATCATAGACATGTCCCTTGTTTCATGTTTGCCCAACCTCATCCAATCCACCATCGATGCTTCAAAAATGTATTTATCTTTGCAAACGTCCTGTAAAATACCATCCTCAAACAACGCTCTCTAGAGTGTTTTCATGGCCAATGCCCAACCAAACCAAAGGAGGATTTTATTACCCAAACCACCACCTTTCATGGGTAAAGTAATATCTTCCCATTTGGCCAAATGTATCTTATGATTATCAAATTTTTCAACCACATTAAAATCTTCCATAATAGAAGTTATCTTTTGATAATAGATATGAGGATTCTAGCTAAATGTAGCCAATACATCGGCATACTTTGAAGCACCATCTCACTAGAGTATATCTTCCTCCACTTGTCAGCCATTTATTTTTCCAAGTTGAGATATTATGTTCAACCCTCTCCACCAACCAATGATAGTCCCTAACCAAGTATCTATTTGGTTTAAGGAAGAAACCCAAATAGAAAAAACCTCAAGAGAGATGTGTAACCTGAAATGAGAAGAGTTCCAAAATATCCTGAAGAACAGAATGATCCACTCCAAATTCAATTAAAACAAATTTTTCCTTGCTAGGCAGTAAACTTGTAGCCTTGTTGAAATTGTCTATGACCTTGTAATACCTTCTCCATTCCATAAGATTCCCAACCCCAAACACTAAAACACTATCAACAAAAAATAGATGGGTGATAGAAAGGTGTCTCGAGACCCTGATCCTAGCAATATGACCCATAAATTTTTCTTTGATAATCAAAAGACTGAGACTCTCAATAACAATGATCAATAGAATGGGAGAAAGAGAGCAACCTTGCCTCAATCCTCGAGTCGCCTTGAAGAATCTGGAAGGAACACCATTAATAAGAAAAATACACTGAACAATATTCACACAAATCATAATCCACTACACCATATTATATGAGTGCTCGATCTTTGTAAGAACCAAACAAAGAAACCCCAATCAATGTAGTCATATTCTTTTTTCAAATCTAGTTTAAGAATCAAAGTTCTTAAATATTGTGCCTTATGATGTATATTCTTCTAGGTCATTGGATTTTCCCTTTTTAAACATTGTGCCCTATGATGTGTATGTGATGGTTCATTTTTTACCCAATTAAAGTTTCATTTCCATATTATGTTAATAAATTATACAAAATTGTGATATACAAATGTGTGGAGCACACATATCATCTTCACAAATATGATGCAAAAATAAAAATTATATAAATTGGCTTATGCCAGAACATTAAGAATCATATCTTCACTTATTAAATTATGTACAAAACAAATAAACAAAACATCAAATGAAAAAGAGAAAGAGTTTGATCATATAGCACAAAGAAGTGAGAATCATATCATCACTTATTAAATTATGTAGAAAATAAAGAAATAGAGCATCAAATGACAAAGGGAAAGAATTTGATCATACAACACTAAAAAGTATCATGTTAATAGTAATAGATAGTTGGTCATGGTAATATAGGATAGGTGCTATCCAAAAACCCAGTGATCAACATTAATTAGTTGCATAGGTTCCCACCCATCTATGGAATGCCCCAAGGGATTGGATGTTTCTAAAATGGCCAAGAATAGAGTTGGAAGATGTTTATCTATATGAGGTAGAGCTAATGGTCACCCCTATCATGGGTGTGTAAGCTAATGATGGTCCCTTGTGATGTATTAACAGCAATACAAACAGTGGAATATGAAATTTGATATTTCCTAATAATGTCATGTATTTTTCATGCAAAATATAATGGGTATGTTTCCATTATTGTTGAATTTTAGTACTTCAATGATGGAATTCCTTTTAAAAATTTATAGAATTGTAGAGAACACATTGTTCTTTTACACAAATATTTTTTTTAATTTTATAACTTTTTATATTAAAAGAGTCATTATAGCCTTAAAATTATTGTAGGCTTTTATCAACTCTACATACGAGGGTATTAACATTATTGAACAATTTTCCTTTTATTTTGATTGTAGATCTTTTTTTAGATAGTAAATCTCAATCTTTACGAGTGTAGTATATAACTTATTTTAAAAATGGTTAGGGAAAAAGAAGTTATAAAAAAAAAAAAAAGGTATGTATTTTAAGATTCTAGTATATTTCAAGAAAAAAATATTAAAAATAGTAAATAATATGTTTTTTTTTTTAATTATATGTATTAAAATCAACATAGTGAACTCTATATGTGTGTAGTTTCAACAACAATAGAATTATCTATCCTAAAGGAAAATTATGTGAATAAAAAAGTTATCAATAGGTTTTCAAAAACATGAAACTTTTAATGTATTTGCATCCAAAACTACTAGGTTTGTCATCTTGAAGCTATATATGAGGCAACCAAGTCAACAAATACATTGTGCTAGAGTTAAAAATTTAGATTTTAGTTCCCTATACTTTCAAAGATATACAATGTGGAAGTTAGGATTTGTGATTTTATCCTAAAACCAATTTCAAATGAGCCATCTCAGTATTTTCTCTACAAAAAAAAATTGGGACATTCAGACAGTGAAATTTTAAGAAAAACAATAATACATCACAAGGTATGTCTAGTAAAAAATTCATGTGCTTCACTAAAATTTCAGAGATATACCCCTAAAATTTGTGAATGGTCGTGAAATGGTCCTTAGTTGTAGATAGGGGAGTATTTTAGTAAGGGGGCAATTATTCATTGTAGACAAGGGAAGAATTACAACATGGGGAAACTTCTTTTTATTCCTAGTGGATTATGTGTTTCATTACATGATTGTCATCAACTACAAAGGGGGAGATTATTGAACAAATTATTGTCATTGATTTCAAGGGGTTATGCCATAGATAACACACACACACACATAAGTATATGTATGTATGTATGCACGTATCCAAGTATATTAAATGGGGTGCTCGTGAAAAATGGTGAAGTCAAAATAAAAAGTGAAATGGTGGTTTCAAATTTTTGATGGTGTTGTACCCGCCAACATTCAGGGATCTCCCTGATATGAAGTCCCAACTAGACCTCACACCATTTGGAGTAGAATTCCTAGCAGTGGGTGGTAGTGAAATGCCTTGACCGTAGTAGCACGCAGAGGAAAGTATGATAACTTTGGGTGAGAGAAAGTGTGTGACCCTGCGGAGAGTCAAGTGTAATGCATGAAGGCTCTAACACATGGATGGGAAAAGGAAGTGTGCCCCTTAGAACCTTATAATTCTATGCATCTTGAAAGGAACGCACAATCGGAATGACATCACAAGCTAAAATGAAGAATATTCCACAAGTTAAAGTGATGAGTTAATCCAACAACACGCATTCAACCAGATTCATACAAATGCATACAAAGTAGTTCATAATGTGTAAGTTAAATAAATGCATTGCCAATGAAACGAGAATAATCCTACTACATTAACAACATATGCATGAAAGTGTGTTGGCTCTGATACTGTTATTATAAGTGAGAGTTCCATTCATACATACACCATTGAGGAGCACTAGCCCCAATAGTGGAATGTTACAGTCAAGAACACCTACTCCTCCAAAGAAGTATACTCGCTCTATGCTATGGATAAGCCAAGACTCTTCACAATACTCCCAAGCCTTTTCTAAGCCTAAGCCTAGCCAAAATCTTGGCTGACAAAAGCATGTTCTATGAGTTATAAGGTTATATTTATAACAAAGGGTGAGGTGACCCTTGACATTCCCCTTTGTGAATCTTTGACTTCCCTCGTGACTCTTGAACTTCTTCAATAAATGACACATTACATTACATGATGAATTTTCATATTCCAATATTAACACTTGGAATTTAACTTACAAAATATTTACAAATAATATT